>VYXD01014872.1:22511-34928 GCA_013397195.1 Hylia prasina | reverse complement strand
CCTGAAAGCCCTTAATTGCAAAATTATAATAATTTGGAGGGAGGGGAGTTTACAGTCTCCATTCTAAGGAAACTCCAGCTTTCCCTAGCAGTCTTCTACCCTACCTGTCTTCTAAACCAAGACAATGCCCAAGACCAACTTTCAGCTCTCCTTTCAGAGCTTCTTTCTTTCCATGGGATTTCCCATGTTTAAATCACAGCACTCATTTCCTAAGTGCAACAGCAGATGCTCTGTTCATCTTCTGAGTATTTCAGCTTTCCAATGGGTACCAAAAATCACAGCAAAACCTTGAATTAACAGTGCTCAGCTGTTCTGCACACCTGTCACGTGCAATTCTGACACAGAAGCATCTCGTGAGCGTGCAGCACTGAAATCCTCAGGGATTTTTCCAGACAAGTTGTGAGAGGATGTGCAAAGTGTACCTTCTCAGAGCCCAAGAGTGAACAGTCTGGCATGCAGGGGCTCCTCCTCAATAAAGCTTTCACACCCAAACAAATCCTGAAACAAAACCTGACACATACCAGAATCCTTTCAAAACAGGTAAGCCAATCTCCCCCTTGCCCCAGCTTCCCTTTTGGGAACAGGTAGACAGCTGAGCCTGAGGAACACCAAAGTGCCCAACCTCAGGCAAAAAGCCAAATCAGGAAGTATCCTGCTAAACACCCTGAACTTGGCAACAGTAGGCCACCAAAACCTGATATTCCTAACAAAATCTGCTCCTTGAAAACAGTCAGTAATACAAGCACAGGTCACAAAATTTGTTTACAGTTTTTCTACACCAGGTATTTCTTAAATCAACTTTTCCTATGTTCTCTGTCCTTTGCTTACCATTCTCTCTACAGCAGTTATCACACATTCTGTTGCAGTTTGCAGAATCCCACACTTCATCAAAGTGGTGAGCTATGAGCACTCGGCGACACCTGAAGAGCAGAGAGAGGCCACAGAACCCACATGAATATATAACAGCTGCATTTTACATCATGAAAATGGCAAAAAAGGTCCCAAGGGACAGCTCAGATCTCAAAACAAGGGCAAAGAATTATCAGGAAAAGTCAGAGAACAAATACTGCAACATCAGTATTCCCTATCAGCTATGCCAATATGGATAATGATTAAACACTGGTGTAGGAACAGTTTGGTTGAAGCAGAAGAGTATAATGTGCAGCTTCAAGAGAATGAAAAAAGGGAAGAATATGAATTCATTGTTACACTGAGGCCAAAAAAGGCTTTACTGGATGCACCAGTTGTCCCCAAGAGAGATACACACGTTTTCCATGAAGTATTCTAAATATCTCAGTGAAACACACATGGATTCCTGTGTGGCCATTAAACACTGTACCTTCGAGCCCAACCCACAGAACTCCAGTATTTCCTCTGACTGGGATTTGAGATCCAAACAGAGTTTGTTGACAGATATTTCACCTCAACATAACCACTTCCAGAACTGCATCCTGAAGCTGGCAAACTTGTGCCTATTTCTGTGGGTGGTTTTGTTTGGTGATGGGTTAATTTTCATTTTGTTTCAGGTTTTTTCTTTTCTCTTTTTTTTTTTTTTTTCCCCCCAAATGCCCCCTAAAAACCCCAAGAAAATTAGCCTATTTAAAAACTAAGCAACCAAGCCACCACAATAACTTACTTGTTCATATTTTGGCAATAAGATACCATATCATACAGCTTCTCTTGGCCAACATTTTCCATCACCACCATTGTGCTGATTCTGAATATATCTCCAAAACCATAATACAAAATGCAGTCAGCTTTTTGGTCATCTCTACCTGCAATGCATTAAAATGAACAGATAATTACAATCTCAACCAATTGCCCCTCAAGTTCCTTGACAAGCTTTTCTCAACACAGACTGAAATTTGCCTTTAAAAAAGTAATGAACAAGATCAAAAAACCCAAAACACTGCCAAATGTTTTTGGTGGTGGAGTTTGGCCGCAACAGGTATTTAGTGCTGCTAAACATTGATTAATTCTTAAAATTTGCTGCTCCAGACTCCCCATCCTACCTGTATTTCTGAAATTCATACAGTGATTAAACATCATCTAGAGACAATCTGAGCAAATCACACATCCCAGGCACTATACAAAATAAAAATATTTAAAATTGTATATCAAATCCATGTCATGTTATGCTGGTAAGGCACAGATTTCATAGAAGATCAAGTATTTAAAAAATGCTGAGTGGAGTTCTAGATACCCAGTTATTCTTTGTTACACTGCAGTAGAAACCTGGTCATGAATGCAATTTATATTTAAAGCCTCTTTACAGAGGCAGTTTCATTATACCTTTTAAAAACTGTCTCAAAGGCAAGAGACTTTGTGCAAATGCCTGGAAATTTGAAGGACAATTTTACTGGTTTAATGGATCTAAGTATCAACTTTGCAAAAGCCACTTCCTTACAATACCTGCACGTCCACTCTCTTGGTAGTAGTTTTCCATGGACTTGCTCATAGAGTGATGAATTACAAACCTCACATCAGGTTTATCAATTCCCATGCCAAAAGCAACAGTTGCCACTACAACCTGGGAAAAAGAAAAAGATTAAGAAATCACCAAGATACCAAACCACAATTTGTTTAAATAAGGCGTAAGTCCATATAAAGTATTTACTTAACCTGGATTTGATTTGTTGCCCATCCTTTATGAACTTTGGTTTTATATTTAGCATCCATGTTTGCATGGTAAGTCCCTGCCTTGATTCCCAGTTTCTGCAAACTCACAGTAACTTGCTCAGAATCCTTCTGAGAAAAGCAGTAAACTATTCCTGCACAAAAGTGAAAAAGTCTCATTGTAATGCCTTAAAGAGGCCAAACAACCCCCAATACTTAAAAACAATTGTGAAAGTTTTATTAGCTTATAAGATAAATAATTAAAAAGCATTATACAGTCTTTGTGCCTATTTAGTCCATACTATTGGTATTCATGAAGGAAACTTCAATTATCAGCTTGGACCTGAAGGCTAAAGAGGAACTACATGTGCCAATCCATAGAATCATGGAAGCATTCTATTCATGTTCGAGGAGGACAATGCTTATTAAAGCTTCTTTAAAGGGGTGCCATGCCTTGTGACACCTGTGGCATCTCACCTGAGGTTTCAGGTGCTTTTTGTCATTAGTCAGGCTGGGCTAAGTCAGGGATTACACACAAAGCCATGTGATCTGTGATCATCTTAGCACAGTTTGGGCTCAGGGAGCTGCTCCTCACAGCCACAGAGCTCCAAGCAGAGACAGGGACAGACTGATGCTCCAGAAACCTGGGTCCTGCTGCCTTGGCAAGATGTCTCTCCTCTTTATTTCCACTACAGAATTTATTGATTACACAAGTCCAACTTCTACAGCTCTGCTTCTATCTGCATTTCACCCCATCACACCCATTCTGGGCACTGAGTAACAGATGACTCTTAAGACCAAACACATCAACATGTTAAAAAAAACGTGTTAAAGATAACAAGTATCCTGACACATAGATAGTAAATAATATGTGATTTAAGAACATATAGATCACTTTTTCTGAGCCTTCTTTTTACAATCTTAAAACTTCCTCTTATTACCTATGTAAACATTGTTCTATAGACATCAACATTCCAGTTAAATACTTCAGAAATACAAGTCAACAGTAAAGACATTTAAACATCAATGAAGGAAGAGAGGAATTATTCAAGGTATGGATCTTACTAAATTTCATTTATTCTAATGCTGGATGTTCCATGTATGGTGAAGGCAGAATTTGTGTACATGCTGCAAGATCATTTGAAAACATCCTTGCAATGCTGAAGGTTATGAAAGATAACATGTGTCTTTTTTGACACTTTTTACCTGACTGTCCTTTGTATCTTCCATTAATGGTCTTAACTATGTCCTCAATGAAATCTTCATTATTTGAAGGCTTATGCCGAACCTCAAAAATATATTATGCACATGTCAGAGTTCAAGTGGGCAAACAGCCTGCCAAACAACTTTGTTTTACCTTTTCCAGTACAATAAACACAACTATTCCACCATTAAAAAAAATATTATATTCTTTTTATGAACAGTCAGATTAGAACTCAAAAGTCCATTGAAAAATAAACCCCAAAACAAGCTTTCCCCACCAAGAAGAATAAACAAACCTGTGGCCAAAGTGAAAATACAGCACAACAGAATAATTCACAACCTTTCTACCATCATAAGACATATTTTCCAACAGGCTGAAGCAGTCTGAGCCTGCTGCCTTCCTCCCTCCCTGCAAGAGGCAGCACAACAACACTGCAGCCAAAAGAGCAGGTAACAAGACCCACCTCATAGTAAAGGTTGGGTCGGTTGAAGGAAGCAGTAAAGGTAATGCACTTCTGAACATGCAAAATGTTCTGAGCATCCTTTAAAACATGATTGGTAGCTGTTGCTGTCAATCCAATCAAGGGAGTATTGGGAAATTGTCTTTTCAGGATACCGAGAGACTTATAGTCTAAGCAAGAAAACAAAAAAGGGAAAGAAAAAGATTTCTCATACCACAAATGCAAACTTTAAAAAGACACTCATAGCATTTAATAGGGTAATCCTGCAATAAACATTATTACTGCTAATCTACCACAGAACTAATTAATACGTCCAAAGGAAGTAACAAGCAGGTTGCATTTATCAAAAGAGATGTCTTCTAATTGAATTTTAAAGAATCAATCACAGAACCATTTGGGCTGGAAAACACCTTGAAGACCATTTTATTCCAACCCCCTGCCATGGGCAGGGACACCTTCCACTGTCCCAAGCTGCTCAGAGCCCCATCCAGCCTGGCCTTGGACACCTCCAGTGATGAGGCATCCAGAACCTCTCTGGGCAGCCTGTGCCAGGGCCTCACCACCCTCACAGCTCTTCCCAATACCCAGCCTAAACCCACTCTCAGTTTGAAGCCATTCCCCTTTGGCCTGTCACTCCAGGCTCTTGTAAAAAGTCCCTCCCCAGTTTTCTTTTAGAGCCCCTCCAGGTACTGAAAGGCTGCAATTATCAGGCACAATTCAGAAGGCAAAAATGTATAGAAATAGAAATTCTTAAAAAGATAGAAAAATACGTGTGGCATTGTATTAATCAACATTCAGGTTATTTTGCAGGTCTGTTTTTACAAACGGCTTTTGAGTAAAGAGAGCTTTTGTAATAAACATGCAATGTGGAATTTGGATACATAGACCAGACTGTAATAATACAAAAATTAAAGGCTCAGTACTGACAACCACTTGCTGCCTTTGAACAGAAATGCAGCCAGAGGTACTTATTCAAATTCCACACTGCCTGTTGAACTAGCCTGGCTCTTGGCTCAGGCACCACTTTTTAGCAAAACCACTGAGAGTGACTTTACAGTTAATTTTGCTTCAAATCAGGTTTTCTTTCAAAGACAAAGAAACAGTAACCACAATATTTTACAGTCTGCAAGATAGGAAAAATACTCAAGTACACTTTCTTTTCCTGTAAGCAAAGGGCATTTGTTTCCACTTGCTTTAGAGATGATTAAAATACACCTCATGAATCTACAAAATGCTCTACCTCTTTCCTCAGAAGTTCCAGGGAGCAGTGTTCAGAATGACACTTTCATGTAGCAGTAGATTAAAGGTAACTATTGTCCATATTAAAGATGCCAACCATAACCTTTGATTTTATGAAACTCCAATTTAAGTAAACTGAATAAGGCAATTTTTCAGAATACTGACAGCAAGATCTACATTGAAATCATCATTTGCACGAACTTAGCTCCGGGACAATTTGTGAACTGAACTCCTTGAGCTAACACAGGTACTTGCCACACATTAAGAATTCACTTAACACACGAAGGAAGCAGCTGGCTTTATTTCAGGCCCAACTCATTATTCACTGATGCCTGAAGAGCCCTGCAAAGGGAGTTTCTGAGGAGAGTACCAGGCCTGAAGTCGTGTCCCCACTGACTGCAGCAGTGCACCTCATCCACAGCGATGCGGGCCAGGCACCCGGCCTGATAAGCCTTCTCCAGCTTGGACATGAACATTTTGCTCTTGGCAATCTTCTCAGGGGTCACATAAATGAGCTTCAGTTGTGAACTCCTCTTCAGCATTTCCATGTGGACCCACTTCACATGTTCCTGTTCAAAACAAAACCAGGCAGCAGGGGGTAACAAACTGGGACAACGCACTGAGGTTGCTTAGTGCTAAGGCTCTTAAGAGGTGATTAGCAATTCATAAGGTGTAATTAACAGAGACTGATCAAGTGTTCCACGGTATTGACCACTATAAGCCTTTGGAGAAGATCACAATATAAAAAATGGTCATTTTAATACTTAGAAAATCCGTGATGGAACTTTGAAGAAGCAAAGTGTTGAATATGTGTCTTTGCTTCATTGTGTGGTATCAATGTTTTCCCAATAAACAGTGATGTACCAAACATGCCTGTGACATTACAACTGTAAAATAATTCCTTGCATGTGACACTGGGTTTTATTAGAGTTTTCAGAGTGCTCTGCATCAAAGCAGGCTTCAAGTTTGGCACATTACATCAAGCCACTGACTTATCAAATCCAGTACAAGTTAATGATCACAGCCTCCTGCTAGTCAGGAAAATAACTGTTTTAAAAAGCAATTGTCTAGTAAGAGACTGGGAAATAAGTTGCTTCTTGCCCTCTGGATCAAACAGCTCACCACTCTATAGTAAGAGATAAATAATTACATGTAAAAGCCTGCACTGCTCAACATGGTAGTAGGGGACAAAAATCACCTACTCCAAGTCTAGAAACTGAGTAAAAATACACAACACACATCAGCCAAAGGCACTTCACATCTTCTAAACAGCCCCAAGAAATCTATTTATTCCACAGCAGGTGTTGCTTCCCACGTGTTGTTGTCACTAAAACATAAATGCAAGATAGTTAACCACCTTACCCATATCACAGCACCCTCCTGGCCAGATATTGTTGCTAGAACAGCATTAGCTGATAAATCTGTCTCATTCATTCAACGTTAACAAGAAACTACACAGAGAGCAGACAGCAGCACACACACCACAAAACACACAAAGTTAAACACACCTTGCTGCTTGAGGCATTTAATAAGGCTGCAGAAATACCAAGCTGCTCCAAAACCATGAGCTGATCTTCCATGAGAGATATCAAAGGACATATCACCAGTGTGAAACCTGTAACAATCAATAATTGTGCAAACTGAGCAGTTCAGATGTCACAAATATCTCCTCTAATTCTTTTTACTGATGCATCAGCCCTGCTCTGAAGAAACTGCCAAATGTAAGCTTAAACTTCATACACAGCAGCAGATTTCCCTCCCAGACAGCTGAGAAGTGAGTGCCAGATCACACAGGGATAATTCTTATTAAATGCCCGTCACATGCACCTCCTCTTGGGGTCTAGACCACAAACAACTGAGCTGCAACAGATAGAATATAAAAACAAACAAAACAAGTTGGATGTCTGTGTCATTCACCATGGAACTAAGCAGTGACAGATAGTGGTAAATTTGGCCTTTGTAAATAAGTAAACTTCTAATGCAATTGGATGAATTATTAAAAAAACCCCAACCAAATGAAACCAAATCAACAAAAATCACACCAAACAATGTTCATTCTTCAAATAACTATAAAAGGGAGAAAACACATCTAATTCTTTATGTCTTCTTTTTCCCCCCCTTACTTACCATCAGAACAGACAGCTGGCAACTGGTAACAAAGGCTCTTGCCACCACCTGTAGGCATGACAAGAAATATATCCTTTCCTGCCATTGCAGCATTTACTGTTTCAAGTTGCAGTGATCTAAACTTCTGGAGTTTAAATTTGCTCTGCAGTGCAGTTTTTATCTTCTCATACCATGGAAAATCTGTTAAGGGAAAAAAACTAACTCAACAAGCACATTTCATAAGCAAATTAAAATAAAAGAAGGAGGGGTAATTTACATATGCAATAACTAAATCTGGCAGTGTCACAGTTTTAGATCTGGGAAAGTGTTTACAGATTCATATTGGCACAGAAAAAGCTCCACACAAACTGGGTCTGGATACACCATTTTCTAGGGTGGACACTTGAAAACTCAAATTGTAAACACAATTCACCTCCAGACCAAAGCTCTCACAGCAGATGGATCTGAACTGATGTGAAAAACTCAAAACAGATGAACTTTGGAGTGCTAATGATCATCTCAACTCATTAGTTCAAAATAAATAGAAATTAGAGAATCCCAGCATGAAAAGAAATAAAACCAGACATTGAGCCCTACATTAGTTACTCAAATGCTTCCTTCACACAAATGCAGCAATTACAAATAGTATAAAGAAGTAGGGATACAAGTTTTCCATATATCCCATCAACAATAAGCATTTATTAAAAAAATAAAAAGGGGGAAAAGTTGTTCAGTCTTTCCCAAAATCACCACACGAACATGTTTATAATAGGTTTTTCTTTTCTTCAATAAAGAGTTAAAGACTGCATTTTTAAAAGATGTAATACTTAATAAAATCCTTAAATTATGCTTCCTGATGCATCTTTTTGTTACTATTAAAATTAAAAAGCAGAAAATCTGTGGGAGCTGCAGGTTACCCCACACACAATGCAAGAATTAATTTTGGGACTTGAGGTGACATTGCAAAGAAATTTACAGAGAGCACAGTAAAAATCCAAAGCTCTCTGAAATCAAGAAAAGCCTCCCACTGACTTCCATGAGCTTTAAACTGGGAGCAAATTTAGCTACTGCTCTTGTTTAATACATACACAGCATCTGATTGCAAAGACATTAATTTTCAAAGCACAGGAGGTGAGAATTAAGCACAGAACTACACAAACCAAATGATTTGTTCAATAGCACAATTTGCAATGATAAAGTATCAGTATTCTTACAGATGCATAATACTCCTCAAATACAGAAATATGGACTCAACTACAACATTAATTTCATTTTTTAAAAAGCCTAAAAAGGTGTATATATATGATAGATAGAGGCATTTCCAATTTGAAAATTAAGTTAAAAAGAAGAAAAAAATAATCAAAGTATCTGAGTCAAATTTGGCAAGGAATAACATGGCCAAGAACCACCAACTATTCAGGACTTCAGTTAATGTCTAACTTGAAAGACAGAAGCCCTCACACCACCATGAGGCACTTGCCACTTGCATTAATTCTACAATAATAATGAATGCTAAGTTATTTTTGGCAATCAACATCTATCTAATTTGCATTAATTTGGTAAGACAATGAGGCTACATAACCCATCACAAACACCACCAATGTCTTACCCAGTCAAGCAAGAGGAAACACAAAACTGCCCAGAAACAACTCTAAGTGCAAAATTGTCATTATCAAATCCTGAGAAAACCCAGAGCAATTTGTTTTAGAACACAAACAAGGATAAGTATTGCAATAAAAATTTACTCAGGGATTCTAAGAGCAAATCAGATCAAATTGTGACTTCACAAGAAGCAAGAATTAAAGTAGATATAGCAGGCCATTCTGACAGAACAGATAATTCTGCCCAGAACAACTCAAGATTAGTGTTTAGGAATGTCCAATGAGACAAATACAAACATCACCCCATTACCCTGGCATGTCAGCCAGCTGATGAAAATTAAATTGGACAATATCGTTATCCAAACAAAACTCTGTATAAATGCATTTTCCCCTACTGAATTAGTTCACCTGTCTGTTAAAATATTAGAATTTGACTCTGCAAACCTATTTTGCTCCATTCCTCAGCTGAGGTTTCATGGTCTTTACTTCCCCCTGCCTCCAGCTCTCCTGAGGACTGTTTTATCAGATTCTTTATCCTCATCTTCTTCTGGAGGAGCTCTTGCTGCTTATCCACAAGCTCCTGTATCTGCATCTCCACTGCTTGCAGCTCATGCTCAATGGACACCAGCACCTCCTCTAGCACTGCAGGGAAAAGCAAGGAGAAGGCCCAATAGAGACCACAGTTTTAATTGATTAATGACAATTAATTACAAAACTGATGCCAGTTTTAATTGTATTAATTGTACTCCAGCCAGCCCCAATGTAAGCATAACATGGTCAAGTTGTTAACAGAAAGCATTTATTTGTGTGTGAGAAGCAACATTAACCTGAGGAAGTTAAATTCTCCAGGAGCTGAAAATAGGGCCATTAGCTGTGTTTCATGCACCAAGATCTCCCTCCTACACAGAACAAGGGGATCTGCTGAACAACAAGGTTGGGATATAGAGGAAAAATGCTTTTACAAGCACAAGCCCTCCTTCACGTGTGAAAGAAGTGAAGCAAGTGCTCCCCAAAAGCTTGGGTTCCACAAGTGACTCTTTGGCAGGAATTTGCCTCTTTCCATCCCAACGTGCATGTGTGTGAATTGCAGATGGTGTTCTAGACTCCAGTCCCAGGAGTTTAAAAGGATAATTAACAAACACACCTGCATGCCAGGCATGTATCTCTATTCCAGAGCCAGGTCAGAAAAGCACAAGAAGAAATTTTTTCCTCCCTCACACCCAGAAAACCCAAGAGATTTTGGCCCATCCAGAGCAGCTTTGATAATATGGTTATGGAAACAAAAAATGTGTGATATAGAAAAAAAAAAATCTTCATTTCAAACAGCACAAAATGGTGACAGTTGTCTTCCTAAATGCCCACTGCTACTCAGCAGAAAAGTTAAGAGTATCTTAAAACGTGAAGCACATTTTCAAAATATTGAAAACCACGTAATTTCCTTGACAAGTTTGATTTTCATCAGAGAAAGGCCTGGGTTGGAAGGGACCTTAAAGCTCATCTCATTCCAGCTCCCTGCCACTGGACCAGGCTGCTCAAAGCCCCATCCAACCACGCCCTGAACACTTCCAGGGATGGGGCATTTTGGTTTAGTTTTACCTAGGAAATAAAAACTCATCCAGTAAAAGAATTTTTTTTCTTCAGACCTTAAATATAATAGCAAAGACCCCATAAACTCCTTTCTGCACACATTAAATTCATACAAATAACAATCAGTAACATCAGATGATTGTGTTTTGTTAGCTAATAGACAGCAAAATGAACATTGGAATATTAATTATGGATTACCTGCAACAGCTGTCATCTTTGGAGATTAAAGAATGTTATCTTTAGGAGATCTTATTTAACCAAGCAACTGTTACTAAAAAGAAAATGAAATAAACACATTTTAAAATATATTTTATAATTAAACCTTCTCAACTTAGAACAAATTTACTGCAGGAGATTCTTCATTACCAGAGCTGTTACTGTAACAGCTTAAGTACTGGTTAATTTAATTTGCTTACATAAAGAAGCCTCACTAGATGATAACTGCTTTTTCCCTTCTGCAAAATGGATAAATATAAACTCAAGTTTTATTTTTGTATTATACTCAAGTAAGTTATTTTTGTATTACTCAAGTAAATACAAACTCACAAACTAAGTGGATTTTAACCAAGTCACACATTTCCTGCAAGAGGAATGCACTAATGTAGACCAGTCACTCACCAAGTGTCCAGTATGATTTTGGATCTCTTCAAAGTATATTTTACAGAAAAGTCTGAATATATTATGCCCCTTAGAAAGGCAACCATCATAACACCTACAGAATCTGTTAGGAGGGAAGTGACAATGTGGTTTGGTTTAGAAAAGGGGATCTATTTTGAATAATCATCAGTGAAATGAACACAGAATTTACTGGCTCATTTTTGGAACAACAGTTTTTACCATATTATACATTAACAACACCAAACTCAAGAAACTTGATATTTACTGTTACTCCATTCTGAACTATTTATTATGTAGATGGAAGCAAAGTCCAATGAAAGGTGAAAGGGAATGAATTCAGCAGATCCTCACTAGCAGCTGATTCCACCACAACAAAGATCTTCCCCGCTCCTATAAATGGAGAGGGAAATATATATTTAAACTGATATGTGAATAAAACACTTCCGCATCACCCAGCGCCAGATCCAGACGCCTCTGAAATCACCTCCAAGGACGGCAACTCCACCACATCCCTCGGAGACCTAGTTCCAGTGTGGGAATATTCACACGCGTATAGTGTGAATATTATATGGAACACGTATACAAATATATATAGCGAACATATACAGTAGGATATTCTCAGCATTCCTCACCCACACGCCAGCTGAGGGCACGGTGCTTGCCAGGCCGGAAGCACCTACTCGGTAGGGCCGCAGGACGGGGCAGGATAGATGGACGGATGGATGGATAGACGGACAGGGAAGTCCCCGCTCGGCGGATGCAGGACGGAGCGGGATGGATGGAGGAAGGGATAGAGGCTCCCAGGGCAAGCAGGGCGCCTCGCTGCCGCGTCCTCCTGTGCGGCGGGCTCAGCCCTGGCTCGGGCCGATAGCTCCCGCAGCTCCCCGCGGGGTAGCGCCGGCGACGCTCCCGCAGATTTTTATCCTTTATCCTTTATCTTTTATCCCGTCCCCCTCAGCCCTCACCGCCCCCGCCCCGCTCCCACC
>VYXD01014872.1:307-22190 GCA_013397195.1 Hylia prasina | reverse complement strand
GGGCTGGGTTAGAAGGGAGCTTAAAAATCATCTCACTCCAACCCCCCGCCATGGACAGGGACACGCTCCACTGTCCCGGGTTGCTCAGAGCCCCATCCAGCCTGGCATTGAACACTTCCAGGGATGGGGCAGCCACAGCTTCTCTAGACAACCTGTTCCAGTGCCTGGCTACCCTGATAGGAATTTTTTTTTTTCCTTTTATCTAACCGAGCCCCTTCTGTGGGCTTTTACCCATCGCACTTTGACTGATCACTATGAATGAATAAAAAAAAGCAGAACGATAAACAAAGTAACACTTAGCTCTACTCTTCCGCTGTACCTCCCTGTGGACGTCAGCGGTCTAGACCCACTTAATTATTTAAATTGCTTCACTGTGCTGCTCTTGCTGGTACCACACCAAAGGTCTGCAGGTGACACTGAAGGGGCTTCGAGGTGAGGACAAGACATTGTGAAGTGAAAACCGGAGTAAAAATACTTGTATGTGGCCACAGTTTTGTTTCCAATGAAGTGCTTGGAGATCCAAGAAATCACAGTACAGGAGTTACTAAGTGTGTCCGGGCAGCCAGGAAGATCAGTGGGATCCTGGGGCCCATCGGGGAGCGTGGCCAGCAGGTCAGGGAGGTGATCCTGCCTCAGTGCTGAGTCCAGTTCTGGGCTCCCAGTACGGGAGAGACAAGGAGCTACTGGACAGGGTCCAGCAGAGAGAGGGTGACAGAAATGATGAGGGGTCTGCAGCATCTCTGCTGTAAGGAGGGACGGTGGGAGCTGGGCCTGTTCAGTCTGGAAGAGGTTGAGAGGGGATCTCATTAATGCATATAAATATCTCAGGTCGGTGCCAAGAGGATGGTGCCAGACTTTTCAGTGGTGCCCAGCTACAGAACAAGGAGCAATGGGCATGAAGTAAAACACAACTTGTTTAATCTCACCATGAGGAAGCACCTCTTTACATTGAAGGCAGCAGAGCCCTGGAACAGCTGCCCAGGGAGACATTCCAAACCCACCTGGACACATTCCTTTGTCACCTGTTGCAGGTGACCCTGCCTTGGCACTGGGGTTGGACTGGGTGATCTCCAGAGGATCCTTCCAGCCCTAATAATTGTGGTTCTGTGGTAACAGCTTAAGCTGCAAGGTAAAGGACAATGATAGGCTTTTGATTTAAATTACCTTCTCATGTATGATGCATTTCTGGTATGATTGCCACAGGAGGAAATGAGTCTGCCTGATAAGCACCACAGCATCAGTTATGAAGGAGGGTGTGAAAAATTTAGGAAAAAAAAAAGTTAACTAAGTTTGATAGCAGGATGCTGGAAATGGAGGTGTTGGAGAGCCAGTTAAGGCCAAGGATGGAGACAGGCAGCAGAGCTCAGCAGTATTCATGGTCAACGATTTCTTGAGATATTCAGATATTGTGCTGTTATTGGGAGGAGTACTAACCCTTGGGGTTAATTTTTAGATTTCTGATTAAAATCCCATCTGGAGTATATGTTGGGAAAAAAAAAAAAGATCTCTTCAGAAAGAGACTCACTGTTTTTCTTTTGCTTAGTTCCTCATGACCTTCAGCTATTTCCAGTGCTAAGGCTGTTGTTTTTAAATGTAAAGGACAAGAATACTAAATAAAATACACTGTCATTTAGGGGTTTTAAGTTTTGGGGTTTTTTTCTCAGTTTTTCTGAAATTCTGAAGATAGTTCATCAGATATTTTAAAATTCACTGCTGTCTGGAAAAATGCAAAGTTAGCCATAGAGTCACTGGTGGAAGAGCATGATAAATACCTGGAGAGAACCACTGCATTGGTTGATGTTTGGAAAGTTAATTCTGCATCTGTAGTCTAGAACATAACTTTAAGTGGTACATTGAATGGTGTTAAAAACCAGTAATTGCAAAAGAATGCACTTAGCTTTTCCCAAATTAAATTTTCAATACTAAAAGAATACTGCTAGCAAAATAATAGTTATACATCGAATATGAACTGTATTAGTTTTTGTCGTCTAAAAATGCACAATTCCATTTATTTTGCACTATATAATGCCCTATAAAAGACTGGGGGGTGTACATTGTCTGCCCTAATCTTTCACAAGCACTGTGTCTTAATTTTGAATCTTAATATCTACTAAGCTGTTTTGACACAGTGCTGCAGTATTCTTGCACAGCTTATAGAATTTCTGGAGAAACATTGATGAAGGTTTGCTCCCTTGTCTCAGGAAATGATAATAATCCAGAATAAATGCAAGCTGGCTAATGTGTGTTTCTGCATTTCTAGGCATTGATATGTTGTATTTGACTAATGTGGGAAAGCTCTTCTGGCACAGGAGAAAACATTTAAAAATAGTTTGCTCCCTCTATAAATATTCATTGTTTGTTATTGAAAAGATTTTATCGAAGATGCCAGCACTTTTTGTTTTCCTTCCTCTAAGAAGAGTAGTTAAATATATTTACAAATTCTGATATAAATCAAGTCAGTAACACCCTCTGCTGAGATATCAGCACCAGAGGATAATAGTCCTGGTGCATTCATCTTCTTCCAGCAGTTATTTTTGGATAATGAGAATAATGTTCGTTTCTCTTTTTTTCCTTTTCCCTCCACTAACTAATGGGTGACTTGTGAAGTGAATCAGAATCCATTGTGGCAGAAGTGACTGCAAACACGTTTGGGGTGATTAGAGAAGTGTCAGAGTGGTGATTGCAGCAGCTGTTGGGAGTTGGCCTCTGCCTCCTTGCCAGATCCATACCTTGAGCTGTGTCTGGGGGAGGAACTAACTTCCCATGACTGCATATTTATCTTGCTGGCAGATGGTAATTCCTCTGGAGTCCTGCCTCCAAGTGTTTTCCTTCCAGAATACAGATTGTTTCTGCTCTTCTGAAGTAAAGAGTACTGGGGAAAAGGGCAGTTGCAATTGTTATGTTGCCTTCAGTCAGCAGATCCATTGAAAAGACAATTTACAATTCCGTTTTTCATTGTAAACAAGTAGGGAGAGTGCCTGTAGTAAATTGATTGTATTGAGTTACTTAGTGGTTTTAATTGTGGAGTGTTAAAATGCTCCTAGTAACAGTTTAAAGTGGCAGGCAATATTATAGAACTACAGCTCTGACAGCATGTGCTCTGCAGCTTGCTGGAAGCCAAGCCCTTAGAGAAGTTTGGGGACTGGAATGTTGCTGTAACAAATCTCTGAGCTGTTTTGCAATTTATTTCCAATAACGACTTGCAAGTCCTGAAACAGGCATAATTATCCTCCCTTTACTTCCCAAGCTCATCAACCAACAGCAAATGACCAACTACATCTACAAAGTGCAATTAAAATATATTGAGGTAGATCTGGCCAACAGTAGCAGTGAGAGCTGTGATTGTGGGTGTGGTTTTTTTTGTTTGTTTCAGGACAAGGTATGCAAAACCACTTGGAACTTCAAAATACACGTATATACAGGCATAGTATTGGGGTGGGTTTTGCTAAGCTGTTTTTGTGTCCTATAAGTTTCTAAATTGTCTAGTCACAGGGAAAACAATAATAAATGCATGTGGTTGCAGCTCTGTTGCTGCCATTCCTGGTTTTTCTCTCCCATTCAGTCTGTGTGAGAGTCAAAGGGAAGCCTTAGAGATTTAAAATTAAAAGCAGGATGTATTTCTAAGAGGAGTCCTCAAGATCCTTTAAAGGCTATAGTCAAATGGTAGTTTTAATCACAGCTTGACATTTCTAGCCTGGTTTGTCATATAAACCTTCCATCCTACTCTTGGCTTCCCAGTATTTCTTGAGCATCCTTTGCAGAGCTCAAAGTTTATACAACTGTTTAGACTGGAAAAAATCATTTAAGAACATTGAGTCCAACTGTTAACCCAGCACTGCCCAGTCCATAATGTAAGCAAATATATTAAGTACAAAAGGTATTTTTTTAAAAAAATCAGTAAATTAAGATCATAAAATGAAAAATTTCATAAAATGAAGCTGCTATGCAACACTAGCAGTTCAAAGATATTGTATCTATGTGTAATGTAGATCTACCATTTAATTTATAAAAATTAAGTATGAGGCATGAAAATTATAATTGAACATTAATCCCTCAATATTTAGTATCTACTAGTTTTATGAAAACTGGCATTTGTCTGGAGACCCAGGCTAGTGTTTGATAGCTGTCAGCACATGTGTAACCTGGAAAAATCCTGCAGGATTCATCCAAGTTGTGTTCCATCTGGAAACTGGGGGAAGTGGAACTGCTATGCAAGGTCATGGGAGATGGAACATGAGCTCTCAGGGAGATGGAGAGGACCAGGGTACTTACATTACTATGGTAAAGGTAATGGGATAAGATCTGAGTTGAAAGAGAAGGATCCCAAGGATCCACTCAGTGATCCACAAGGACCATGACCACTGTACCATGTTCTGGCCAGCTGATCTAATCTGGAAATCAAAGTTTCATTATCTCTTTACAAAACAATCCTTTTCTCCATACTAGCAATTAATCAAAAGGGATGTGTGTCTTTGCCATGTGTATATATCCATGATTGCTTTGGTTGCATTCAATTTCAGTGTCTAGTTCCAAATACAGACTTTTTTGATAAGCAGCTTCCAAATATAGCTGTTGAAGGAATTGGTGTCTACAAGATTTATGATATTTGTGCACTCAGGGGAGTTTCTAAATTGAAAATGTCTTCAGATTGGATGTTTAATTTTTTCCCCAGTTTTTAACCACGATTTTTTCTTGGTACTGTGTTTTGTTGCATGCCTAAATTTGTTTCTTTTTCAGAGATTGGAATGGGACTAACAGGCTTTGGAGTGTTTTTCCTCTTCTTTGGAATGATACTCTTCTTTGACAAAGCTCTTTTGGCTATTGGAAATGTAAGTGCCTTTTCTGTACTTTACTTTAGAATCAAGTATGTGATCTATTAAAGATAAACTAAAAATAGAACAGTATGTTACCAGTTTGATGCTGCATGACAAAGATGACTGTGGTGATTTGGTATAAAGGAGACTTGTGCTCAGTGATAGGAATGAGTCATTTTGAGGTTAGAACAGCTCACACTGATGTGAATATCACCTTGGGTCAGGCCTGTGGGATGTTGGTAGACAAGAAACAGCTTGTTCCACAGTTGTTGTGCTGCTGCAAATGTCTTTTTTTGTGATCCTCTAAGATAACTGTCAATTTAAGTAACTATTTGGATAAGAATCATGAAGTAGATGCTGGCTAATGTAGCTTTGCAGTCCTGTACGGGAAAGAAAGAAGTATTGCTGACACTTCTGGCTTTAGAAGAGCCAGACCTCTTTCATAAAAAAGAGATTCAGTATCTTCACCTTTTACTGAATCAAAGTTGTTGCTCAAAGCAGCACAGAAAATAAATCCTAGTTCTGGTACATGAAATTTCCAATCCAAATATAAAATGACAGGATGTTTTCTGCATGTGATAGTCTCTGTGCCTCGCCAGCCAGCCAAAGCACAGCCTGGTTTTTAGGGGTTCACCCCCTCTTTTGCTGATGCCTAAAGGTCTGCAGCCAAACAGATCAGTTTCATTTTCAAATGCTGAGATTCCCTGGAGGGAAATATAAATTGTGTATCTGAATTTGGGTACGTTAGTTGTTATGAACCATCAAATCAAGTGTGCAGTGGAGGAGTGACAAATGAAATAATGCTTATTTCTTCTTTTCCTAATGTAAGGTGGAAATACGAGATCCTGTTTAGGGAAAATGAGAACGTAGGTAGGAAGAGACAATGACAGGCTATGTGCTAACCAAAGATAATGCAAGAAAAGGTACTGTATCCTTGCAGAGAGTTGTTCTTATTAAAAAAAAAAAAAAGTTATATCAGAAAGGGCAGGGGATTCTAAGAAAGTGATTTATTAAATAGCATACAAAACTTAAACTTGAGTAAAACAATCTTGAGTAAAATGTGAGATACTACTGCTTTCTGAGCAGAAATGTTGCTGAAATAATAATTCTGAGTCCTGTTGCTGCGGGACACCAGAAATAGTTCCAACTAGTTGGGACTAGTGTGATAGTTTTCAGTCTATACTGGAACAAATTAATAAAAAGTAAAAAGGCTCTACACAGTAAAAAACACGTGTTCAGCTTTTTCCCTTCTCTGGCTTTGCACTATGAGTAGATCTGTAGAAGCTGTTGAAGATGTCAGTGGCACAGAACAGAGGTGCTTTTATGTGTGTTCTTAGTTTTTAGGAACCTTTGCTGTCAGTAGTACTAAGCTTCAGCACCATTTGTGGTAAAGATTGTATGTATGTGACAGGGCAGATACAACAGTTGTCAGCAGGTCTTTTGTCTTGAGTGTGTTTGGCATAGAGCACAAAAGATAGACTCTACTTTCCAGCAGCTGAGAGCTACAAGTGCTTTAAGATGTACCTTACAAAAGAAAATCAATAGTAAATTCATTCTCACCAACTGTCTTTGGCTGTCAAAAGAAGTTGTGCAAGAAAAGCAGTCTTAATTTTGTAAAATATATATGTATCTATGCATCCTGTTCTTGGGAACATAATCAGTTGTTTTCTTTCTTTGGTTTGTTTTTGTCTTTTCTAGGTTTTATTTGTGGCTGGCTTGTCTTTTGTTATCGGTTTAGAAAGAACATTTAGATTCTTCTTTCAAAAACACAAAATGAAAGCAACGGGCTTCTTCCTGGGTGGTGTGCTCATAGTTCTCATTGGTTGGCCTTTAATAGGAATGATCCTTGAAATTTATGGGTTCTTCCTATTGTTCAGGTAAGTCTTGTTTGAAAACAACTTTGTGTTAGTTTATCTAGGAATAAATGTATTTGTGTAGTCTTTCTGTGTTAGAGTTGACAAAGCAGCAGCCGTTAAATGTTCCTTTTGGACAGATATATGAAATTGTTTATTTACAAGCTGGTAAGTATTTTTCCAAGACTCAATTCTGCTAATGTTTGGGAGGCATTTACCAAAGTGACTTTGATAATGTTGATGTCTTATCAAAGAATTGTAAAGTTTCAAAATATGTGGGAGCCCAAGTTGTTAGCAGTATATAAATACCTCCTCATGGAAAAAGGGATACTTGGTACTTTTTTTGGTGGAGAATTATAGAAGAAAGGATTACAGGCGACCTCTGATAAGTCACAGCTGTACTAATTACCAAAGAAAAGGAACAGCCTTGCCCTTAACGGGTTGCATTTGTGACTAATGAAGATAAGTGTGATAAAAGGGGTGGGCTGGCTGCTCAAGGGAGGACCTGGAGGTAGCAGAGCCCTGAGAAGGAAGCAGTGATCCAGAGAAGCACAACGAAGAGTTGCTGCTGTAAAAGATCTGCAGTGAGGTTAGTCTGGGTTTGATGGGGTTGGAGCTTGCTGTAGCCAGTGAATAGTTGGAGTCAGGATAACTGAATTGTAAAGAGGAATAAACCAGGCTCCTTTTTCATACTGTGATAAACAAGAAGTTTATGCCTTGCTTCATTTTTACCCTCTAACAAGAGGGCTGCTGCAACAGGGAGTTTGTTCTTTTCTTTAGTAAATGGGGCAAAACATTTAGTTAATACTATCCTAGGTTTGAAATCTTATCATTTCATCACTATGGCAGCCCAGGGAAAAGGTGTTTTCTGTCATGTTTCATTACATTTGTGCCTTAGAGTCAGAACAGCTTGTTTGGGTGAGCAGTATCTTGAATTAAGGAAAAATGGAAATTCTGTTTTTTTTTAACAGCAATCTTGAAACATGTTATAACTTTCACAATGTGTCATTTAAGTTCTTCATAAATGCAACTGTAATAGTGAAAGAATTTGACTTGTTACAGCTTGCATAGTTATCTATATTTTTATCTTTATTTCCATGGTTGAAGTTCCATGCTTCCCTACAGAACAAAGCAAAAAATGTAGAAAGGGAGGCTTCTTGGACTTTTGTGTAGATGCAGACTGTTTCACTGATGATTATTGATCAGGTTTCAGACCCTGAAGTGTTCAGGCAATGGCTAAATAATACTGTTCCTGTTAATCAAACTGAAACCATTGTTCTCATGGAGTTCTTTTTGTACTCAGTAAAATTATATGTTAATCTGGTATTAAGTTCAGATAAAATGTTTGGTTTTAGAAAGCAAATCTGAACTTGGCTCGTACTGGAGACAGTGAAATTTCAGACAATGAATTTTGTGGGTTTAATGTATTTCTTATTGTTCTACTCCGTGTTACTCTGAATTCTGTCACTGCAAGTGCTTTGATAATCACAGTATTTCACTGAATACATTGTCGTTTCTTGCATGTAGCACTTGGTTTAATCAGCCAGTACAAAGCAAGTAGAATGTGTTTCCAACAAAATAACCTCTTAAAAGATCTCAGAAGAGTTATAAGTTAGTATGTCTAAGCAGGTATGGTTATGGATTATGTAGTGGTGCTTGCAAAGTAAAATAATGTTGAGAGGTTTATAAAAGATCAATAGTTATTGATCTTGAAGGGAATCAACAAGGGGTGGATAATTCCAGGTGTGAATGTTTCTGATCTGTTTTAAAAGCGTCTGGAGACCAGTGGTTTGGACTGAATGATCTTAAATGTTTTTTCCAAACTTAGTGATTCCCTGATTCTGTGACCATCTTTTCCAGTGTTTATTAGTTGATAGAATCTAAATCCCTTGCTACAGTGGCTATTTACTACTTCAAGCAAAGCTTTTTGTTTTGCTTCAATCGTGTTCAGTTGAACCATCATCCTGTTGTTAGCAACTTGCTCCTTTCTAAAGAAGTTACAAATGAAGTCTTTCCTCAAGCATCATTTCATACTGTTCCTCAGGATCCTGCTGCTTGGTTACATAGCAGAAAACTGCCCTGGCTACTGTGGGACATTTGTTTTAATCTAAGGCACCTTTTGGTGCTTTATTCAGATTATAGTCCTGCAGAGTTATGGCTGACAGTATTATCCCTACTGTACTGACTATTCCTTATTCTTGGACACAGCAGTTGTTTCAATCTCTTACAAGTGGTTTGTGTGCCCTGCCTCACAATTTACTGGGCCACTGAAATGATCTGGTATTAAAAAACAATCTCAACCCCCCCTTTTTGGTGTGGCTATTACCCAGCAAATAGTTCTTAGCTGTGTGATGAAGAGGATGGTGACTTGTGAAACTTGCCTGTTTCACTGTGGCTGAGGCCTCATTGCACATTAATCCTTATTCCATGCAGGGAATGCTCAACACGAGATCCCTGGGAATGCCACCAGCTGGCTGCAAACAGCTGAGCTACTGCCACTGACATTTTGTTTTTCTGCTGCAGAGATTAAGTGGACAGTGCAGGGGCTACACTATGGCAGCTATGCCAGGCAACTTCCCCGGGGTCATGATTCAAACCACTTAAATTTGGGAAATAAATGAATACACAACTCTGTCATACTTCATTTTCTTTAGTTAAAGGGTACCATACATGGTTTTAATTACTCAGAAATAACTTCACTTGTTTCTACATTGGGTCTTGAATGTATTCTCTATAATATAGAGGAATTATCTCAACATATGTATGCTAATTTTGAGAAACCAGTTTTGCTGACTAAGTTGGGTATTCTCACTTGAGTAATTTTTTGATGAGCTGCCTGAGAGTTGTCAGCTATGAAGAAAATTAAATCCATTTAAAAATACACCATTTCTTTCCTGGTTTTCTCCTTTCTCTGATGAATGTATATTGATATATTTCATAAACAAGAGTGCTGCTAACAACCTGTAAGATTTAATGTAATCTTGGTTTAAAAATTACCTGCTGTTTTTTTTCATGTTATAGCAATATGAGAAAAGCCTAATTATAAAAACTAATGCAATCTTCTGATATCTTACCTAAAGGGGGTTCTTTCCTGTGGTGGTTGGCTTTATTAGAAGAGTTCCAGTTCTTGGATATCTCTTGAATTTACCTGGTATAAGCTCGGTGAGTATGATACTTTATGCAACAACTGAAGCATGTCCTGCTTTTTATTCCACTGATGCAGCACTTGTAGAAGTGCATCAGAAATAAAGCAAATATAACTTGGGAGCAATGACTTGAGATGTATTCCTGTACCATACACATCACATTCATTCCCAGGGAGAGACTTCCAGGTGTAAAAGGAGCAAAAGGACACGTTTGCAGAAGCTGCCCCTGCTCACGGGTAGTGAGGTGGGAAGAGCCCTGCATTGTGACTGGGAATGTTGGGGTTCTTCCTGCTTCACTCTTGGCCCTGGGTGACCAGACAGCTGCCCTGGGCTTCCTCTCCTGTCTGTACAATGAGGAGGACACCGTGGTGCAGTATTTGGGTGAACTTAGGAAAGGTGGCCTGTAAAAGCAAAGAGTGGAGTTCAGTGTTAAGTTGCAGCTTGTATGGTGAACCCAGAAACTCTCAGGATGCATAGTCATTGATCAGGTATATTTATTAAGGTCCACTGCAGCAGGCTACATTTATTACTAAGATTTGTATTTTTTTCAAACAGTTTTCCATTTTTTAAACCAAATGGCCAGAGATTTGAAGACAACTAACAGAAAGATGCTAATCTAGGGTGTTTCAGTCAACTACTTGTGCTAATTTTTGTACATATTTTAACACAAGCATTTGTAATACTATTTTTGAAAGCAACAGTTTCAATAGCTACTACTAAAAATTAATAGTGGGAATAACTTAGATGCATACAGGCTGGTTTTTTCAAAAAAATGAGTGTTCAGATCATTTGTTCCAGTCTCACAGTTAGGCCAAGTTGTGGCTCATAATTCATGATCAATTGAATGTTTCATTTGTCAATTGATCTTACTCATGTTTAATTTGATCATAACGGGGTTAAATCTTGTTTTTAAAAGATAATTGTTAATGTTTTATTCAAAGCCTACGTAGGCTCAGAAGAGAATCCACAGTAATGGTCAGTTGAAATATCTTCCTTGGTCTACTAATGCATGTGTGGCTGAGACTGTATTGTTTTGTTTTAACCATTAAGCTGGCAGTGTTATCTGCATTCTTCTATTTTCTTTCTCATTCTGTTGCATCTTCATGTTGCACTGTTAATGTCTACATAAGAAAAACACGTTATGCAGAAACACAATTGCAATTGTAAGAATTTTTGGTTTATTCTCAAACCTAAACCATGAGACCTCGGTGAGTACTACTTGACTCTCATTCCCAGTCGCATACTAACTGTGCAAGTAGCAAGCAGTATTTGAGAGTAGCTGCACTGTACATAAATGTCATCAACTTAAAGCCTTTTTGTCTCCTTTTCCACAGCTTGTAGATAAAGTTGGAGAAAGCAACAACATGGTATAATGACCAGAGGGTGGAAGACTGATCTAAACTTTTACTGTATTATTTATAAAATCCCTTTGAAGAATACTCGGCACAAAGATTAAGTTGTGTACAAAGGAAAAAGCTTGTTACATTCTTTACATAACAGTTTAATTTAAAATGTATAGTCAACAAATATACATTAGAAAAGAAGCTCAGCAAGTATGCTTCTAGGAAAGTAACTCCAGAGTTCGGGAAGTAAACTGAAGAGGGGAAAGTCATGGAATAACCCATGTTACAACTGTTCAAGACTATTTTTGTTGGTTTTGGAAAACATGCTAGAGGCAATGAACCCCTGTGGAATTAACGGTGCCTGTCCTTTACCTCCTTATTTTGAAGGTGCAGTAGAGCAAACAGGCCTACATTTTTAAGGGTGACCCAAATTTACCCAAGCCTCTGCTTGCTATATCCTCAGAGTGCAAAAAATCAAACAGGAAACTTCTTGTGTAACAAGAGATGCATCTTTGCATGAAGGTTAAGATGACTATTCATCTAAAAGTGTATTATGACAATAAAAAAGGAAACCCTACACAGTTCTGTCGTAAACATTTTTGTAAATATGTGGCTGAAATACAGCATTGTTATCTTAATGTTCCAAAGCCAAATGTTAGTTGATTGTATTTGCCTTCCGTTTCGGAATATGCAAAAGGTCAATCTTTCATAACTTTGGTCTTAAATGTTGGTTCTGAACATGTAGAGCTCAGTGGGGAACTCTGGAAGCTGACTAGCAGCAGTCCTTCCAGGTTGCTCTCTTGGAGCCATGTTACATGTGCATCCTGATGAGAATGTAGCCCCTTGTCGCTAACACGAGAACTTTGTGAAATATGCTTAGTTCACAAAAAAACTGCATTAGGTTGAGGTGCTGATGTGAACCCTGTGACATGTAACTTATCAGAATTTCGAGCTTTGTTTTTAAACAGTTTGAAACTAAGCTTTCTTTGTTTACTCTGGAACTACAAATCGACTTATTTTTTACGGTAATAAAATGGAAATCTGAAGTTCTGTGTATGTGAGTCTCTGGGGAGAAAATGGAGTGACTGGGGCTGACTAAAGATCAAGTGCCAATCTCCATGTGTTTGGAACTTGTTACTAAGTTATCTGGTTATCTTCAAACAACTCTTGGTTACAGCAACAGCTTTGTTATTACGGAGGATTCTTGGCTAACCTGGAATAAATGTCCCCCTCCTATGCACGGGTCACATTTCTGCTTCTGTTGCAATGTTAAAGGTTGTGCATTTTCAGTAGTCTTAGTTACAGTGTCCTCACCTAACAAACCGTGCTTGTTTCAGTGAATTGTGTTTGTGCAGGCAGGGGGGTTTCTGTTGTGTTTCATTTTCTTCTCCCCTTCATGTAATCCTGAAATTTAATTACCCAATGTAATATTAAAAGTAGCTATGTAGCCTAAAGGTCTAGTGACTGAGGGTTTTGGGGTTTTTTTTTTGTTTGTTTGTTTTTTTTTTCCTTCATTATGCAGTTAAAATTGGAATTTTCCAAAGTAAATTTTAAGTTAGAAAAAAAATCCTCATATACCAACTCTTTTGAAAGTTGCTCTGACGTTGATTTGTATAAAACATGGGGTTTATAACTGTATAAATAGCCACAATCTACTATTATCAAGATTTAATTTGCTTCCTTCTAAAACAGGCACGAACAATTCAGGAAAAACAAACGAGCAAATTGTTATTTTACAATTAATAATCTCTGAAAAAGCCGTGGGGTTATTTTATAAATGACCAAAAATATTTGCTTGATGGCATGTACATTACAGTTTAGAGACAGGAGTAAATATGACTTGTGGGCTCTACCTCAAGAGATAAACCATTTTAGATAACCCAATTTTAACTGCTGTTACAATGACTAGAGAATACCACTACAGCAGCTGAGCCAACTCATCCTGTTTGCTGTGGCTGGGCACTAGTCTGTGCTGTGGGAACCAACTGCTGCCTCAAGCAGACAGTGTTCATCGTTTGCCCTAGAAATCAGCTGCCTGAAGGTTTTTGTTCTTCTGTCTTGAAAAATAATGTGATGGAAAAGGTGGATTGCACCCCATGACTGTGGATCTCTGGCTGCAGCAACTTGCTTGGTAAGCTGAAGTACCTTCATCAAGGAGAAAGCTGATGATGTGTTTTGGAGGTTGTTAATGTGTTGCTGTGGGTGATCTTTTGCCTCTCTGAGAAGCTGAGGTATAGGTGGGTCATCTCATTTATATTTAATTCATTGTTTTAAATCAAAAGTCAATTTTTTTGTCACGTGAACTGTTGTGAAAAGCATCTGAGGGAACAGAATTGTATGTTGAATTTAGCATAGTCTATCCATCAAGGTAACGTTGTCTTTGAGACGGTTTTGCCAAGATAAATGTGGGTGGCAGCAAAGGTCAAAACAACTTAGCCTTAAAGTGTTTCTGTCCTTGTAAAAATATCTCTAACAGAAACATGCTTGGAATGTTTCCCCTTTTAAATGTAATTTATAATTGCTGCTTTAAAACTCGTAAGGATGGACCTTATTCTGAGCAAATGAATACTGTAAATATCCTTGTCATACCTTGAATAAATGGGTACCTCAAATTATAATTTGTCTTTGTGTCTTTGTGTGCACTTTTTAAGAAAGTCTGTTGACAAGTTTTCCTTTCCAGAGGGTCAAGAGTACAAGCTGTTGCTGCTTGGCTGTCCTACACTGTTATGACTTTTGTAGTAAATAGGGCCTGGGATTAATCTTAAATGGAAAGGTTTCCTCCCGTTTTTACAACAAACCTTTTGTTTGCACAACGAAATATGAAATTTCAGTTACATGGGAAACTACCTCCTTTTTTCTCTGAGGAAATAACTGTGAAACTTCAGGAGAAAAAGAGCATTTATCTGGTTCTTGGTGCTGGTTTTCAGTCTAGTTCAAGGATATGACCATGAGTTCCATGTGTCCTAGAAAGTGGCCTGATAAGCAGGTTTACCATTCCATAGTGCTCTGCAAGCTTGTGGCTCGTTGAGGATTTTCAGAGCCAGGAGTGCAGCAAAGCAAAGGTTTTAACTGGTTGTTGAGGTGTTGTGTTGGTGCTATGTATCAGTTAGTACCTACTCTAAAAACTTAATTTGACCAAAGTTGCTTGTGTAGTAAGGATTCCAAAGAACTGGCACTTCCTAATTTGAAAGGAGAAAAAAAAAAAACAAACACAGCAATGTGTGGTTACTTTTGTTAAACTAAGAGAGGTATAGTTTTAATCTGTTTGTAGCTCATGGCCAGTTACTTTCAGTGACTAGTTGCCATTCATTAACCAGGAATACTTTGGCTTGGTTACTGCTCACAATGTGGTACCATATTTGGGAAATAAATGAATACACAACTCTGTGTGGTACCATTTAGAGTCTGTCAAAAGCAATGTAAAGAAAGGAATCTTGTCTCTGTGGCAGATGTCAAAATGAAGGGATTACTTTAAATTGTTTACTCACCAGATTTGAAGGCACAGACTCATCTACTTGTTGCCTTTCTGGACCACTGATTGCCGGTCAGGCTGGAGAGTAGAGTCCATATCCCCAAACCAAATGTCTGTGTCCCAGCTGTCTCTTCAGAGGTCACTGTTAGCCCTTGGACTCCTGTCTCTGCTTGTCTGGCTGCCACACCAGAGGCTCACTTTGGCTGTTCTACCCTTCAGACTGCCAGTACCAGCTGTGACATCATTGGCATGTCATTACCAGACTGATTTACCAGCAGAACTTGGCCCTTGTGGCCCATTTGTTCTAAGCTCTGCCCCTCTAGTATTGATCTTGGCATATTCAAGCATCTCTTAGAGGACTTGGATGTCATGCTCAGCCCAACAAAGAGATTCTGCAGCTGCTGTAATCCCTCGCCAAGCCTAATTCACCACAATTACATGCTAAACCGTCCTCCTCAAACATACAACAATTTACACAAAAATGACATGGCTCCTGTGGGGTAATTTGGTGTGGAATTTATTATCTCAGATGAAGCATTATGACTGGGATATGGAGCAGCATCTATTTATAGGAATGCATTTATGTGTTGGTCACCAGTCATTAATGGTAGTTTAATTAACAGTTTACGTACTGAGGTAGTGCATGCCCAGAAACGTGCTTGCCAAAAAGCATCAGTGCTGCTGTATGCTTTCTAGCAGACACCATTTTCCACTGAGTACTCCTTTTCTGGGGAATGTGGTGGATCTCCTATAGAAATATATAAGTGTGGGGTATCTTTTTGCTCACAGAAGCATTGGATTCATAGCTGAGCACCACAGGACAGGAGGATGGCAGGAGGGGCCCGGGGGTGTGGGGGGTCATCAGCTCCCTGGGAGCACCATCATGGAGCCCGTGTCCCTGCAAAACCTGGGCATCACCAAGTGGTGATGTCTCGTGCCCAAGGGCAAAACATACCTTTAATCACACCTTAATTTTTTCAGTCAGCCCCAGCGCGTGCTAACAGCTCCGAGTCCTGTTGCTGGTAAGTGGGACCTGGAAAACAGCTTGAAATTTCCTGACTGGTTTGGTTTTTGGGGTTTTTTTTGGTGCACTTCTTTCTGAAGTCTTTTTTAGGCTTGATTTAATTTAGACTGGGGAACCACAGTGTAGCTTCAGAGCACAAAGAGGATGTTGAGCTTTTTATAGAGCGCCGTCAGAGCCGAAACGCTGAACGTCAGCCCCTCTCTGGGCTGGCAGGGTTTGAGGCAGCCGAGTTGTACTTGGGAAGTTGGGAAAGCAGGCTCTCCATTTTGGCACAGCCCAGCTGCCTCGCTGCCTCCTTTTCTCCAGGCACTCCAAAGCTATTCCAGTAACATCAGAGAAATCAAGATTTCACATTGATTCCTACAATTTAATTCTGCGGCTTTGAAATAAAAGGCTTTCCCGGACCCAGAAGTTTTACACCACCAAACCTACATGCCTATTAGGTCAGTCTTTAAATATTGATTTTTTTATAATGAAACCAAGCAGTTCTTCATTGAATCTTCCAGATGCTCCAGCTGAGTGGCTTTTATCATTAACTGTCAAACTTCCTGATCCAAAGAAGGGTAACAAAGCTGGGGAAGGGTCTAGAGCACAAGTCCTATGAGGAGCAGCTGAGGGATGTGAGGGTGTTTAACCTGGAGAAAAGGAGGCTCAGGGGAGACCTGATCACTCTCTACAAGTTCCTGACAGGAAGATGTAGCCAGATGGGAGTTAAGCTCTGCTCCCAGGCAAGCAGCAACAGGACAAGAGGAAATGGCCTCAAGCCACACCAGAGGAGGGTTAGGTTCAACATTAGGCAGAATTTCTTCACAGAAAGATTGATTAGACATTGGGATGGGCTACCAAGGAAGGTGGTGGAGTCACCATCCCTGCAGATATTTAAAACAAGTGTGGATGTGCCACTCAGGGACGTGGTTTAGTGGTGGGCTTGGAAATGTTGGGTAATGGTTGGACTCAGTGATCTTAAAGGTCTTTTCCCACCTAAATAGTTCTATCGTTCTGTGAACTTGAGTGGAGACTTATCCTCCTCCACTTGCTTCTTCCCCCCTCAACTGCACAAAACATTGAGTGTTTCCTCACTCTCACTTTTCTACCAGCTTTTAAGGAGAGCTGAGTGGGGGACAAAGAAGCAAGTGGGGGACTTTGGGAGCAACACAGGATGGAGAAAATGGGCTAGCAAGGAATCCTGGTGCTCCCTTTAAAAGGTGAATGAGGGAGTTGGTTTTGATGAGAGCTCAGTATTCACATGACCCAGGTGCTAAATCCTGAAATAGAGCCAGCTGGGGTGGGTTAGGGTTCTGCTGCCCACCCTATGCCTCCTCCACTCCTAGCTCAGGAGCACCTAAACTCCTTTAAAAGCCTTTTGAAGGTTGTGCCCTGATGAAGATGTGACTTGAAGGAAGCCTGTCCCGTTCTAACAGGGCTGTGAACACTGGGGTGAGGCAGGTGCAGCCACCCAGAACCTTCTGGAAGAGCCGTGGAGGAGGCCGAGGTGAGTATAGAGTAGCTGGAAAAAAGAAGTCTGGAAGAAATGTTGGAAAAAAACCTCTGTTCTTGGTTAGTTCCCGGAGCTCGATGTTTTTCTTGCCTCTCCGGGCAGAAATAAGTGACACATTCACAAAGTGCTTGTTTAGGAGGAATGCGTAAAATGCTGTTTCCCTCAGAGGGTGGGAAGGAAAGGGGGGGGAGATGTGTTTATTTGGTTCCAATTACCCTCACGCATGCAGGCCTTTTCCTTTCAGCCTTTTTTTCTCAGCATTTCCCTGCTTGTCAGATGTTGTGTGGCTGCTTTCCCTTTTATCTCCTCTCCCGAGTCTTGGTCTGTGATGTTTCTTTCTGTGAGGGTAATTGTGCAGCCCGTGCTCTTTGTGAGGGCGCCAGCTGAGGCACTTTCCGCCCCTCAGCATCTCCGACAGTCGCTTCCTACTGCCGGGAGTGATCTCCGGGATTTTCCCCCCGGATCACTCTGCTAATGGGCTCTGCAGCCGAGCCCGCACACCGCGGGGCTGGCAGGGACAAGGAGGTGTGAAAACAGCGAGAGGATGGAAGTGAGGAAACGAGCTGCCGCAAAGAGACCTTGCTGATCTGAAATCCACGTCCCACTCGAGCTCTTCCACAAGGAGACAGACCGTGGTGCTGTCACCTTCCTGTTTCTGCAGATCAATCCTTTCTCCTGCTTTTCCAAAAGGAGGAACAGCAATTGCAACCATAGGCTTCTCCTATCATTGTAATAGTCCAAAATGACGGAATTTTACAGAATTTACAGAATGACTAGGTTGGAAGAGACCTCCAAGATCATCGAGTCCAACCCATGACCAGTCTTTAAAGAACCTCTCCTTCCCTAAATAAAAACAATTTGAAAAATCATCCCACCCTAACATTTTGTACATATGTGAACACATATATGTGTACGTAGTATAATTACATTTAAAATAATTACATAATACTTTATATATACATGTAATAATTACATAATACCTTTTCTGTTAGGAAATTTCCACAGCACCAACCTGATTCTTAACCAAAGGTTTGTCTTTCCCTCACTTTAAAAGCTTTCCACAACCATGTTCCCACATCTTCAAGGCAGCTATATGGAAATCTTGCGTTCCAATTACCTTCTTAATCATTTGTAAGAGTTTTAGTTTTCTGTCTGAAAACAGACACAGGTTTTCCCTGAAGAATGCTGTAGATGAAAGTTGATGTTTCCTTATTTTAAATATTTGTGCCTATGCACTTGTGTGCAGTCATAGAAACTATGCAAGATTGAGTTTTAGTAAAAAAGCTAACATAGAAGTAGTGTCTTTCACAAAGACCGAAACATAAAGTTCTGGTATTTCTGGAAGAGATACAATTATTTTTTCCAAATAAGCTTTGGAACACATTGCAAAAGGGCTTGCATTACAAAGAGCTTTGAAAGTTTTAAAAGATCAGGATCAAACTGAAGCACAGACTTAGTCTAAATGATACTGTTTGAATCAAATTTGGTTTCTCCACATTTTTCTACAGGAAGTTTTCATGCCATTTCAGAAGAAAAAAGAAAATCACAGAATCCTAGCTCTCTCTTACATGGAAAACCTGGTTTCTACCCACCTTCTCCCTATCCTCTTCAGAAGAAACAACCAGGGTTGTAGAGGAAACTTCGGATGTATCAAGAAGGATTTGTGCTCTTTATTCTTATAAAATTATAGAACTACAAGGTTCCTCTTTCAACACTTCCCATTTGTCTTTATGTCATACTGCCTTTTGATTTCCATAACAGTAGTTCCTCATATTGCAGTGGCTAAAAGGTGAATTTATTCAGGTCTGGTTTGGAAAATGTGTGACTCAAATTCTTCACCTAGAGAATCCCTACAACTTGTGGAAACACTTTGGACTTGGAGCATATAAATTACCTTATTATCTCATATTTGTGAAAAATTTACTCATTATAATGTCCAAAGTTTAACAGTGCTGTCAGGTATTCACAGAATTCTTGGTGTTAATGGAAAAAACTAGTGTTGAAATGATTAATGTTTTATGAAAATTAAATATTTGGAGTGTAGAAAATGTAATTTCTTACTGGATGGATCAATGCAACAGAGTGAATCACTAGAGGCAAAGATCTAATGTCCTTTGCCATGTAACTTCTGGAGTGTTACATAAAGAGCTGTAACTCGACTGAGGTAATGCAAGCTATCCCTGCAAAAATACATCTGTATGGCACATTTAGTAATGGCAACTTCAGGTTTGGGGACGTTGCAGCAAGACACAACTTTTAAAGTAAGTTCTGCAGCTTCTCTGAGTTTTGGTCTTCTTTTTCTGACTTTTACTTGCAAGCTCGGGGCCAGCTTGGCCCTGAATAAAAACAAAAGATCAATACAGAGATTTCTCTCTTTTTTTTTTTTTTTAATTTTTTTAAAACATATGCTAGATATGTAATAAATGGTGATTTGGCTTTGCACAAATCCTCTGTTGTTCAGATAATATTTCTTCTTTCCCTTTCGTTCTCCTATTTCTTAGTTTTGCCTGGGCCATGATATCTGCTCTGTACCTCAGTAGTTGGCAGCAGTTTAAGGATAACTTATAACTTGAAATGCATCTCTATGGTGAAGCATGTTGCAGACAATTTAGGTAAAAGGCTGATTGTTCAGACTGGTAAACTGAGCTGTGGAAACAGTCAAATTGCACTCAAACTGCTTTTTTTTTTTTTTGGTAGAGGGATTCAGGATACTGAAGGGAGTCTGGAGAAAATGTACAACCTGTAAGAAGAAATGCAAAAAGATATATGGATAAATAAGCCATTGAGAGGCAGAGTCAGCAAGACTTTTCTGAAAGGAAATCTTGAGCTGTCTGTGTAAACTCCTTCAAAGGAAGTAAAGGTCCAATGGATACAATCAAACCGGATTTCCAAAGTATTTGACAAAGTGTCTTAGCAAAGGCTCATAGAAAAGAAAGGTGTTTTTATGGTTGCTCTCTTTAACTGGGTAAGAGATAAGAAACAGAAGAGAGAGTCTGTAGTTGACAGAAGGGGAAATTGAGGCAAACAGAGAAAGGACAAAGTTTGCTGGTGAGACTTAAAGCCTTCAGGGTAAGGGTGTTAAAACAATCCAGCCAAACTAGGGCTGTCTGCAGCAGGACCTCATGAAACTGAATACACAGTTGTAAAAATAACATATAATAATGTCTGTGAGTATAAAATTATGCACGTGGCAAAAAAAAAAGCGCTAAATTTATATAAATGGGTGGGTTATGAATGAAGTGTTGCTTTTCAGCAGAGAAACCTTAGAATAAAGTAGTTCAGAAATAGTTCGGTTCACTTTAGTGCTCATGAACAGTCCAAATAGGAAACAGAACTATAATGAAAAGAAATAGAGCATAGGAAAAACACAAATTAAAAGTAAATATGATGACCGGCTTCTTGGGAGTGTTGTGTAGCTCATGTCCCCATCCTAAATCAAGGATGATCAAGGTTATTGAAGTGTCTTATAGTAAACAAAGAAGATTAGAACTCCTCATCTGGAGAAAGGAGATGGCTGACAGAGAATTCAACAATTTCCTGTAAAATCCCATATTACACAGAGGGGGTAAAATGCTCTTCATTTGTGTTTACAGTCTCTCAGCATCAGAAAAATGGAGAATGATGTGAAGTCTTCAACTGGCAAATTCCAAGTAAAGCAACAGTATGAGTTTTTCCACAGAACAGAGCTAAACTGTGGAACTGATGAGCACAAGATCTGAAAGATATCAAATTTTATGTAGGTTCAAGGAACAAATTAATAGAACAAAAAGCCAGGAGGAGCTGTTAAGCCTAGAGAATTCATCTTTCAGGAAGTTGATACAAATCCTTCGAGGATAAGAGTGTATAGTGGCAAGGGTATATGGAGCATAGTGCTTATTCCCTTCTTGAAAGTCTTCTGCAGGCGTTATTATAGTGTACTGTCAGTGACAGGATATTGAATTAAACTGGACCCTTGGCCTGACCCAGCCTGGCTGCTCCTATGTTGTGGTTGTAACCTGGAGATATCTCGTTGTGAATGGATTGATTTGCTCTCATGAGCACTGGGTAGTACTGCCCTGATGATGAGTTGTACCTGCCTGAAGCTTTTTGCTGCTTTCTCTGCCTCCTGTTTCTTTGCTCCATCTTTCTCCTCTCCTAGACAGCTGCTGAAACATCACTGTTCATGTGAATTTGCGTTTTGGGTAGTGCTGCTTACCCTGTGTTCTTTTGGAAACCAAAATGCTTGTAAATCCACCAAATAGCACTTTTTTTACCTGGCTGAAGAGCAGCAGGAACAAAAATCTACTATGTAAGCGATCTCTGGCACTGTGGAACAGAGAATAATTCACGTACATCGTTCAAAGCAGAACTTGGCACTTCTGACAGTCGCAGGGAGATGAAACGAATTCCTACAAGGAGATCAGAAGGGGAAAACCTACGAAAACATTCGTAAAGGAATAAAAGACTTGAACGTAAAATCACTTGTGATGAAAGTAAGCACTTTGTGAACATTACTGTAGCATTTTCTCTGAAAAAATCGTGGGGTTTTTTTTTTGTATTAGTTTCACAGGCACGGGTAGAAGCAACACAGCGGACGAAGCTGCTATATTTATTCTTTCCGGGCGCTGGTCAGCTGCCTGCGCGGTACCAGAGCTCGGAGGTGAGGATAGAGTGGCGGCTCTCAGCGGTGCGCGGAGCTGCAGGTCATACCAGACCTTCAGCACGGGCTGGGGGCACGGGTGAGCAGGGAAACA
>VYXD01014870.1:385155-396295 GCA_013397195.1 Hylia prasina | reverse complement strand
GGGTGGTTCCCCAGTTTGCTGGAATTTAATAAAATAAAAAAAAAAAAAAAAAAAAAAAAAAATTCAGCTCAAATTCCAAATTCCAGCGGCTGCTCAGTGCAGGGGACTTTGCTGCTGCATTAGCTGCATCAGCTTGGAAAATGTGTCCTTCAATCAGTTTAAGCCCCTAGGCTTGATGTAATTTTACTGCTGCCTTCTCTCTGAGGTGCTTTTACGGCTGCTATCTCCGAGTATTTACAGCAAAGTGAGGAGAGACTCGGCTCAGTTTGTCCCCGCTCCAGGTTTGGCACTGGATTGGGTTTTGGTTTTGTTTTTTTGGTTTTTTTTTTCCCCAGGGATTCATCCTGCTCTGACACCAGCAAGGAGCATCTTTCAGCACCACCAAAACCCCCAGCCCGGGCAGGAGCTGGGCCGTAAACCCTCCCATCCCAGGTTTTCCCTCCCGGGAGCCGAATTCGCTGCGGACGCAGCTCCTCCTGGATTTGCGAGGGTTTCTCTGGGATTTTTGCCGCCCCTTCCATCCAGTTTTTCAGGAGGAAAAAACTCCCTGGAGGTGAGGAAAAGCTGCAAAATCCAGCGGTGAAGCTGCGCGTGCTGAGAACTCCACGTTTTTCTTCACCTGGAACTGAGCTGGGCTTAAATCGGGCACAGAACAAGTGCCAGGGTTGGGCGTGAGCTTAACTGTAGATGGTGGGAGGATGAGTTGATTAATTGAAGAATTGATGTTATTGCTTTTAAAACAGGGGATTTTTATTTATAAACTGTAAATGCGTGTTTATAGTTATAAATAAAGGTTTACAGACGTTAAGATGTTTATATTTTTATTTATAGGTTACTCAGTTAGTTAAGAACATAATTTTAAAATATTCTTTCTGCATTAATATAAACTTAATTTTGAAAGTGTGTAAAACTACAAAAAACTACGAAGGTAGCATTAAACTTTACACAAAATTTACATATATAGCATATTAGGTAACCTTAAAAGTTTTATTTTATTTATGTTACGATTGTGCTTGTTTTATTTAGTACTGTAAGTAGTATTTTATTCTGTTTTTCTTATGGTTAAGTTACTATGTTTTAGGGCTTTGCGCTTTGTGTTGGTTGACAAATTCTTAAGGTGCTTAAGAGTGTATTTACGTAAAACTAAAATTGAAATTTTTACTTTATATTCACGTGGCTTTATATATTTTATTTTTTTCTAAAGGCATTAATTTAATTTTCACATTTTTCTCTCTCCCTCCTCTGGACGAAAGGACCCTGCTTAAAGTTCAGGGCGAGTTTAAACCTCTCTGCGAGGCGGAGCCGAATTCCCTGAGTCCTGCCCCGCAGGGAGCGCTTTAAATGGAGTTAATTGCACATTGTGCTCCATGGGCGAGCCCTCGCATCCAAAATCGCCTCCCGTTAATTCTTGGGAAGGTTCTGTAGCAGCTGCACCATCCACGCCAGCGGTGCTCCCAGCTGGATGGGCACGGCCAGGTGGAATTTTGCTCACTGGGTAGAAAAAGGGGATTTTTATTTTTAATTTTTTTTATTATTTATTAGGGGCCTGTGTTTTGGGGTACCGGGTAAATCCCCGTGGGATCCACAGCCCAAAACGCGGAGCAGGGAGAGGAGAAATGATGGGAACCCTCGCCATGGCCTGCCGCACTCCCTGCTTGTCCTGCAGCCTGGAAACGGGGAGATTTCTGCACCATTTCTGCTTCCCTGGGTCTTTCCCTCCATCCAGGGTGTTATAAATGAAGTGGTTAATTCATGCATTTATAAAATATATTTTGTAACACCAGGGATACAGTTAAAGTCTCAAGGACCAACGGGGATTGCAACACATCCCGCTGGACTACCCAGGGCAGNAAATAGAACGGACAGACAGACAAATCGTGGACAGAGGAGGCTGGCGAGAGAGACGTGTGCTTCTCTGTTCACCAGTGTTGACTCCCGGGCTCAACACTTCCCCATTTTGCTCGTGGTCTTTTTATCCTAAATTTCTGTAATCAATAAATCCTTTTTATACTAAATTCTAATTGGTGGCTCGTCTATAACAAGGGGGTCCCTGCTGTCCCTGCTCCTGGCAGGAGCATCATCACCATCATCATCATCATCGTCACCATCACTCTCCTCCATCACTTCTGTCCTTCTGCTGGCTGCTGGGCTGCTCAGGGTGGGCTTAAGAGTGTATTTACGGCTGTCACCCAGGGGTGCTCGGGCTGGGATGTGACACAGCCAAAGTGTCCCCAGCTGGCTGCGGTGACAGCCAGAGTCGTGACTCCTGGGGACATTCGTCCCGCTGAACCCCGTGGAACAGCTGATCCCACATCCCAGGGCCTTCAGCTCCACCCAGCTTCTCTTCCCTCGGGTGAAACCCATCCCAAACCCACCCTGTGCTCATGCAAGACCCTGGAAATGTTTGTTATTCCCCTATTTTGTTATCCCACCCTGCAGATAATCACCGTTAATTCACCACGACCTTCCCCAGCCCCTGCCCTTGGCCTGTGTAGTGTCCCTCCTCCAGGCACTGTGAAATAGCCTGGATGGATGGAAATGCTCCAGATCTGAGTGGCAGGAACAAGAAACTTCTCCTGGGATTTTGTAGTTGCCCTTTCATCTTACCCATGGAAGGCACCACGAGGGATGCATCCCAAACTGATTTTGTTTTCTGGGACAAAGCCCATTTGTCCATTCCCTCTGTCCGTCCCTCCATCCCTCACATCTCAGCTGAGCCAAGGCTGAGCCATTTGCTGCCCTGACCATGCAGATAAAGTTGTTAATGTGGTAAATGGAATTCATTAATCAAGGGGAAGAGAAGGTCCTGCAGGGAAGGGTTCCCATTCATCCACTCCCTGCCACCTCTAATGGGGCTTTTGTTTGCCTGCATCTTCATCTCACAGATGCAGAAACTCCAGCGCTGAGCCGAGTTGGAAATTCCAGCAGGAGGAAGCCCCAAATCCTCCTCCCCACCTCCCTTTGCATCCTCCAGACTGGAGAGGTTCCTAAGTGACAGATTTCCTCTCTCACTGACCCTGAGTGCTTGAAAGAGAGGAAGTGGTGATTTAGGCACCTGGGCTTGGGGAGCTCCTTGTCCTGGGAGGAATGGGGGGGAATTCCACGCAGGAATTTGGAGGGGGTGGCTGGGAATTCCACCTTGCCTGCAGGGCTGGATCGAGCCCAGATCCACCACGGGCATCCCTTGCGGGGGGTTTCAGCCCAGTTTGAGCCTCAGTGTCCCCGTTCAGGTCTGTAGGGACAGCCACGTGCCACATCCAGGACCGCGGATCCTGTGCCAGCTGTGACGCTGAAGGGCTGATCCCAATTTCACTGGCTGAGACAAAGGCTCAAGCAGAGCCTGCTCCACCCTTTACAGCCTCACCTCTCCTCACCCAGGCAGATTCCCGAATGGAAGGGGCGGATCCCGAGGCCCTGGACCCACACCAGCAGCAGAGCTGGGTGCTGTCAGCCCAGCCCTTCCCCTCTCCCGGCAGCTCCATGAGTTATTTTTATCCCGCTGCTGTTGGGATTGCTGCTCTGTGATCCCATTTGAAATCATTGATTTACCGCCGAGGCCCCGAGAAGCAATTTGGAGCAATTGGAGCTGTTATCTCGCTGTGGATCACGTGCTGCTGGCAGTGAGAGGGGGAAAAGGGGGAAAGGAGAGGGAAAAGAAGGAAGAGAAGTGGCTGAAGCCAGCCTGGATCCATCCCTCTCTCCATTCCACGTCTCTGGAAGGCTGGGAGGGAGTTTGAGAGTTGTGGCCCAGGAGCAGGGAGATGGTCTTGGCTCCCTTTCTTGGGATTTATCCTGGATTTGCCCGCACAAAGGGCCAGCAGGACAGGGAAGACCCAAGGAGGGCCCTGAGGGTCAGAACTTGGGAACAAACTGGATTTTTCCAGCACTGATGGGACACCAGCACGGTCACAGCCACGGGCACCTGTGGGAAGTGTAGCACAGCCCCAGCAGCAGCACTGGGAGCTCTTTTGCAGCTTGGCTTCAAAAGTTTCTTCTCTCTCTGCTCAGGTTTGAGGCCCTGGATGCCACCTTCCCTCCAGGCTGGCTTTGCCTCCTGTGTCTTCTGCTGTATCCTTGGGAAAACACCTTTTTAGGTGTTCCCACCCACTTTTTAAGGGTGGGAGGGAAAGGAAAAGGAATTCCCAATCTGATCAGAGGGAAATCTCTGCATCAGTGAGCTCAGAAACAAAACCCTCCCCCAGCACCATCAGGCAGAAAAAACAATTCACAGGATCGAGGGGAAGGATAAAACATTCCAGCACTGTTGATTTTAACAATAAATCCCCAGTACATTCATTGCCCACCTGGAAAAGAGTTCAGGTCTTCAGAAAGTGGCTCAAAAAGCACAATTAAGGGGGGGGGTTGGGGGGTATCTGGGTCTTTTGAATCATTAGTTGAGAATGAAATCATGAGAGGCTGTCCCAGAGAGCCTTTGCCTCCTTGCTGATGGATGGAGAACTCTCCCCTGGCAATAATCTCCAAGACAAACCCTAAATCCAAAAATCTGCTCATGGAGAGGGAGAGAGGATCTGGTAAATGTGAGGGAAAAACAATGATTGAAAACAAACTGTGAACGTTCTTAGAGTGGGGAGAAAATAAATCAGCCATAAAGCAGCTACCTGTGGTAATTGCAGCTTTTAAAAAACACCCTCATGAAGGGATCCAGCTGCTTTCCAGAGGGTTTGGGAGCTGCTTTTTGGGGACAGGGATGTGCAGGGGGTGCAAGTGTGCAAAGTGATGCTCTTTGGTGGCAGGGAAGCGCCTCAGGAATGAAGTTTTTCGGTGAAATGACACTGAGTTTGTTGCTGCTGCTCCCAGAAATCCCTGGTTTGTGTTTCTCCCTCACCCTCCAAAGCTTTCTGCTGGGATGGAGGTCACCCTCAGGGCTCTTCACCCTCAGCAGGATGCCAGGATTGTGTGGGTGTCACACGCAGCACCCAGGGTGACCCCAGCCAACGGAACCAGCAAAAACCACCCAGTAAAACGCCTCACCAAAAAAACCCCACAAACCCTTCCAGGTTGCGAAGGTCCCCAAATTCCCAGTTTTTTCTGTAGGGAAGAGGGAGGTTTTTACGTGATGATTTGGAGCAGGGGGCTCTCCCACAGAGCAGGACCCTGAGCTGCTTCCCTCTGAAACCAAATCCTTAAAGGTGCCCCCAGAATAAATCATTTCCAGGCTGGAGGGCTGGATTCCATGCCTGTGCACCCCACAGCTTTTTTTCCAGAGGCATTTTGGCATCTCCAGCTGTTGGCAAAGCAGAGCCAAGGCCATTCCTGCCAGAGACCTCCACAGACTCAATATCTCCTTCCCAGCTATGCCAACAGCAGATTTATTGGGGCTTTTTATTTTTCCTGGTTCTGGAGTAGTTGAGGGAAAAAAAAAAAAAAACAAACCAGAAATCACTCTTCAGAGACATCATCTGTGCTCTGTCTCCGTTCCAGTCAAAATCAAAAAGGCTTGGGTTGATTTCCAGCTTTTTAAGGTAAAAAATAAATAAACGCAATCAAAGGATGTGTCAGGGGGGAAGAAACTCCAGATCAAAAGATTGAGGCGGCTCACTGCGAGCCAAGGAAACATGTCAAGAGGAAATATTTTTATTTCTGAATGTGGGGGGTTTTTTTCTGTCCTTTTCCTCCAGGAGTTTTCAGCCACAAACCATCAGGGATAAATCCAAGGGGCTCGGAGCTGGGAGAGTGGGTTAACAAAAAAAAAAAAAAAAAAAAAACAACAACAACAACAAAAAAAAACACCTTTTTGTGTCAATGTAAAAAGTGTGGGAATTGTAGGGCTCCATTGGCACAAGCCATGGTCTACATCGTGTTATGATTTAGAATACCAAATTACAAAGCCACTGAATTTTTAGTTGCAGTGGGTCACAAAGAAGAAAATTGTCCCCATCTAGGGAGGAACGTAGAAGAGAATTTTCAAGGGAATCTAAAGAGATTCAAATTTGCAGAGTTGAATGCAAACAAAACAATTTAGTGCCTTGTATTTGGCCAGTCCCAGAACAAATTTGGGGAAAAAAGGAATGTGCTGAAAGATTTGCTTAGAAATTAAGAGTGAAAACGAAAAGTGCCCTAAATCAAAAAAATGAACCAAAGGAAAAGCATTAAGCCAAATCAGGAATCACGTTCACATCTCATTTTGTTTTCCTTCAGCAACACAATTAACTCAATACCAGTGTTTGGAGTTGAGGGTGTCCAGGAGGGGTGGAACTAGATGGTTTTTAAGGTCCCTTCCAACCTAAACCACTCCATGACCTCATCAATTCCCTGTGGGAATCTGGGATGGGGAGAGGGAGCCTGGGGTTGTCCACAGAGCTGCCTCTGCACCTCCTGCTGCTGGAGGGGCTGGGATGAATCCAGAGGGGTTGGGATCAGCGGGATGGGGGGAATGGGTGGGTGTCACCCTGAATTTCTACAGCCTTCTGAGAGTTTTTAAAGCCTTCTGAGAATCTCTGAAGTTCTCTGACTTTTCTAAAGCTCTTCGAATGTTTACATGTTGAAGTGGAGTCTTTCAATGACTTTGCAGGAAAAACAGTCTTTGTTTACATTCCTCTCCCAAGGAGAGACCTTTGATGGACTTTTGTCTCTGCCAGTGTGGATGGAGAGGTGGCAACTTCTCCCTCCAATCCAGGGGCAATCCCTGGAAAATTGTATAAACCCTGGTTGTAAGTAGACTCTCTCTTTCCTGTGGAGGTCACTTAGTGTGCTGTGCCCTCATCCCGTGTCCTGCTGTGACAGGTGGGCACAGCCTGGAGATCACAGGTGGGGCCCGCAGGTGCTCACGGACCTCCCGGCGCTTCTCCCGGCTCACGTCCCCTCCCTCCGGCCCCACAAATCCCCGACTGGGTTACACCAACCCCAAAACAGCGTTTTCCCCACCTCCACTGCGGATACAACTCAGAGAACCCTCCCTTTTCCCTAAGCAACCCCAGAACCATCCGAGCAGCATTTTTTTTCCTCATTTTTATTCCCAGCGGTAAAACCGGGAACTGCGGCGCCTCCGAGTGCCCCCACAGCCCCCAGCCGGGGCGGCGTTTATTCATCTGTTCAGAGGGGTCCTGCCGGATAAAATGTATTTCCCTGCGAGGACAGAAAGGGATGGGCTCCCAGGAAGCAGCAGGATCATTTCCATGGCATTGATCGGGGCAGAGCCGCTGCTGGCTCAGCAGTTTGAGCCCCGGGATTTCATCAGCCGAGTGCTCAGCCCTCGGCTAATTGGATTTGCCGTCGTTAGGGTGATCTATGCCTCCTCCAAGTATTCCGGGCACGGGCCTGGCTGGGGTTTTAGCAGGGACAAGGAGCCAAAAAGTCCTGAACCGGCAAGGTCAGGCGGGCAAAGGCAGCCTGGGGCGTTGGGACTTCAAATATTGGGACATCAAACACTGGGAGGTTTGTCCCTGGAAAAGGCAGGGGCAGAGCTGGAGCTGAAGTCTGGGCTGAGGGAGGATTTTATTTTTAACTGGCACCTTGCGAAGGGCAGGATCAGACCCTGCAAATCCCGGGTTTAATTACTGAGCAGTGAATTCCTGTGGCGTTAATCAGGCTGCAGCATCCCAAACTGCAGCCCTGAGCCAGCCACGGACAGTGGCAAGGTAAACTGAGGCATGGGTGGGCGAAGCTTTGTCACTGGGCCACCAAGAGGGGCTTTGAGGGGCTCTGCTCCTTGTCCCTGTCATGCTGCACCACGACAAAGACGCTGTTTCCATCCCCAGTTTGGTTTTTCCAGATGTGTCTCAGTTTAAGCCACTTTTCCCTCAATTTGGTTTCTCCCCGTCGTGTGGAGCAGCTCTTTAGATTTCTTAATGAAGACAGAGAGCTACAACCAAAACCAGCTGTAAACCCACTAATTTGCAGGGAATTAAAATCTTTTTTTTTTTTTTTTTTTTTCCCCTGGTCAAAAGGCTTTGCTTTACCCGGGCTGGCAAAAAAAAAAATACTCCGTTTTGGATCCGAGCATGCGGAGAGCCCAGGAGCTGAGCTGTGCCTCCAAAATCAGATATTTGGGAGGTGTTTTCTCCCCTGGGAAGAAGGAAAGGCTGCCCAGCCCTCTCAGCCTGGTTTTCAATCATGTCCAAGAGGAGCCCTTTCCCGGGAGGGAACACAGACGGATAATTGGGAGCTGTGTCACGGCGGGTCAGACAAGCTGCTCTTCCCTGACCTTTAAATCCAGAAACTCACAAAATTGGGGCTTTTCTGCAGCCAGGCCGCCGGGACAGCATCTGCTGCCTGTCCTGGCCGTGCCGTGGATCCAGGAATAGCTGGCTTTATCCCAACCATCCCTCTGCGTGCGAGCGCTCCGCGGCCGCCCCAGGGCGGAGCTGGGACAGCGACGGGGAATCCCGGCATGGGACCCCCGGGGACAGCGGGGTCACCCCCCCCGGCAGCGCCGGGATGATCCCGGGAGGGGCAGGAGCCATCCGGGAAATGATTCCCTGCCTTGCTGAGTCGGGGGAATGGAAAGGAGCCCGCTCCTTTACGGGAAGCAGAGGCAGCTCATTGAAAATGCAGCCGCGGTTAAAGGATCTGCCTCTCCCAAATCCTTCGCTGAAACGCTGGAATGAAAGCCCAGAGGTGTGGAGGAGCGGCCTCCGTCCCAAATCAGAGAATTCCCGAATGATCCGGGTTGGAAAGGACCCTAAAGCTCATTTAATTCAAATGACAAGAGCAGACACACCTTGCCCCACACCAAAAGAAACCCAGAAAGGCCCCAAAATTCCTGGCAAGCCCGAAGGGAGTCCTGGAGAGCAGCAGAAATTTCCAGCAAGCCCTGAAAAACATTTCAGAGGGGCTCCAGGAATCCTTGGGGGATTGCTAGAAAAAGGGGAGAATTCATGGCAGGATCCTTGAGGATTCCCTGTGCTGCTCCTGGGGGATTTGGGAACCTGCAGCCAGGATGTTTAGGCAGCACAGAGGGATCCTCAGCCGGGAGGACGGGAACAACTAACCCGCGCAGAGGAGGAGCCCCAGAATTTGGTATCTGACGGGTTTTCCTATTCCCTGGAGCCCCTCGGTCTCCAGCTGGTGCGGAGCATCCCTCCTGTCTCCCTAGGGAGGGATCTCCGCCGAGCCAGGCAGGAAAAACAGCCGCGAGCCCCCAGAAATAATGGCGCAATTACCAAAGTAATTAAATCGCAAATCCTGCCCCGGTAATGTCAACAGCGGGGGAGGGACAGAGCCGGGTCCTGCCTTGATTAAACTTCCCCCGGACAGTCAGAGATGGCTCTTCTTATCCCGGGAAATGAACCTCCCACGCCGCCGGGAGGATCCCTCCATCCCCTGGGATGCAGCTCCGGGCGCAGCCCCGCAGGTTTTGGGGTCCCCGTTCCCGGACAAATCCCACCCCGGGCACACGGCTGAACGTGGCCGGGGGCATCCCAAGGGGGTGGGATTGGGGGGAAATGGCCCTGAGAGGGGTTAGAGGTTGAGAGAAAACACCAGGCATGAGGAAATGATGGAGGGGATGGAGGAAAAGGGAAAGGGGCTGACCCCAGCACAGGATAATCCCGATTTTTCGCTCTCCTTTGATCCCTCCTCTCTCTGAGCGCCGAGACATTGGTACCCCGTGAGGTCTGTGATGTTTTAGGAGGGTTTAAAGGATTTGTAAGGCACGGCTGGGGGCACCAAGCTTCCCCTGGGGAGGTGGGGAACATCAGGGTCCCTAGCTCTGCCTCCTCCTCACAGGTGGCTCCTGCGGCCTCACAAGGCCAAATTAAAATGCAAATGTGTCCCTGCCTGCTGGGAACAGATAGTGAGCCACTAAACAGGGAAAAGGCAGCAGGAATAAACACAGGGAGCACTGAGGGGAGCTGGGAGAGAGCGGCTTTTTCATTATTTTGCTCCTTTTTTTTATTTCTGTGACACTTGGCTGTTTGGTTGGGGATTATTTAACGGGATCTGAGGCAATCAAGGGGGAAGGTGCTGGGTTTGGGGTAGCACAGGTGGGTTTGGGGCTTGTCCCCGTGGCTGCCACCAGCCCCCAGCTGCAACCTGCATCTCCCCATCTCCAACAGCACTCTGGGGTCTTCTTAAAAAATCATTATGTCCCAACTGGATCGTTCCTATGGGGGAAAAAATATATATATAAACCGGCAGTGGCAGGAGTGGAGAGGACCAGACACCATCAGAGCCTCCAGANATAAATAAATATATAAATAAATAAACATATAAATATATATATAAGTATATATGCACACGCACATTAGGGATGCATATATATGTATAAAGTCTAAACACATCATCCATATGTATGAAGTAGAAATATCTGCATCTAAAGGTACTAGTAAATAGATGGAGCTGCACAGGAGGGTTTTGCTCTCTTCACCCTTGAGCAGGGCTCTGGTCCCTCACCCAGGAATGGTTGGGATCAGAGAATTGCCTGGAGGAGATGCCAGGGGGATGCTGCAGGACACAGACTGGGGGCACAGGGCCCTGCAAACACCGTGGGGCTGTGGGTGCTGCCTTCCCAAGGGTTCTTGGATGCTGAGCTGGATCCATCAGCTGGAATGGGGAGTGACGGGCTGGAAAACCGCTGCTGATGCTCCGTGTCAGACCTTGGGCTTGGCTACGCCTGGGAGAGCAGCCAGGAGCAGTGGGAAAACCTGGCAGTGGGGACCCCCCGTGCCAGGCCCGGCCACGCTCCCTGATTCCCGTGGATCTGTCCCTGTTGTCTCCATCTCCCACCTCCACCAGCCCCAGGACGCGCTCACGGACCCGAGTCAGGCGCTGCCAGCTCTTATTACAACTATAAAATTTTATTCCACCCTTTTCTGACCTTTCCCCCCTCTTTTTTCTTCCCTTTTTAATTTCCACCCCCCCCCTCCACGAATATTCATTTATGTTAATTGAGCGAGGAGGTTTGGCAGTTCCAGGCAGGGGAGGCAGCTGCGTTAATTTTCCTGCTCAGAGCCACAATCAGCTCCGTGACTGGTTCAGATAAGGGGGCAGAGTAAAACCAACCCCCTGCATGCCCTGCCTGCCCTCTGGGCAGGCCTCAAACCCCCTGCATTTATATTTATATGTGTAGATATGTATATAGAAAACCAGCATAAAGCTCTCAGGTGAATTTTAAGGCCACCCGGGGGGAGAAACGTCCACAGACCCAAAACTGATAAACTCCTTAAAGAGGCTTTTGAAA
>VYXD01014870.1:309890-328583 GCA_013397195.1 Hylia prasina | reverse complement strand
TTGAGCTTTAACTTCCATGTATTTCAGGCTTGAAAGAACCCAGGGTGCAGCTCTGAGCTCACAGCCAGGGTCACTCAGCTCTGCACAGAGCAGGGACACAAAACAAATCCTGTTCCTGCTGCACACCAAGGACAACTTTCAGCCCAGCAGCACAAACAAGGGTGGCTGGAGGGAGGGACAAGCAGGATGGGACCTCACAGCCTGGAGCTGGAACTGGACAATTCAACCCCAGTGTGCAAATGGACCAAAACTTATCAAAGTGTGAGACCTGGTGACCCTTTGTCCATTTTGGGACCATTTTGTGACCATTTTGTGACCATTTTGGGTCCACCTTGGGTGCAGCCCTGGCCAGGCTCTTGTCCTGCCCAAGGTGTGCCCTAACGGCCTTTCAATAAATCTCTGCTTTATTCTCTGGCTCTGTGCAGTCTCTGTCCCAGCTCAGCCTTCCCCAGGCATCCCCCTGACACAGTTTGGGAGCTCCAGGCACTTCAGGAGCCTCTCCAAGGCCGCAGCCTCGTGCCCGGCGCTTCCCCTTCTGCGGTTTCCTCGCCTTTTCCAGCTCAGCGAAACTGCCTGTTCCTGACATAATTTCCTCGGTATGATGCCCTCACTTTCTTTCTTTGAAACCCTGCACCGCCCCTGGGATGGGGATAAAAGGGGAGCACGGCCCACGGGGCACAGAGAGAGTCCTGCAGCCTTCTGTCCCAGCGCTCCAGCTCCTCTCCCAGAGCGCTGGCCCGCAGCACCATGAAGGTCCTGGCAGCCACCCTGGTCACTCTGCTCCTCCTGGCCACCTGCTGCCCGTCTGAGGGTCACCTCGGTGAGTCCAGCGTGGCCGTGTGCCCCCCCCTGGAGAGTCCCAGCCCTGTCAGGGGGACGCTGGTGGCTGTGGGGAGGGTTGGGGGGTCGGCGTCGCACCGTGGGGCGGCAGGTTTGGAGCCGGGCGGGTTCTGGAGGGGGTTCTGCCAGGGGATGTGGCACGAGATGCCAAATCCCTGGAGGGTGCCGAGGCCGTGCCGCAGCTGGGGCGTCACCAGGGCCGTGTGTCTGTCCCCTGCCCTGGCAGATGGCGTCCCCAGCACCTGCTGCTTCAGCTACCAGAGGCTGCCCATCCCTCGGCGCCGCGTCAGCTCCGTCTTCGTCACCAGCAGCTCCTGCAGCCAGCCGGGCGTGATGTGAGTGCCCAGCACCGCCCGGGGGACACCTGGGGACACACGTGGGACCCCCGGGGTGCTGCTGGGGGGGCTCAGATCCCGCTGCCTCAGCACAGCACCTCAAGGCAGGTTTTGTCCCCGCAGCGTGGTCACCAAGAAGGACAAGCAGGTGTGTGCAGATCCACGGGCAGCGTGGGTGCAGGAGCTCCTGAAGCACTTCCAGAGCCCGGGAAACTGAGCCTTCCCTGCTGACACCTCCCACCCCTGCACGGCTTCCAGCCTCGGGCACAGCAGAGAGGATTTGACCCCCAGCCTTCTTCGACGGGGAAAATTATTTTATTTAACTTATTTAAGTTAAATTAAATATTCTTTTTTTCTAAGCGCATCAATTATTTAAACTATGTCAGAATAATACACTAAAATAAAGATAATTTCAACCATATCCCTGTGCCTGTTAATGAAGGGTCAGTTTTGATGCCCCCTTGCACCAAGGGGACCCCTGGGTTTGGTGTTCCCCAGCCCTGGTGCCACCCAGTTTGTCCCCACAGGTGACACCAGTGTCCCACCTGGGGCTGCCAGTGGTGGCTCTTGTTTGGGGAATGTCCTGGCAGTAGCTGTGGTGCCATGGGACAGTTGGGGTATGATGGGATGGAATATCCTTTGGTCCATCTATCCATAGGTTCCATCTATGGGATGGAATATCCCTTGCTCCATCCACCCATAAATTCCATTTAAGGGATGGAATATCCCTTAGTCCATCCATAGATTCCATCTATAGGATGGAATATCCCTTGGTCCATCCATAGGTTCCATCTATGGGATGGAGTATCCCTTGGTCCATCCATAGGTTCCATCTATGGGATGGAATATCCCTTGGTCCATCCATAGGTTCCATCTATGGGATGGAATATCCCTTGGTCCATCCATAGGTTCCATCTATGGGATGGAATATCCCTTGGTCCATCCATAGGTTCCATCTATGGGATGGAATATCCCTTGGTCCATCCATAGGTTCCATCTATGGGATGGAATATCCCTTGGTCCATCCATAGGTTCCATCTATGGGATGGAATATCCCTTGGTCCATCCATAGGTTCCATCTATGGGATGGAATATCCCTTGGTCCATCCATAGGTTCCATCTATGGGATGGAATATCCCTTGGTCCATCCATAGGTTCCATCTATGGGATGGAATATCCCTTGGTCCATCCATAGGTTCCATCTATGGGATGGAATATCCCTTGGTCCATCCATAGGTTCCATCTATGGGATGGAATATCCCTTGGTCCATCCATAGGTTCCATCTATGGGATGGAATATCCCTTGGTCCATCCATAGGTTCCATCTATGGGATGGAATATCCCTTGGTCCATCCATAGGTTCCATCTATGGGATGGAATATCCCTTGGTCCATCCATAGGTTCCATCTATGGGATGGAATATCCCTTGGTCCATCCATAGGTTCCATCTATGGGATGGAATATCCCTTGGTCCATCCATAGGTTCCATCTATGGGATGGAATATCCCTTGGTCCATCCATAGGTTCCATCTATGGGATGGAATATCCTTTGGTCAGCTTGGATCACCTGTCCTGGCTCTGCCCCCTCACAGCAGAGGGGAAGGAAAGCACCACTTAGGAACAATTAAACATCACTGTGCTAACGACATTATTCTCATGCCGAATCCATCAGCAAATATCTACAAATAAACAATAAAATTGAGCTGCAGACCCTTCCCCAGCTCCACTGTCCCACAGCACTGGTGACACCAGCAGCCAGTCTGTCACCCAGCAAACAGGACCCAAATTTCTGTGCCACCCAAATCTTCGTTAGCAGGCACGTTGGTATAACTGAAACTATTTTTGCTTTAAATTATTATCCTGAGCTATTTGAAATGCCACACCTAATAGCTGCCTTTTCTGAGTTCAGAGATATTTGTGGTGGAGGAAAGGCAGTAGATTTCACTCATCTGGGCTTCAAGAAGACACTTGAATTAAGGCCAGATAGTAAATCATGAGCAAAGGCAGAGAAGATGTGACTGGCGTATGAAAAGTAAATTTGGTCTAGAGCTGCCTGAAAGGGGAATGGTAATCGCTCCAGCTGAAAGGGGCTGTGTCACTCTGAGAGGGGCTTACCCACACAGTTCCTTGAGTTTCTGCCTCAAAAAATATCCTGCTTGACATTTGCATTAATGACCTTGGCACACGCAGCAGGAGAAGGCAGAGGAAATGTGCTGATGAGGCAAAACGAGATGGGATCATCAATCTCGAGCAGGCCAGGGCTCCACACAAAAGGGTTCCAACGACCTTGAGGGATGCAGGAGGGATCCAAGGCAGCAGGGCAGAGTGGGATCCTGCTGCTGGGGACAGGGATAAGGGAACAGCCGCTCCAGTTTGGGAGCTGGGGATGTCTGGGGCAGGGAAAATCCCACAGCACACGTAAGACTCGGCTTTAACAACATGAAAACAGTTAAATGCAAAAGGTTTGGGTTGAAAAATGAGGGACTGAGCCATGTGAAGGCACCAGAGGCTGGAAGGAGGTTGTGGACCCCACTCTGGACACCTGTGGTGGTGGAGCAGGGTGAGAAGTGGCGTTGGTGGCAAGCCCAGGGAGAAGCTGGCATCAGTCTCCTGGCAGTGGTTTCCTGCAGTGGCTGGGGGTGCCCATGCCAGGGCAGCTGAGCTGGGCTGTGCCACCCCTGGTGTGAGGACACTGGAAACTGCCTGGGAATCCCAACAGAGGGGAAATCAGGTTTGCACAGGGACGTTGTAAGGTCCTCATGCAGGTTTCTGAGCCAAGATAAAAACCAGGCACTGCTCCCATGGACACCAGTCCCACCAGCACCTTCCACAAACCACCCAGACTGGAGCTGAGATTCCTTCTCAGGCTGGTTTGTCTTCACAAGGGCCTATTCCCAGAGCCCTGATTTCCAAGGTGTCCCTCAAAGCAGCATTCTTGTGGAATCCAACGCTCTCCAAGGCTGTCCAACCACCAGCACCACTGCTCCCCTTCCCAGGAAAAGCAGCAAGTTCCTCGTTCCCCTCCAGGCCTGGAGGTGGTTTTGGTAAGAGCTGCTTCACCCGGAAACTGGCTCAGCTCAGCCCTTCACTCTGCAACCACAGAACAACAGCACTTCTGCCGAATTTCCCCCAGAATATCCTTTCTGGACACTCCCACCTCCAACACCCCCCTTTCTGTGCCCTGAAGGAGCAGAGCTGAGGCAGCCTCTGGTGGTGCAGACACCCCCATGCCTAAGCTGACCCCTTGCTGTTTCAGCCCCCCAGGGCTGAATTAATTTTGTGGTTCCAAGCTTTTACTCTCCAGGTTCCCTGTGTGTGCCCATCCCAGCTCGCTGGCCTTGCTGCCACATCCCCAGGGACGTGTCACTATCACTGCACTCCTTCAGCACACCAAATCTCCTTTGGGATCATCAGGGGTTTCTATTTCTTCATCTCTCTCCTTTCGGTTTCCTCCACATCCTCATCTCTGATCAAGTCCCTCAGAGCTTCCTGGGCCACCTCACTGCTGAGCTGAACGATTTTTACAGCACTATTTTAAATCTGCAGGCTTTTTCTGGAGACTTCCTCTTTCTCTGGAATTTCTCTTTCGAATTTACTGGGACAAGATTAATCCTGGGGTCTGCATGGATCCCTTTCCTTTTCAACCACAGGGTGTGGGACTGACTCACATTTTAGAGAGAGTTACTTCCATCCTCCCTGATCTGTGAATCCCAGCACCCACAGCATCCCTCCATTCCCCAATCCCAGCCAAAGCTGTCTCTCTGGACACTCTCTCCCGCTTTTCTCCTGGATTTTCCTTCTGTGAATTCCCCAGCAGGACACGCTGTCAAACCTCTGCTTTGCTTTTAGGACCAAGCCAGGAGTAATGGGAGCCATCAGCCCTTTCCCATCCTTTTCAGAGCCACTTTTTTCCCTGCAGCTTCCATGCCTGGACCCTGCTGGGTGTAATTCAGCATGACAAAGCCTCTTCCTCCCAGGAGAGGCATCACTCCTGATCCAAAGTGCTTTTTGGTGTGAAAACTGCTTTTTACCCTGGGCTAAATGCCTCGGTGCAGCCCCAGGGTGGGCTCCCCTGCGTGCCCACAGCCCCTGCAAAGAGCTGGCCCTGCCACCCCCAAAAATGCCTTGCAGGGAGGTGGGAAAGAGCCCAGGCAGTGCAGAGAACCAGAAATAACAAAACAGGGCCGGGTTTTGTGCCTGGGCCTGCCTTTTGCACACAGAGCTGAGTGAAAAACCAGTGATTTTGCAAGCAAGGACTCAGGACAGCTGTCCCCACACCAGGACTGTGTCCCCATCACCAAGGGCAGCAGGCTGGGAGCTCAGGTGACAATGACAAGTGACAGGTGCCAGCCTAGAGCTCCATGCACGCCCCCGAGGTTGGGACACAAGTGCCAGGGATGCTCTGGGAAGGACAAAGCCTCCAGAAAGCACCTTGGGCACAAGAGCCAGCAGAGCTTGGTGGCTCAGAGGGCACAAGGCCGGGGACAAGCAGAGGAACAATCAGACACAGGGAGGGCTGCGAGGGGAAAGAGGAAGGGGTTTGCTCTGTGTGTGATTCTGCAACAGGAGACATGTGAACTCATCCTGCTGCTGGTAAACGGGCTCCAGAGCAGCAGCACGGGCAGGGCAGGATCAGGATGACTCAGGGGTCAGTCACATCTGTGGTGGTGCCCAAATTCCAGGGCCAGGTCAACCCTGGATCGTCCAGGAGGTGAAAACAATCTGGGTTTTGAGAGATGGGTCCCAGCAGAGGATGTGCTGTCTCCAAGGACTGAGCAGCACTTGCTGCCTCCCACGGCTCAGGAGCACCCTGAGGAGCTTCCCATCTGCACAGTTCCTCACCTGAGGGTTTCTGAGGGAAGGGAGAGGCCCTCGGGGTTACAGCACGTGGTTTTTCAGAGAAACAGAGAAAGCAGGGCTGGGGAGACTCAACTTGCACTGTGTCACTCTAGGAACAGACCTCCCTCCTCTCCAGGTGATCTCCCTGCAGCACCTCCTCACTGCTGCAGGGATTTTTCTCCCATTTTTTGGCCGTTTGAGATCAGAACATCACGTGCTTTCCCGCAGGAAAACAAAGGGTGAGATTGTTCAGTGACCCCCTGTGACTCCTTCTCAGGCCTCTCTCGCCCTCTTTGCTCTGCACACCACGATTCTTCCACGCTCTGCAAATTTAACAAATCCACGCTTGTTTCCAGCAGCGTTAATGTAAATATCACACGGCCCCAGAGCTGTGGGGTCCCACACCCTCCTAGCAGTCAGGGGTGAAATCCACCCAGGCCATCTCCACAGGCTGACAACGAGGTGTCAGAAGCATTAGGGGATTATTTTGCAGTTTGGGGAGCTGGCTCATCCCCACGGGACCGAGCTGCTCGTGCAGTAATCCCTTCCCAGAGCACAGCGCTCACAGATTTTGAACCCCCGTCAAAAATGATGTCAGGTTAAACTCCAGGAAAAGAACAGGGGCGAGTGAGTGCCTGCTAGTGTGGGAACACAGGGCTTGGCAGAGCTTCCCAAGGAGGGATTCCCAGCCAGGTCTTCCCGAGCTGCTGCAGAGCAGCCTTGCAGCACCATCTGCTGCCTGCTGCTCCCCAGCTCCTCAGCTGAGAAACACCTCGCTCCTCAGCGGGACAAATCCTGCAGTCACTGACTGCAAAGTGGGTCTGTCTCCTCCTCCTGGGGGAAATGAGGGCTCAGGCTTCCCTCAGCTGAAGCACGGCCTCACGTCCTGTGGTCAGTGCTGCGGGTGAGTGTGAGCAGCAGCAGAGGCACCAGCGTACAAAATTTAATTGCTGCAAATATTTACTCAGGGTTTAAGCAAATTAACACCCCGCTGGCACTTCTTTTTGCAGTGGCCTCCCTGTGAGGGCACAGCACGCCTGACTCCAGGGGTGGCTGTGCGTTTCTCAAGCTGAGCCCAGCTCCTCCTGGGATCTAAAAGGCTCACAGCAGATCCCAGCTCCTCCTGGCCCATCTGAAAGATTTGCAGCAGATCCCAGCTCCTCCTGACCCATCTGAATGGTTTGCAGCACATCCCAGCTACTCTTTCTCCATCTGAAAGGCTCACAGCAGATTCCAGCTCCTCTTTCCCGATTTTGGTGGTTCACAGCAGATCCCAGCTCCTCCTGCCCCACCTGAAAGGCTCACAGCAGATCCCAGCTCCTCCTGAGCCCTCTGAAAGGCTCACAGCAGATTCCAGCTCCTCCTGACCCATCTGAAAGGTTCACAACAGATTCCAGCTCCTCCTTCCCCATTTTGGTGGCTCACAGCAGATCCCAGCTCCTCCTGAGCCATCTGAAAGGCTCACAGCAGATCCCAGCTCCTCCTGCCCCACCTGAAAGGCTCACAGCAGATCCCAGCTCCTCCTGACCCATCTGAAAGGCTCACAGCAGATCCCAGCTCCTCCTGCCCCACCTGAAAGGCTCACAGCAGATCCCAGCTCCTCCTGCCCCCTCTCAGAGCTCCCAACACCCCTCCCAGCCTGCAGGAACGTGGTGCTGCACAGGAGCAAAGCACAGCAAGGACACAGCAGGCTGAGAACAGCTTGTAAAGGCAGGGTTTGTATTGGAGCTGGCAGGAGCGTGACCTTGTCCTTTTCTCCACTGGGATTTGCAGCACCAAGTCCAAAGAAATAAATCAAAGGTGCACATGGAGCAGGTCCCCTCCTCTGGGCCCTACTCTGTGGTGCAGCTCAGACACAAGAGCAGAAGGAAGGCCCAGCACGTGTGAAGGATGAGGGCACAAGCTCCCTTGGCTGTGGTAACACATGCCAGAAGAAAAGAGGGAACAGGAAAAGAACAACCGGGGGGAATCCCAGCATTTCTCCTCACCCTCAAATCCGAGAATGCCACATTCAAAGCTGCTGCAGCATTTCCTGGCTGATCCAGGAGATGGTTCACTGGCCCAAATCCTGGCCAGTGCCCCCTCCTCCCAGCCTTGGGACCATGACAGCCTCTGCCTCATCATTCTGGCATCTCTGACAGCTTCTCCCTCTCACACACCAGCTTCAGCAGACAGCTCAGAAACTGTGTGTAGCAGCCAATATTCTGCAAACATCTCGTGCCAGATTGAGCTGGGAGAGAATTAACACAGCCCAAGCCACCCAGGCAAGGCAGCAAGTGCTCCCAGGGCTGGGAGCAGTCAGGGCACTCCTGTCCCTCTCCACAGCAGCTGCCATCCCCCTCTGTGCCCAGCCTGCTGCACATGTGTACAGAGGAGATTTGGGTGTTTGTTCTCCAAACCTGCCCCGGTAATGCTGGAGGAATATTGACATAACATTCCCTTCAAAGCAAATGGAAATTGGAGCTTTTTATTGAACCTGGGTTGGGTTTTTTTCTTTAATCTTAGCTTTTAGAACAAGACACTTAGCAACATTACCATTCATTTTTACATACGTGTCACAGGTTCAGCTGGAGCTGCAGCTGAATGTTGTCTGCTTCCCCAGAGTGAAGATTTATGGAGAAGCAGACACTTGAACACACACAAAACCAGAAAATGCAACTGGGTTTTACTAATGAGGCAGGCACTTTGCTGCATGCACCTCTCCACCAGAAATGAGTCCCACTTTAGCAGACACCACCAGCAGCTTTTGTCTTTGACTTGGGAGCTGTGCTGCACAGAAGAGGGAAGGCAGCTAATGTATGCAAAGTTTGCTCGAGCAGAAAGTGCTTGATCTAGTCAGGGACTGGAAGAACAGAGGCTTTGCATTCCAAACAAAGGATTCCCCCAGGAATGGGAGGTATTTGAAGATGTCCACTTCTGCATCTGGAATTAAAAGCTGAGATTTCTCACAGAGAAATGCAAATCAATTAAGTGAACCAAGAAATGTTTGGGGAGGAGAAGGAAAATATTTGGCAGGCAAACACTAAAACGTCGAGCGGCTCTGTGGGAGTCATGTCCCAGGGACTGGACCAAAAACATAATTAGTCTGTTGTGAAGATAAACACCAAGCTTGTGTTCTGTCTTCTCATCCCAAACACCTCCTGGGCACTTGCTGCCTCACATCCTTCCTCCAGCAGCAGAGCTCTAAGTGTGTGAGACAGCAGGGGAAGGTTTTAGCAAAGTGTGAAGTGTTCCTTCCAAAGTGCACAAGTAGTAAACAACATTTCCTCTGGGTCTGCACTGCTCCCAGCCACACTGGGGGCCCTGTGGCATTCCCAGCTGATGGGAGCTGGATGGCAGCTCTGGATCCACAGTGCCTTGTCTCTCACACCTGGCAGCAGCCAGAGCTGCCCAAGTGTCCCCACAGAGGTAAAAAGGCCACCAGTCCCACCAGGCTGGCAAGAAATGAGGGGTTTCAAATGTAGATCACATCCGAGTCATGCTGCTGAACCTGCAGGCAAATCCAAGAGGAAGAATTAGTCCTGGCTTAGAGGGATTCCCTTTGCTCTGGGTCTTCCTTTCCTCAAACTCTGGAGCCTTTTGCAAGAAGCTCTGCAAGAGCTTTTTCTTCTTTCCTTAAACAAATGTATTTGCTTCACCCCTGAGTTTAAAAGTTGCTTCTGCTGCCTCAGAAAGAGCTGCTCCCTCAGCTGCTGCTGCACTCAGCTGTGTCCTTTAGTTCTAAGCACACCAAAACCTAAAGGAGGTATTGAATGTTGTATTCTGGAGCTTTTAATTGATCCTAAACCCCCCCAGTTTTGTTCAGATAAACCACAGCAAATCTATCCCATTCCCAACACCTTGCCCAATTAGCATTGCCTACAGACAGCTGATTTCCTTCCCACTGCTCCAGACCACATTTCCCTCCAGCTCTTCCTCATTCTCCACTCCAGTGACATTTCAAAGCAGGTTGTTTTCTCCTGCCACCCAGCTCACTGCTCTTCAGGCCTCTCTGACAGGGAGCACATGGAAGAGAGCTGAGCTGTTGGGAGCCTGGGAATTTATTGGTCTCTTCCTCCCTGCCTTTTTAAAAGCAGAAGACAGGCACAGTATGTTTTAAGCTCTCTGTACCTGGGAGCACATTTCTCATTTCCAAGTCTGGCTGGTACAAATGAAATTTAACACAGATCCTCCTACTGTGTACAGACATCCCTGCTTCATTTACCAAGGCTTACAGCTTTGCACTCCAGCTTAGCTCAGAAGTGAGAAAAAACAGGCAGCCTCGAGTTATAAACATTCCCAAATGATGTGCCAGCACCAGGGGCTCCAAAATCCTGCAGAAATGAGGCTGGGACAGAGCAGGACAAACCAGGTCCCTACAGGCAGCCACCCTCTCTGAACTCTCAACTTTTAGGCACCATTTAGGAATTCATCACAAATCTGATTACCTTTATAATCTGTTTTCTGGTTCCTGTGCCCACACTGTTGGCAGCCAAGGAACTGGCTTGGGAAGATGACTTTTCCACTGGCACCGTGTGCTGAATTTTGTTGGTGCAGGGCCAGCTGCTTGCAGTGTTTAACAAGTAAGCAGGGAAAGGTCTTTGAAGATTTACATCCACTGAATCTCCAGTTTCGAAGGTTTTCATCCATGATGGGGCCTTTAAAAGAACAGAGCACATGGGAATTTAATGTCCTCATTAAGCCAAAAAGAACATCAGATGAGTAGTCAGAAAATCAAGGCCATCTTTCCTCATCATTTTTCAAACCTCCCTTCTGTCTCTAAAAAACCATTGACTCGGAGCCACTTTTGCTACATGAGGAACAACCTGCAGACAAAGCCAGCCCTATTCCTGCCCTGCTTCAGGAAGAAGTTGAAGAGTTTATTTAAATAACAAGCAACTTATGACAAAAATCTGGGTCTAGTTCCTCATTGTCTTCAAAAAAAAAAAAAAATACACCAAGGCTTTTATGACTTTTAGCAACCACAAAGCACATGAATGAGAATGTGATGCAAACTCTAGGAAACCACATTTAAATGTGTTAGTCACAACAATTTCATTTGCTCCAAGACCTTAAACCCCGACTGTGATTTCATAATCATAAAATAAGATGATTATTTTTTGCTGATGGTATTCAGCACAGGAAAAAGGCCTCTAAGATTTTGTTTTGACAGGAATTTTCCTCTCAAAGTGTTCATGCTTCTAATATTTTATCACCAAAGGTATTAAAGGCTTGGGCTGGAATACAGCAGCTCCCTTTGGCACACCCACACTGTTCCACTTTAGGGTTCATGCTGGAGAAAAGGGCAGGGATTTAGGGTTCTTACACTTCCCAAGGAGCCCAGGACTTCATTCCAATGACTGTAAAGCCCAGCCTGTTTCTCCTCCAGTTTCAGAGCATGAATTTCAGACTTCAGTTCTTTCAGTCGATCTTCGAATTTCCTGCTCTTTTCTAAGTAGTCCAGCCTGGGTCCACACATCGGAGGGAAAAAGTTTAGGGTGGCACCATTTAACTCAAGAACAGGTGTTTGTGGAAGGAGGAGAGTTGGGTTTTGTTTCATTTTATAAGCAGAATGAACTCTTGGCAATGCCAGCCTGGCTCCCCTGACCCAGTGATCAGGGGGTTCACTTCTTTCCTTTTGCTTCCTAACTTTTTACCAAGCGTTTCCTCCCAGACTAAGGGATGTCTGATGGACCAGCTCCCAGCAATTCCACACTTTAGCACTAGAGGGAAACTTCTGTCCTCTCACATGCTGTTAGTCCAGCAAAGTGCTTCAACCCTCCCCAAGACAGAAGGTTCTGGGCTTATCATGGCTTGATGCCACCAAAAAAACCTTTCCCCTGTGAGAAAAGCCAGCCTGACACAGACATCACCCACCCCAGCTCAGTAAAAGGCCTCCAGCCATATGCACATCCCAAATTATTAGAAGATGAAGTGTGATTCCCAAAGATTTCACTGCCTTTCTCATTCATTTGCAGCACATGCACACTGATACCTCTCTCTCTCTATCTCAAAGGAGAGTCTCTTGAGGTCAATGTCCTTCAAGTCCAGCTTGGTGGATCCTTTGTCAAAGTTGGCATCTCTGCTGTCACCTGGGGAGTGCTGGGGGTACTTGGCCATGTGCTGGAAGAGGCAACACAAGCACTGTCAGTCAGATCTGAGGGCCTGGCTTGGGATTTCTCTCCTCAGCTCTGCAAGTTGAGCTATTCCCTGTGTTTCTGAGGCACACAGATGCTCCTGCAGCCCTTCCCCTGCTGAAGAAGGAAGCCCACAACCCACAGATCCAAGAGCAGAGATTTATCCTGGCTGCAGTGTTTCTATTTCAGCAGAGGGCTGCAGCAGAAGAGGGAGTTGGGGCACAGAACTCCAGCAGCACTTTCTGGCTGGGGACAACTTCACCTGCCTTGCCTAAAGACAGATGGATGTGCCAGGATAACAAAGCCAGCTCAGCACAACCATGTCCACAAAAAACTGCCTGGAGGAAATGGCACCAGGAAGGCAAGACAGCCTCTGCTCCCTAAATCCATCACCAGTTCTGGTTTTAACTTTTGCCTTGCCTTTCTTCCCATCCTGAACAAACCCAACTTCCATCCTCGCCGCTTTGCCACACCAGTTTGTCCCTCAGCTGGATGCAGCCATGCCACCACTCAGCTTGATGAGGGCTATAAAAATGTCATCAACACCTGACTGTCCCTGAAGGTGAAGTGGTGCCCAGGGGAGCAGAACTTACAGGATAATTAAGCCTGGTTATGTCTAAGAGCTTCTGCTTCGCTTTGCGTTCGGCCTCCCGGGCCTCGTGCAGGTCTTGTTTCAGGTGCTCTGCTTCCTTGGCTCTGCAAGAGAAACATCCTGAGGGGAACTGCTGATGGTTTCCAGCCAACACACGCATTTCAGAGCTCTCTGACTTCCAGAGAACAAGCCCACTACTGTGGTATCTTTACACCAAGGCACTCGTGGGAGGATGCTCACATGGAGATCTCAGGGCACAGCAGGACAGAGACACTCCTGCACAAAAGGCTGGATTAAGATGATTTCCCTACTCCTCATTTCCATGGGCTCAGTTACAACCTGCTGATACAGATTCTCTCCAGGCCATCAGAGATCCTCCCTGAGGTGGGGAGAAGCTGCTCTTTATTTTGGCAAGCTTCTTGGCAGTATCCTAAAGCAAGTAGAAGGATTTCTTAATAACAGGGTTAAAATCCTCTGTCAACACCGGCCTGCTCTGCATGTTCAGGGAACGTGCAAACCCTCAGAGTGGTTTATATTCCACCTGAGTTTACCTGGGTTTATACCTCTTAAAGATCTGAAAGGGAAACAAGAGAACATTCACTCGGTACTAATGGATGAAAACAGCCTCACATCTCACAGGGTACAAAGAGTAAATTTAGATAGGTAGCCAGTGCTCATTTGATAACACTAAAGAGGAGATGCTTCTGCATTCTGGATCCTTCTTGCCAAACATCTCTAGAGCTTTGCATCTGATCCTCTGTACACCTGACCTGCAATACAACAACAGCATCCAGGTGGAACAAAGAAAGCACAAGGAGGCTTAGTCCCTCTGAGGTGTGACTCCAGGAGTGATTCCCCCCTCCTGGGCTCTGAGGGAGGCAGCACTCTGCAGCCCCAGGGAGGCCAAGCCCACCTCCTGTCAGACTCCTTCACCAGCTTCACCGCGATCAGCTCCGCCTCCCGCATCTTCTGCTCCATCAGCCGCTTCTCCTCCTTGCTCTTCAGAGCTGTGATCTCCAGCCTCTGGCGCTCCTGCTCAGCCTCTGCAGCGTTCTGGGCCAGCAGCTTGGCCTCTTCTTCTGCAATCTGGGCTTTCTCAGCCAGCAGCTCTGCTGCTTCCTGGGATCGGAGCTGAGGAGAAAGAATTTTTCTTAGTTCCTTGTCTAGAGCCCACAAAACCACTCCTGCAGGCAGAAGGCATCTTTCACCAAGAGATCAAGTGATAAAATATTATTTCTTAAATAAAAAACAGACACAATTCCAGGGTCTAATGTTCTTCCTCTGCTCCAGAATTTCCTGTGTCTCACCTCTACACAGCAAGGAGAAAAATCTCAGAGCTGGACAAAGCTGAAGTCAGCCCCTTCAGTTGCCTCTTTCTCCCAGTTTCAGCTCCAAGATTGTTTCCTTTCCCCCTTTCTTAGCCTGAAGAGAGCACTGTGAGCTAAGTACAGGGAGGAAATGTCTCACAGGTTATGGCAGATCAGGGTATTCCCAGGGATTCCTGCGTGCCCTTTCCACCAGTGATCAGAAACCCTCCATCCTCGTCTGAGCTACAATTCCTGGTGTCAAAAAAATCCTGCTTGCAAACCATCAGGCACAAGAACATTCAGCCTAACTCACCAGGGCCTCGTTGGCCTGCCTGGCTTCATCTTCCAGCTGGAAAAGGCGCCTTTCCAGCTCTTCTTTGGCTCTCTCAGCTTCTTCTCGGAGCTGCTTCTCCCTGGCCAGCCTCTGGTTCTCCATCTGGAAGCAGGATGAGGAATAGTTGGTGGGGTGGCAGCAGGATCTCACCTCTCACGAGTGAAATGCATCAAAAGAAGGGGCTGCTGTGCAGCTGGGATGCTCAGCAGAGATGCTGAAGCTGCCTGACCTTTGCAGCACTGAGCTCCTCAGGCAGGCACTCCTGGTTATTTCAGACTGCTGGCAGAGCCCTTGGACTGACCTGGTTTGTGCCCCAAATCTTTGGGATCACCTCCCCACACGAACGCCTCTGACCCCCTCAGATGCCACAGAGCTGTTCCCACGTCCAATCCTGCTGCACTCCCTCACCTCCCACACATTGGTGGGATACAGGAGCAGCAAGAGCAGCAGCTGCAACAATAATCACTGTCTTCAACAGCACAGGAGCAGGAAGAAGCTACCTTTTTTCTAGCTTTTTCTTCCCTGGCTTGTGCTTTCATTTGCTGGATCTCTATGGAGTCCACTTTTCTCCTCCTCATAAACAGGTCGTGGTTTCCAATGCACAACTGGAAAATCTGGGGAGGAAAGGCAAAGCAAATGGGGTTTGGATGGACTTGTGTCCCTGCCAGAGGGACAAAGAGGCTCACACTGGCCTCACAGGACAATTCTGACTTCAGCACAAGTGCTGGCAGCTCCCAAGAAAATCAGCGCCCAGGGCAGGCTCATAGCCAGGCACACAACAGTTCAGGTAAGTTTTTAACAGGATGAGAGATTCCTCCTTCCTTCCTCTCCCTCTCAAGAGATCAACCTGAATTACACAGGCTGAGATTCCTGAATTACTAGGCTGAGATCCCACAATTTTGTTTACAAACAGTATTTCTCAGCTTTAAAGCAGGAAAGCAGTTCACTCACCAGTTTGTTCACTTTGAGCTGGGAGGAAAAGAACTTGAAGACTTCTGCTTTTTTGTCAAGGGGTTTAATAGTTAACTACACAGGCAAAAGAAAAATAAAGGAAGCACAGTGAGGAAGAAAATAAGTTGAAACTATTAAAACCAATGCAAACTTGGGCTCATCTCCACTTCTCTCTGGAGAAGCAGGGATTTATGCCACAAATAGGGGCAGAGTGATGTAAAACTGGTTTTCTCCACAGCATCAGGCTGTGTTGGAGGATAAACCCCCAGTGCCAGCGTGGATGGGGGTTCCCCTGTGCACTGACCACTGTGCCCAGAGCTCTGGAACAAGCCCTGGTTATCAGGAGAACAGGACACAAGCAGGCATGGCCTTAAAGCCAGGGAAATGTCAAACACCTCTCACAACAGCAGCAATTGAAGGGATAAACAAATGTGTCCAGGGCCTAAGGACTTGTTCCTCAGAGCAGCAGGTGAAAGCCCTGGAGAATCCCTCACTTTTTCAGTCCCAAGCTGTTCCCAGAGGCCAGGCAGGGTTTCGCTGCTGCCAGCTCAGAGCTTCACTCCATACCTTGTGCTGTGGCTGCAGAACAAAATATGTCCCTTTTTTTTTTTTTTTAAGGCCCTATTTTCTGTGCCTCACGGGATCCCTGGCATTCTGTTCCTCTAATTCACTGGCAGGGTACTTCCTACATAATTCCAGGGCATCTGAGTCACCAGGGTCATAAGCTCCTTTCACTCTCTAGGCAATGAGTGGCTGCCTTTTGAGGAGCAAGGCTGTGATGTGTCACTGAATAAAGAGAGGCTAAAACACAAGGCTGCCCAATTTCCCCCCAGCAGGGAGGGGAAGCAGTTTATTCACAGGTCTCAGGGGAAGTCTGATGACATCAAAACTGTTTTGGAGGCAGCAAACCTGTAATCCCCTCTGATTTAATGGACATGAATCTAAAATCTCATCTCAGTTTTAGATCTCAGTTTTCTGTGAAGGCCCACAGAAAATGGAACAAGCTGTGTTGCCCTTTGGCTGCCAAATTCCAGGTATTCCAGTAACACTGTAGTTTTCCTGGCTTTGTTTTTTTTCTGATTATAGCCTTCCATGAGCTGGACTGAGAATAAATTTTCCCCACTCCTTCACTTTCTAGAAGCAAAAGCTGGGCTTCACAGTGAAATTGCAGTGGTGGGGAGTGAAATCATGTCCCAGCAAACTGGCAGAAGTGAGGCAGAAAACCATTAATATCTCCCTGCATGTCTCCTCCTGCCCCTGGGCTCCAAGCCTCAGCTTCTGACTGTGCAAACAGCATTAAGGTTTTATGGATCGTGGAATTCCTGCTGGGATAACTGAGGAAGCCAGACACGGTGGCATTCATAATATCTGTCTTTTTCAGAGATCAACACATTTGTTTTGCAAAGGCCAAGCAGCAGGGAAGGAGCCAGAGCAGAGTCAGAGCTCAGAGCAGCCTCGGGGAACCGAGGTGTCGAGCTCATCTGCAAGGCAGGGCTGTTATTTTTTAGTTATTTTTAGCTTTGTAACAAAGCTCCCCAGGATTTTCCCCTTCTCCCCCAAAATTATTTCAACAGAGGAAGTTTTCAGCCTGTTCCAAGAATCCCAGTCCACACCCATGCCCGTGGAAAAAGAATAATACATCAAAGCCATCATACCTCTTTCTCACTACAGGAAATGTTTCTGATAGAGCTCCACTCAAAGGATTTATTGGGGGAGAACCTGTTATTAATGCTGTAGATATGGATACCTTTGGCATCAACTCCAAGCAGGAGATCTGTGTGGTTTTTGTTTTGCTAAAAAACAAGAGAGATCAGTAAGTGGCATTTTTGGTGACATTAAACAACCACAGACAAGAAGCACGTGTTTTAATATATTGATATTTGTTTGCATTTTAGGGAATTGGTGTTTATATAAAATATTATGAATTCTGTCACTGGTAATAATAAACTCAGTCTTCTAGGCTGCTTACAGCAGCTCAAACTATTTCTCCCTCCTATTCCATACCTGAAGTTACTCAAAACTTTTGTCAGGTTGTAAAATATTAATCGGAACTGTTTTATTTACCTGCTCATTTAGCAGGCAAGAAAACCAAGCTGGAAAGAAACCAGCAGCATGGAAATGCAGAAGTCAGGAGTCCCAGTTCCAAACTCCCTGGAGGATTTTAAAAGGACAGCAGCATAATCTGCAGCAAGTGAAAACTGCTAAAATAAGGCACTTACAGCAATTGGGAAATAATTGACACCGTACATTTCCAAGTCTTGGGCGATTTTCAGATAGTTCATCTCAGCTTCATCCCTGGAGAATAAAGCCATGGTTATGAAATTCCTCTCCAGCCTTTCTCTCCTGGCTGACTCCATTTCCCACTTAGAAAAGAACAGGCAATCTGGCCCTTTGTACAAACTTACTTAGTTTTGCCATCTTGCTCTCAATAATAGAAAAAAAAAAAGATAATAAAAACAGCATCTGGACAGAATAGAAGCAGTAAAGTTGCACCTATTGCAAAAGATGACTCATAGGTAGTGTAATCTTCATTAAAATTCATTAAAAGTCTTATCCTTCTGCTAGTTTTGCCACTCCATGTCTTGGAAAACAACCTTTCCATTGTTTTCCATGAATATATTCCCTTCAGGAAATAGAGTTCATTAAGAAATGAGTCTTGGACAGAGCTTTTGGCCAAGGCCAAAGAGGAGTGAGAATCTCTCTGCTCGCTTTTCTTCTTCCTTCAAGGTAAATCAGTAAATCTTGAGGAAAATATTCAATAAAAACAATGCTAAGAAGCCTCCAGAACAGAGAGAAATGAAACCTAAATATTAGGAAAAGCTGCCTCTGGGTGCTAACAGATCCTATTTATTATTTAGGATTTGCAGACGGGCTGAATTACACTGAAGACAACAAATCCCATAAATAAATGTCTGGGTTTTCTAAGAAATGCAAAGGTTTCCTACCTGGCAATACCCCTGTGCTCAGCATACCAAGCAGTGATCTTCTCTTCCCACATCTCTGCTGTCAGCTGGTACTGCCTGAGCACCTGCAGGGGAAGGAAGGAGGTTGGATCCCTGTGAAGATCCAAATCCAGGTTCTGCCTCCCCCCAAGCAAAGTGAATGCAGAGGTGCAGTTCCCAGCTTGGTCATTTTGCAGAGTTTTTAATGCTCTGATTAATCTCCAGCAATATCTGCATTGCAAAGGGGAGATTCAGAGATCCTGAGCTGCCAAGAGGAGATTGAAAGATTTGGTTTTGTATAAAATTCAGACTCACCCTTTTGGGTAACAGCTCATCATGGGCTAGAAAGCCTGGCTCGTGGAAATTTGGGTCGTAGTCACCATACTGTCCCAAAAAAGGAAAAGTTATTTCAGTTTGTTAGAGGCAGAATGTTGGGG
>VYXD01014870.1:299135-309859 GCA_013397195.1 Hylia prasina | reverse complement strand
TGGATTTCCCACTGTGTAAATCAGGCTCTTGGTGGCAAGAAGGGAACAGAGCTCTGAGAGACACAAAAAAACTTTGTGTCCTCCCACTGTGAGCTCTGTTTGGAGCACACTCTGCATCCACGACAATTTTTAAAACATTCTAGCCTGGAGAAAGATTACACTAAAATGTTAGGCCCAAATAAATCCCCTAAATGGCAGAAGCATAGAAAAAACCCAAATCCTTGTAGTGGCATTTAATGTTTTTTCTTTTTTTTTTCTAGCTGTGCTTGTACCTCCCAGGATGACCAACTTTACCAGCGAATTTTAACCCTGCTGTGTTTTACACACCACCACGTAGATGTGTTGGTTAAACCAGAAAAAAAGTCAATTTAAAAAGAGATTTTTCTATGCACAAACCTTGGCCTGAACAGCATAAGAAGCCAGTAAAACTGTAGCTTCTGGTGAGCAATAGATTTCCTCATCCAGGATCTGCTTCTTAACCTAAACCAACAGAAAAAGGGAGTAAATCCAAGAAGGTCAAAGTCAGGACTTAAGTCAGGCTTGAAATGAAAGCAGACATGCCCAGACTATAACTTGGCACCAAATATCACCTTTAGGAGTTCATAACAGCAACAAGAAATTGGCATTCAGGAACACAGGAAGCCTTTAGTTAGCATTGCATTTAATGAGACCAAAAATGCCAGTCAGCTCTCTCCACACGCTTACATAAGGAGTCCTATAAAAGAATATCCTATAAAACATCAATTTTATTGTCTGCGCTTCATTTCTTTTAACAATCCTCTTTTTTTTTCTGCCTGCTTTGGAAAAGTCAGCTTTGCATCACGTCAGACATCAAATTTCAGCTTGGGAGGGAGCTCTGGAGGTCAGGCCCAAGCACAGCAGACTCAGGGCTGTGCAGCTGCCACATAAAAACCATAAGAGATGTTCTCCAGCTTTCCAAAATGAGAGAATAAAGGAGACCCTCAAAAGAGAAGCTGAATAATAAAGCACTTGATTTATTCATTTGCAATGGTCTAAGCACAATCAGACAATTCTAAAGAGTCTTTCAACATTCTTTTCATTTTAATAACCTGTGGTGCTACCAAGAGCAGAGGTGCAATAGTTTGTAAGGTGTTGTTTGATTTTAAATCAGTTGTGCAATTTCTGTTTGGAAACCTAAAGAGGGAAGAGGAAATTAATCTTCCCAAATCCCCCTCTCAGGTGTATTTAGCCTGGGAACAAGCACAAGACAACAAAATTTTGCAAAGCTCACAGCCTTAAACATTTCCAAATAGAAAAATGACTTGAGCTAGCACAGGTTCTGTTTACAAACACACCTCTGTAGGTGCTGGGAACTGAAATGAGCCACCAAGAAAGTTTTTGCTTTTAAATTTAGTCCCTGGCGAGCACAACCTGTGAAGCTGAGTTACAGAGCAGGGAACATTCTTTCTAAGCTGTTAAAATGGAAAGAATGAAAATATTTCTCATCCCATTTGGAAAGCTGCAACTTTCATTCTCCACAGTGCAAATCATGCTCCAGAATTTAGAACAATGTGCATAAATCCCCCATAAATGTCCCAGGGGTTTTTTTTCCTGATGGGTTTTTACAAGGACTTTTTGTTAAACTTCATGAAGAAGCAATAAATTACCTCATCTTTAAGCAGATAATATTTAGCTTTAGTCACTGACATTTATTCAGGCATTTATGGCACATTAATTTGCAAAGGTCTGAAGAGTCAGGAGAGCTGAAATCTTCAGGCATCCAGATGTCTGTACATGTTTTTCCTATTAGCATCCAGGTGTGAGCTGAAGTTCTTACAGTCAGGAAACTCTGCAAGTCCCAATCTGTTGCAGCCTTGTTTTCCTACTTTGGAATGAGAAGAATTTGCTAATTGCTTATCTGCTAGTTAAGGCAGGTTCAATGAGAAAAGGGAAAAAAAGGAAAAATCAGGATAGAAAGAGTAGGAAAAGAGTTCTGCTGTTCTCACTCCTTTCCAAAATCAGCTGAAGAAATGAATTGCCAGGTGGTAAAAGGTTCTGGATGAAGTTCTGGTGGGTTTATGAACCCTCAGAGCTGCTCCATTTCCCCATTATTTCATTAGCACACCTTCCTCAAGGAACAAGGGAATTTACTGGGTTCATTTCCAGCTGGAGATTTAATTTCTCCCAGCTACCTGCACAGACACATCCTGCTGGATGAAAGCAACACTCCAGAGGCTGAAACTCCCACAGGGACTCCACAGCAACTCAGGAGAGAAGCTGGATGTCCCAGACATTGGAGGTGACCATCCCAAACTCAGCTGTGGAGCTTTTCCTGGTTGATCCATCTTTATTTTTGATAAAGCTCCAAGAATTTGCTCCCTCATCTGCTTTTGGATGGAGCTCAAATGGAGTCTGCTGCTCTGCTCCTCTTAAACCTTGCCAGGTGAACAAACCTGGATTTCAGAATGCCTATCAAATTCCATGATCTTTTATCCCTGCAATCCAAAATGTAGGTTTAGGGAGTCCTTGTTTTCTAGAGGTTTTGCCCTCCAGCACGAGATCTCCCTAAAAGCCTCACAGTTTTTCCAGCAGTTCCAGCTTTGCATTAATTCTTGTTGGTTTTTTTAAAAACACATATTAAGGAGCAAAACCAGCCTGGAATATTCAGGTTTGGAATTATCCCCCAAACTGCTGGGTGCTGTCACAAAAACCTGCAGAAGATGAAACATTCCACTTACCTGGACACAAACCCACAGCAGGCAGGAGAGATGTTTGCATTTCACAAAAATAATGTCTACAAAGTTCTTGATACAGCTGAAACAAGCAAAACTATCCTGGGCTGCCAACAAGATCAAAGACAATGCAAAAGGACTGGGGGAAATAGAGAAGGAATTCATGGTTCAAAACTGTTCCTGACCTGAAGGAAGAATAAATGCTGGGTAATTTCCTGTAAGAGTTCCTCTTCTACCTTCTCTGGGTAGAATTTAGCCAAAAAATGAAAGCTAATGGGATCTTCTTTGGGGATTTCTTGATCTAAAACCTGTTTACAGATAAAATAAAATCAAATCAGCAGCAAAAAAGATACATTAATGTCTCAAGGTAATACTCCTGAGGAAAATCAGAAGGCAGCCAATAATCCACTTAAAGCAGCCTTCCCATATTTTAGAGGGCAGGGTAATCCTGAGCTTTAATCTAACAGCAATCAGTGGTGATTAGTGGGGGATGCTCCAGATCAAATGGGATAGAAGCAATCAGTGCAAATAATCCAATTTGAGCCTTAAAAAAAGCTACCATGTCAAATTCTGAGTGGGCATGGAACACATCCCTTTAGCTCCCGTGCTCCAGAAAGTCAATATTTATGGAAGTAAATAATTAATTGCCACCCTTTTTGTCTGCTGTACCTTTTTGTCCATCTTTAACCAGGTGCACATTCCTTTGATTGTGTACTGCAAGCCAAAGAACCAAGTCTCCCTCAAACCAAGGGCTCGGCACACCAGGTCAAACAAATCCTTTCCCTTCCACTTCATCTGAAAGAGAGAAAAATCAAGAAAAACATGTCTATCCTAAATGAATTCGCTCCATTTCAGCCCTTTACTCCAATGAAATCTTATTTCACCTTTAGGTTTTTAATGAAATGTCCTTGCTGCTGTGTCAGAGTTGCTGTGTTCCACCTCCTCTCCCTCTCCAGACACATCCAGAGAGCAGCTGGAGTCATTTAATTCACTTGAGGGAATGAGGATTGTACCACTGATTTCCTGGCATGTGGCAAGTCTCTATTAATGTTTGCACAAAATTTTGACTCAGTGGTTTATACAAATTGCAGAAACTGAGAGAAAGCCAGGGGAAATCCAGTCAGCACACAGTGTAGGAATGCTGAACAGCGAGAGCAGATCCACCTTTCACACCCCTCAGGTATTTCAGTGGCACCAGGCCAAGCCTTTATCCTACTCTGACTTAAATGAGCTTTCTTAAATATTTTCATTTCAATTTAGCAGCCAGAGAGGGCCAGCTTTGATTCAAGGTCCCAAATTCACACACACCTGCTGCCTTTTTCACCAAAGAGGCTGCCCAACTGTTTCTTCTATTTGACCACATTTCAGAAAGATGATTTTATCTAATTGCTAAAACTAAAAACTGAATGGAAAAAAAAAAAAAAAGTGAACTTTTAGGCAGTATTTGAGTGGAAAGTTGGAAATCATCCCAGCAAAAGAGCAGTGTCTGGGGGGAAAGGAGAGGTAGCAAAGCAAGGAATACACAAATTGTTAACAGGGACTCTGATCTCTAAATCAAATTTTCTAAATCCTTTATTTTCACAACTCTGCCTGCAAGTACTCCAGAGCAGTAAGTCATACAAGATTAATCTATTCTCTTTCTGAAGGATCTAATAAATTACATGAAATGGCTCACAGAACAGTCAGGTCTCACTAAAAGTGCCAGTCTCATTGGAACTGGGTTTTCTAACTCCCCAAAATACCTGTGTGTCTTATTTTGCTTTTGCTGGATGATTAGAATTAATTAATCAGGGGCAGTCCCTTCAATAGTGCAGCCCAATTTAAATAGCTTATAAATTATTTTCTAAGAAACATCTTAGCACCAGCTGTGACCAGTTTATCCAAGCTGGAAGTGTCTATTAAAGAGTAGTGTCAGTTAAAAAAAAAAAAAAAAAAGTATTTCATGGAGAAGTAGGAATCCTTACAAACAATTGGAATGCTTATGAAGAAAGCAGGTTTAGTGTAAATTCAGCTGTGTCAGTCAAATGGATTTCATGCAAACAGCTTTAAATTCTGAACAGAGTCAAGGGAACACACCTGAGAGTAAACAATCCATTATTTCTAAAAACACCAGATCAGTTTTAAGACCATCCACGAGCTGATAATCTGGATTGTTCAAATTTCTTGCTCCCCCAAAGGGCACCCCCCAACTGCCCAGCATTTGCTGACGCTCTCACCTCACAGCTGAACTCCATCTCAGCATCCACTGTTATAATTCTGACTTTAAAAGTCTTGGGTTGTTTCTTCTTCAGGCCTCGGATGGACATATTTTTCAGCTGATGAGAGCAGCCACACCTGAAATCAAACATTGAGGGATGGAAATCCAGCAGCATTTCCTTGGTTTGATTGCAAAGCAGGATGAGTGCAAACATGCAGAATAAAGTCACGTTTAGAGGTGCATTTTTTGTGTCTACTAAGGATGTTGAAAGAAAAACCTTTAAAATTAGCTTGCTCCCTACAGTAAGTTGCTCAGAAAATTTAAGTGCTGTCTTTTCTCAGATTTTGGCTCTTACAAATAAAACTCTCTTTCTCAAGGGTCTCTGCAGCATCTCCACTCAGTAGAACACCAGAAAACGCAGCAAAACTTTATTATGTCAAGTCCAACACAATCCTTTTCCATCAGTTATGGCTCCTTCAGCAACTAAACTATTGGATTTCTTTACAAGATGAGATTTTAACTCCCTGAAATTAAACTAATGCCAAGAATATATGCACTGAAATTCAGCTGAATTTACCACACTCTCTAGTGCTACTCACTCACAACGATAAAAGTTATTCAGAGCAGGAATTTTCCCAGTGAAGTTCTTGTGAAATTAATTTAATTCTGCAGAAGCTGACAGAAAATTCCATCAGAAATCTTCTGTTCTAAATGTAATCACCTCCATGCCACCCAAAAAATTGGAGATGCTGCTTCCACAGGCACGAGGGTTTTGTGGAAACCAAATATTGAAAGCTGGAGTTAAATGATGGTGTGGATCTGCTCCAGGCAGTTCTCAGGCATTTCCTTCTGAGCCCAGGAAATCAGCCTGGAAAGGTTTTTGCTTCTTTTTTACTTTATAAAATTAACAGGTCAAACTTGTATAATGCAGTGAGAATCTGTGAACTGTGCAGGGCAAGAGACTGAGGCATTCCTGGTTTCCTGCAATGTAAGACTATTACAGCGTGGCAGAATTCCAACCTCTCCTTGAGGAATTCCAGAATAAAGCTCTAGTTTAAACTGAAAATTTCCATTTGCCTGCACCTTCCAGGATTTTATAAAACATTCTGCTCCCTTTTTTCTGCTGAGCTCTAAATTGGCTTGCAGATGTCCTGATTTTCCACTTACTTTGTTTGTGCCCCTCACCCACAGATTTTGAGCAGTTAAATAGGAGGTGAAACAGATGTGGAAGATTTTCTTTACACATTATAAGGAAGTTGAGGCAGGGAACAGATGAAATAGTTACCAAACCATAGGGACATCAGAGGCAGAGCTGAGAACAAGTGATTGAGACAACTCAGAGTGGGGAAGAAGAGCTCAGGAGGAGATTCATCCTTCTGACACCACTGAGACCAGCTGGGGAATCCTCTGCCTCCAGTTGGCTCTGGTGGAGCTTCTGCTGAAATCTTGTTTGGGTTTGGGGCACCACTTCTGGAGCTGGGAAGAAAATTGGAGAGGTCCAAGGGCTAGAAAATCACCTGTGGTGAGATGAAAGCAGTGGTTAGAACAGAGAAAGGACGAGTGGTGAGGCAGTGTGATGGCTGCTCTTCAGGACACGGGATAATGGGCTTCATGAAGTGGCAGAATGAGGAAAATTCAAGAATAATCAGGATATGAACTGTGCTGGAAAAGCACAGGGTGGCATTTCTCTTTCTGAACTTCCTCCCAACACAATGTGACAGCATTGTCCTCGAGACTGGAGGGACCTAAACCCTCCAAGGGACCCGAGCTGGTCCCTTCTGGCAGTGCCACCACCAAAAACCAGGGAAACCCAGGGGACAGCACAGCCAGAGCCCAAACCCCACCACCCCCAGGGCACCTTTCTCCTCAGGGATTATATTTTAGAGTGAAAACCAGATCTTGCCACAGACTTTCCCCTATAATTTAGGCAGCTCAGTGCACCCAACTGAGCAGAGCTCAGGTCCCCTCTACTTAGCACAGCAAAGAGTTTTCCATGAAGGAAAAAGGGAATATTGAAAACCCCCCAAAATGACCACAGCAATGCTGACAGGGAGAGCATCATGTGAGGGCATCCAAACCAGCAGGGAATTACCACAGACGGGTTTTGATCTCTAATTGCAAAATTAAATTTTAACCTGTTGTCATTCCAAAGCTCTTGTCCATCAGTTTTCTTCAAAACTGTAAATAATTGTACCATTGGCATTTATAGCCTGAGAACTACAGACATCTACACAAAACTGGAAATACTTTTGGAAGTTTCTAGAAGAAACATCAATGGCTGAAAACTAAGGAGAAAAATGCTTCATAATTCATTTTTAATATGCAACCTGAAACAGCCAGCTGAGTTAAACAGGAACTTGGAGTTAGGGCCAGTACAGAACATTCTCAGAGTCTCATATGGAAAATTCTGAACAGATAAAATGGAGCAGCTGGAGAAAAATGTACTAATTTTCTCAAAATATGAGAAAAATACCAGAGCTTTTCATTTGGACTTTGAAGTTATTTCTTTTTTCTTATATAACCAGGTTGAAACGACAATATAATTTGTTCAACATTTCCAATAGCAATTTTTTGTTCTTCTTTCCAGAATTTTTATTCCATGGAAAAGTACATTCTGACTCGCAGTAAAAAGACATTTTTGAATATCAAATTTTCCCCAGAAAAGTAAACTGCATTTTAATCAATAGCACTGGTAAAGAAATTGGAAAGGGTTTTCACGCTGAATAGCTGCAATGAATGTCAGATCCTGACAACAGAAGCAAGAGCACTTAGCAGACAAGATTTCAGAAAAAGAACTTCTTCAAGTAAGAGAAATCTTGCTGAAAAAGAAAAAAAGACAGTCTGGGTTTGCAATTCTTTTTTGTGTGAATGCAAAAGCAATCCCTTCCCCACACTCCCTGCTAACAACAGCCTTTAACTGGGAATCAAGAGCTCCAAGGCAGAGCTCCTGACACCCAGCTCCAGTGATTTATTCCTGCAGGTGCCACAGGGATCCGGAAGGAGCAAAATGTGATGGATCAGAGCACGAATGCAAAATAGGGGCAGGGTGATAAAAGATTGCTGCCCAGCCAGAACCTGGGAACAGAGAGTTCAGGAGCTGGGAACAAGCCCAGGGAGCTGGGAACAAGCCCCTCGGTGTGGCCAGGGGAACAGAAAGGCAGCGATGGGGAATAAAATGTGAAGGAACAGAACAGCCTCAACTCTCTGTTCATGAAAGGAGGGACACCCAGCAGCTCTGGGATGTGATATTTTCCCTCCTGGGGAAGCAGAGAGCAGGAGCACAGCTCTGGGATGTGATGTTCTCCCTCCTGGGGAAGCAGAACAGCTCTGGGATGTGATGTTCTCCCTCCTGGGGAAGCAGAACAGCTCTGGGATGTGATGTTCTCCCTCCTGGGGAAGCAGAACAGCTCTGGGATTTGATGTTCTCCCTCCCGGGGAAGCAGAGAGCAGGAGCACAGCTCTGGGATGTGATGTTCTCCCTCCCGGGGAAGCAGAGAGCAGGAGCAAACCGCGGGGGATGCAGAGGGAAGAGCAGGAAGAACTGGCCAGGTGACTGCGGCGCTGATGTGTGTCCCAGCCCTGCTTTGATCCACGTGGGGAGCAGCCCACACAGCACACACCCCTCACTCACAGACACAGGGGGAAAAGTGAAACCAGCACCGCCACACGCACACGCCAAGCTCGACAAACCCACCAGAACTCAGCACCTTGTACGCAAACACCTCAGGGAACGAGCTGCCCCAAGAGTGAGAGAGAAATTTATTCCCGGATTAGCGTTTCCGAAGCGAATGGATGGGGTTTTGCAGGGCTCTCCACGGGGTATAAAAACTTCCCTTCGCGTGGCGCTGGCTCTCAGTGACAGCCGGCACCATCCATCGCACTTGGGGTGAAAAATCACCTGTTTTCCACACGCACACAAAATTCAGCAGCACTTGCTAAGGTGAGAACTCAGGTGCAGACAGGTGAAGAATTAATGGCAATCGAGACCCCTCTCTTGCATCCCCAAAATGAATCTGCCCTTAAGGATCAGCATCGTCCTTACAGGGGCTGGAAATATAAAACACTTGGGAGAGCGACGAGGATCTAAGAGACTTGGGAATTACTTTAAGAGCCACCAGCAGAAGATGCTTGAAGCATCCACTGCAAAAGCACATTAACATAGCCACTACTACGGTTTGAAAGAGTGTCATCGCTGAAATATTTACTGCAACTCCGAGTGGCAAATTCCCCTGACTCATTATGTTTTCTCCCAGTTCCTGAATTTCCATACTCCAGCTCAGGAATTAATGCGAGCGATTTGAATGCAGACGGCACAGGCGAGCGTCGTGGGCTTTGTGCAGTTGTTGACTCACGCTCCCTCCTGTGCTCCCTGCCCGAGGAACAATTTAAGCAAAGAATTCACTTTTGTTTTAAAATGGGTCAGCAAGATAAAGGGTTTGCTTAGCCCTCGCTCTAAAAATAAATTATCTAAAGTCACCAGTTGGAATCAAGACTTACCTCACAGATCCTTTTTTGAATGGCGATAAGAAGGGGGAAAGAATCCCTTTTAATCCAGAAACTCCGTATTTTCCCCACAGACATCAGTATCCAGCCCTCACAAGTTCTGCCACTGAGAATAAAATCCAAGAACAACTTTTCTACTTGATCCCCTTCCCTTTGTTTCCATGAACTGCAGCATGTTAGCGCCCTCTGAAAAATCAAAGGATTGCTTTCCCAGGTGATAGGAACGGCTCTTAACCATTTCCTGCCTGCACCAGGGCTCCTCCCAACTTCCCTGCTCCGTAATTCAAGTAACCGGGCACTAAAATAAGAGAAACCCACGAGGTCTGACTTGAATATCTGTAAAAAAAAAATTGTAATGGACTTCTCATTAACTCCTTGGATGGTATCTGATCAAACTATTTCAACAGTGTCTCCTGTTCTCCCCATATTAAGAAGGGAAACAGCCCGGTGTTGTGCTGTTAATTAAATATGAATCCCTACCTGTCCTCTTTCTTCCTGCGGTGAGACATGATGGGACACCCACACCAGAAAAAGAACAAGCTTCAAAACTGGGCAGTAGCCAAAATACCAGCACGAAGTGGTGAGCGCATTTAAATTTGAAAAAAGGGATGGCCTCAGCCTGAAGTCACACAGAAAGACCAGGAGCACGTTACCTCCAAGTCCAATAATTTTGCCATGATTCAGTTTCTAAGTGGTTTGGGGTTTTTTTTTTGTAAACCATCCATTTTATACACAGATTTACAGAGACTGACTATCAGGTTATGGATAGCAAGGACAGGCCAGCTCTCACTCCATATCTACTATAATTATTCCAGATTTATATGGAAAACCTTCAAGATTTGTCTTCATGTCCATCACTTATCAGCAGGGGGAAGTGCACAACACTTGCTGATGCGCAGAAACCTCAAAGGGGCTGCACTGAGAGTCAGCTCCATCCCCAAAATTCCATTTAAAGGGGTCCTTCAGCACCCACACCCTGGGTTTGTTTGGAAGAGCAGGCTCAGGGAGGAACCTCATCGCTGCCTACAATTACCTGAGAGGAGGTTGTGGTGAGGTAGGGTCACACTCTTCTACTGTGCTTGCAGTGAGAAGACAAGAAAAACCAGCCTTAAACTGAGATGGGAGATTCAGATTAGATATTAGAAAAAAATGTTTTCACTGTTTGGGTGGTCAGGCCTGGGAATAGGTTGCCCAGGGAGGTGGTGGGGTTGCCATGCCTGGAAATGTCTGAATCTGGTGCTGGGTGATGTGGTTTGGGATTATAGTGGCAGTGCTGGAAACACAGCTGGACTTGACAATCAGGGAATCACGGAATATCCTGAGGTAGAAGG
>VYXD01014870.1:262819-292824 GCA_013397195.1 Hylia prasina | reverse complement strand
GGAGCCGGCGCCGCCCGAGCCACCCGGCGCCCCGCCGCGCAGAGCGTCCCCTCGGCCGGGCTGGAAATGGCGCCCCGCTCGCGGGGCAGCGGCCGGGCCTGGGCCGGGGAGTGCGAGGCGGCGGGGGGTCCCTCAAGGTCACGGGCCTCAAGGCCGGCCCCTTCCTTCCCTCCTCCCAGTCCGCCCCTGGGTGGGCGGATGGCCGCGCCGCTGACCCGCCGCGACGAGGCGGCCGCCGGTGCCCGGGCTGAGGGGGCACCGAGAGCCCTTCCCTGCGGTGACACCTCAGTCCCCGCACGGACACCCCCGCATGGGGCAGGGCACCCCACCGCCGCGGCCTTCGGGGCGTCCGGCCGCCCTGCACACGTGTAATCCTGGCATTTAAATACCTGGATGCTCCGCACCGCGCTGTCCCTCCCGGATCGGGGCGTGCAGCTGCTCCGGATCGCAACTCCTCCGAGCAACAGGGTGCGCAGCCAGCAGCGGCTCCTGTCATCATGCACAGCCCAAAATCCGCGTTTCCCCGGGGCTGGGCTGCGCGGCTGCACATCCCGACATCTTCCTGCCTTCGCCATGCACAGCCACCCGTAGAATCCCCCTTGGCAGTCAGGGCTGGTGTGTCCGTGCGGGCCGGGCTCTGCGCCCCTCTCCCGGTGCCGGGGCACACACAGAGGGGCACATCCCGCAAGTTTTGGGGTGCAGAGATTTGCACCTCTGTGTGCAGGAGTGCCCGAGGTGCAGATACACACACACACAGCTCCTGGGCCACCTCCCAGGTGTAGGAAGCAGGCACAGGGTGATGGAAGCCCGAGAATTCCCTGGGATGGATCTGCACGTTTTTTCCTCCCTTTCTTTGAAACAGGAAAAGCTGTTGCCTCAAGCCTGAGAACAGACAGGACTTAAAGCATCCCTGCAAGCAGCTCTTCAGGGAATATGTTGTGAGGTTTTATGTGCACGTTTTAGTTTCAAATAAACTTTGTTGAGACCACAGATCAAAAACTGTCAAACGATAGACAAGTTGTTTTTCTTACTCTTCCAGGCAGGTTTGGTTACTACAAAATCTAAATCCTTGAGGTGGTGTGTTCCACTCAGGTTATATTTTGTGCTAAAGCAGGAGCTAAGTGTAAAGAAGCATTTTCTCTGACATTTTTAATCTAATCTCAGCAAGCTATTGAGTGTTAGCCTTTTGAGTTCAGAGCCCAACCCTTGTAACAAGAAGGCAAAGCCCACAGTTAATATTTGCAGGTTGAGGACTTGCCACCAAAGACAAATTGATGCTCACAGTTCTTTAAAGACCTGAATTCAGTCCCTGCTCCTCCAGAGCTAATTTTGGGTACAGATTGAACCCAAAAATTGAACCAGTGATCAGTTCAGGGCTTCTTGGTTCGTGGGAGTCTGGGGTGACAGTGGTGTTTTAGGATATTGATTAAAAATCAATGGATCTTGAATTTCAGTTTGGGTGCAGTGAACACCTGCTTTAATAAACTCAGCCTGTTCCCTTTATTCTATGTGAGGTGTGTATTTAGTTGTGATGTGTTAGTCAGTGCTCATGAGGAGCTTTACAGCTGCTGGGGAAAAGATTCTCCCTAAATGCAAAGCATTACTCATGTAATTGTTTTGAAAGTTAACCCTACCTCCAGTTTTAGGTGCAGTTTAATGTTCAAGTCATGAGATTGTCCTGATAGCAAAGAAATTGGCTTTTCAGAGTTATCCCTGTAGCTCCTGCTGCTGATAAAGTTTACAAAAAAAGCACCAGGATTATTCCTCTCTTTCCTCTTCCAAGTTTGCTGCAAACAATGATCCTCATAGATGAGTTTTCTAAATACCACTTTGCTAACTTTGTTTAATAAAGGGGAGGGAATGATGAGAGTTTACAGGTCTCAGGAGTGGGCTTGACTTGTGCCTCCTGGAGCCAGTGAGGCCTTAATTAGAGAGAGCTTTTTTAAACAAAACTTGAATTTCTGAGGTGGGGTTCACCCTTGTGCTCCGGGCTCCAGCAGCAGCCTTATTTATCATGGAATGCCCTTCAAATGCCTGCCCTCAGGAATAGCTGCTGGCTTCCAGCACAGCCACGTCTGTGTGTGTGCCCAGAGCAAGGCAGGCACCATTTTCAATAAATACACCGAGATTTAGATGTTATTTCTTCATGCTGAAGGTCATCTCAGCTGTGGTGGTTGTTTCTCTGCTGTGAAATACTTTCCCTCTCCTCCATCCTGCTCCCGTGGGCAGAACCAGGTCATTATGTTCTTTCTGACACTGGGATTAAAAGGTGGGTTGTTGTAAAAAACTGCTTTTGTGTGATACAGGTGTGTCCAGCAGGATATTTTCCCAAAGGAAATTGAGATTTTCTTTCCCTGCTTTTTTTTTTTTTCCCTGGAAGAAAGCTTTGGGCTGGAGGTGCAGCTGTCTGCTGGATCCCCAAGTCAGTAATTAAGGGTGCAAAGTTGACATCTGAGGCAGGAAAAGGCTGAGAGTTCCAGCTTAGAAGTAAATATATGTGGTATAAATGCCACATTTAACACTTTAGTGTTTCAGGAGAAGCTTGTGACAGAATCAGCTTCCTTCACTGTGGCTGCCTACTATGGGGCTGTCAAAAAAGGCAGATTGAAGGAAGAGAAAGAAGCAAAAACATTTGAGCTTATCAGACATTGTAGAGGATCAGTTAAATGCATCCAATTCCTTGTCCTGGTCATCTGGAAAAGAGGAATATTTCCCTTAACACATTGCTTAAAAAACCACAGTTACCACTTGGTGTGTGTGCTCTGATGTAAAGGGAGGTGACACTATTTTGAAAGTGTACTTGGAGAAGCTGAATAAAGATAAGGAAAGCCAGTGAAACCCTTGTGCTCTGAAGCAAGGGAAACGTGGAGGTTGTACAGAGAGCCTGGCTCTGTGGCCCTGTGTGATGCACTGGCCAGAATCTGGAATTGAAATATCTCCTGGCTGATTATTTCCTACCACTCATCTTTTTTCCCCAAATTAGTCTTTTCATGCTGTTTTTTTCCTCTTGAAAGACATTTCCCTTTCCCTTTTGTAGAGCTGTCTTTAAGCAGCACAGGAACATATGGCAGTTCCTTTCCCTTTTACACTGTGCACACTTTTCCTTCTGCACGTTTTTTGCTCTTTTTCACTCCTGACTGTTTACACCGGCCCCAGACCCAGCCCTGGGCAAAGACAATGGGATAAAAAGAGGATAAATAGGCAGGGAATAACCATGGATATTAATTACCCAGGGAATAACCATGGGGATAAGTGTATGTAGTGAAATGATGAATCTCACTGGGGATTTTGCCTTGCTGGGAGAGGCTGGGTGAGAAGTTTCAGCAATGTGGTGATGCTTTAAGTTTTACCTTCCCTGTATTCCAGGCTCTGTGCTGCCCAGGGTGCAGCTCTGAGCTCACACTCAGGGTCACTCAGCGCTGCACAGAGCAGGGACACAAAACAAATCCTGTTCCTGCTGCACACCAAGGACAACTTTCAGCCCAGCAGCACAAACAAGGGTGGCTGGAGGGAGGGACAAGCAGGATGGGACCTCACAGCCTGGAGCTGGAACTGGACAATTCAACCCCAATGTGCAAATGGACCAAAACTGATCAAAGTGTGAGACCTGGTGACCATTTGTCCATTTTGTGACCATTCTTAGTCCCCCTTGGGTGCAGCTCCTGTCCAGCCCAAGGTGGATCCTAGAGGCCTTTCAGTAAATCTCTGCATTATTCTCTGGCTCTGCCCAGTGTCTGTCCCAGCTCAGCGTTCCCCGGGGATCAGTTGAACTCCCCGCCGCGCTCCCCCGGCTGCATTCGGGCCGTGCCTGGTGGGCAGGGCAGAGGCTCAGGGCGTGTCCTTGTTCCCCGCAGGGGCCTGGGCTGCTCTGCCCGCAGCTCCCGCGAGGACAGCTGGCTCAAATCCCTCTTTGTGCGCAAGGTGGATCCCAGGAAAGACGCCCACTCCAACCTCCTGGCCAAACGGGAGACCAGCAGCCTGTACAAACTGCAGTGTGAGTGATGGTTTGTGTTCTGCAGCACCGTTCCTCCCCTCTGCCCCTGCCTGCCTCACCGCCCTCCTCCTCCTCTTGTTGTTGTTGCAGTTCACAATGTCAAACCTGAATGTCTAGAGGCCTACAACAAGCTCTGGTAAGTGTGGGAGTTCTCTTCTCGCCTTTTAGACGTGTTGGTTTGATCTGAAAAATGGCAGATAGCATAGTTATGTAGAGGGGAGGTGACAAAAATGTGCTTTTTTAGGATTTGGTATTAGATGGATCCTATGAAAGAGCAAAACGTCCTGTGCTCAGTTCACCCCACTTCCCTCTTGGTGTTGTCATCTCCTGAGTTGCAGTTGAGGGTGATTTCTGTCATCAGAGCTCTGGTGGCATTTGCTGCAGCAGCTCTCCCCCTTCCAGGAGTGGTCTGAAAGCTCCTGCTCCCTGCAGGGAAAGGTGGAACGTTGGCATTCCCACTGCAGCTGCCAGGTTGAGGATGGGTTTTGTCTGCACACTGCAAGGAAAGAGAGATCACTTGTAAACAAAACTACACCAGTGTTAAACTCAGGTAGAACTTTGAGATGTTAAAAACCCAGGGGCTGATTTCCTCTCAGCTCATTTATTTCTGCCTGCACAAGTCCTGTTGCTGAGCTGCTCCCAAGGAGTTGCACAAACCCTTGGATGGGGTGTCTGCATTGGGGTGATTCCCTCCAAAGGGAGCAGCACTGGGACAGCTTTCCCCAAAAAGTGACAGCTTTAGAACACAACATGAGAATCACATTTGAAATATTACTCCTTCTCTGCCTCCACTCTCCCCCCTCTGGAGCCTTGAAAATTGTGTGTTTAAATTTGGGGATGGAGTGAGCCTGGCACCCAGCAGTGCTTTTCTCACTGACAATAAAAAAACATTCTCAGCATAAGGACACCTTTCTGCAACCAGCTTTGAAGTGTGAGCACAGCAGCTGGGCTGGAGGGAGGGCAGGAAGCCCCAGCTCCCAGTTCATGTCCTCAGCTGCTCCTGGGTGGCTGCACAGCTCATCTGTCCCCTCTGTGCCTCCCTGTGTTGGGCTGGCTGGCCCAGAACTCTTTTAGAAGCATAAAAAGCCACTAGAATATTTCAATCGAGGTATTTTTAGGGTTTGGTTTTTTTTTTGATTAAACAATAGATACACAGTAAAGGGTGGTTAACATTCAGCCAGCTTGCTGTTTAAAAGCTGAATGTAAACATGTCCAATTATGCAAGACAGGGAATCACTTCTCTGCAGCGTTTCATGAGCTGCCTGAATGTTGAGTGAGAGCAGAGATTTCTGTTTTCAAGGAAAGAGACAAACAGCAAAGAAAGAAACCGCTGACGGCAGTCAGATGAAATATCTATGGCTAGATTGATTCATTCCAAAGCAAATGGAAGTATTTCAGGCAAGGAGACAACTTGAATAAAGTAATAAACAAAATTAAGCCTCTCTGAATTTCCCTCCTGCCTCCCCCTAAAGGAAAAAAAAAGAGAACAGGTTAATTCTGTATCAAATCAAAATGAGGGTTAGTCATCAGGTATTAATAAATAATGTAATTAAGACAATTACAAGAATATCTCATGAATCACTGTGGTTAAGGAGCCCTTCTGAAGAATTAGGGACAGAATTAGGGAAATCAGTTCTTCTATGGCCATTTTTTCTCTAATTACAACAATATATGGTAGAATTATGCAATAATTTCCCATTCCTCTTCAAAGCTGCCTTTCCAGGATCTCATTCTGCTTTGCAAAAATGAACTGGTGGTGAAACATCCTTGAGAAAGTCCTTGGAGAGTCATTTTGTCATATTATTTACGCTGGCTAGTGAGAAAATGTCGAGGCACAAATTGTTAATGAGATTTGCTCAAGGTTGTCTGAAAAGCCAGTGGCAGAATGCAGAGGAAAACTCATCTCTAATGACTCCCAGCCCCAGCCCAGCCTCCTTTTTATTCCTTGATAGTGTGCAGAGGCCTGTGAGCCAAACTGAGGAGGAAGGGTAATTATTTAGGGAAAAATGGAAAAGGCACAGTTCAACCAGACTAATTGACTTATTCATCAAGGCACAGTGCAGGGAAAGCTGCCTTGGCCAAGTCAGCAATCAGCAAAACTTAATTTCCTCATGCTAATATGGGCCACTTGTAGAGTTTGGAAGAGTGTTAGGAATCCTGGGAAGAGTCAGACAGAAATCCTGTGTTGGAGGTATTTTTAAGGCAGTCCCACTGTTCATTAGTGGCTGAGTTGCCTCAAAGTAAGAGCATTTTCTGAAATCAAAAAGCAGTACTCTGAGGTACAGCCATTATTCCCTTTATCAAACTATTTTTATTCATTCAGCCTAGCAATTGTAACTGGTTTAGAGGAGTGTGCTTTCATCTCTCTGTGCATTCTCCCCCCCTTGAGGGGAGCTTTTCCTCAAGCAAAGAAAAACTTTTCCTCAAGCAAATCACCCACGTAGCCCGAATTTTCAGTGAGATATGCTGATATTTGTTTTCCTGATGTGCTGGGTAACCTTTTAGATAGACAAAATTATTTAGATACACCTAATTTACTGCATCCAAAGAATCCTTTGTTGTAGATTTCATAAAAAATGGTAACACTCACCTTAATTCTCCGTGGGGGTGTAGCCACCTTCCCCCTGCATAGCAGAATTTGATATTTCTGCAAAAGAAAGCTTGTGAATGTTCCTAGCATGATGCTGTGTTTATACATTTATGGACTGTGGCCTCCCTGAAGGTCAATGCAACCCAGTGTCTGTGTGTTCCTTGTTTTCAAGTCAAGAGGTGCTGCCAAAGATTCATGAAGAAAAACACTACCCTTGTGCTCTGGTGGGGACTTGGAACACGTGGTACGGAGAGCAAGATCAGGCTGGTAGGAGATAGAAGTACAACCCAATGTAAACCCATGTGCTTGGCAGGTTCCTTCTTGTTAAATCATCTCTGTTGGCACCCAAAAACCACCCCCTGTGGGGAGGTGTGCAGTGAGGGGGTGTGTGCATCCCTTCCCAGCTGTCTTAAATGTGCACTGCTTGCTTTTGTCGTGCTGGGTCAGGCAGCAGAGCCCTCATCCCTTCAGTTTTGTCTCGTTGTTGATGTATTTTTTCATGTTTTCCAGGTGGTGATGGTTGTTGAAATTAAGGGGTTTTGGGGATGTGTTTGTAAAGTACAGTCCTGTGGGCACAGCTCCTGAATATTTCTGGGTAACTTGCAAAGGCAGGGTTTGTCCCTCCTTTGGGCAGGGTAAAAGCTTTGCTCAGCCCTTCAGACTGTAATTGCTGTATGATAATGAACTGCAAATCATTCCAACCCATCTGCACTGTAAACTTAACATGAAACTTTACTGGGGGAAAGTAAAAATCTTTCTGTTCGTGTTCATACAAGGATACTGCCTAACTATGAAAACAAACTGGAACTAGACATGACTGAAGAGCTGCTACAGAGGTAACTCCAAAGAGCCCAGTGTAGAGAGAAAACCTGAAAAATGCCCTGGGAATTGGCAGGAAGGGGAAGCCACAAATCCAAATCCCTGGAGGTTCTGTGAGAGCTGTGCCAGGATCGGTGCTGTTGCTTCCTAATTAAGGAATGAACTCCTGCACACATCAATTCTCCCTGCACTGCCAGCATATGGCAATATTGACACTGAACAAATGCAGGGAATTAACAGCAGATGAACCAAACAATGTCTGAGAGCCAACCCTGGAAGTTGAAGGGGAACTGGGGAATGAGGACAATTGAAATGGGAATTCCTCAGGCAAGTCCCAGTGGCTGCTTTTGGAACAGATTAACACAGGCTGGATCTGTCACTGCAGCCCCAGCCTGCCTTGGAAATGTTCTTGCAACACTGGGATAAAGCAGAATGTGGGGTTTGACTTGTTCAGTGCTGGGTTAATATCAGGTGGATCCATCAGATCTGCCCTGGGGGTGAAGCAGCAGGAGCAGGAGGAGAAATCTGCTCTCCCAGGGAAGTGCCTCCCATCAGCCTCTCTTGGAAAAGCTGCTTAAGAGGGGAGAAAATAGCTTTTCTTTTTCTGTGAGGTGAAATTATTGCCTTGCTGTACTAAATGCTTGTAACTACATCCTTCTGTGGTTTATTAAAGGGGTTTCTTTTATTAAAGAGGGAATGCTTTGGGAAAAAAAATGGATACAAACATAGATACTGGGATTGTTTTTATGGGGGAAATCCCAACAAATGTTCAGTTTTCTTCTGTCTTTATTAATGTTGCACTCAGAAATAACATTTGCATCGTTTTTCATGTCCTGCAGAAAATGTCTTGCTTTTGTGCTGGAGTTATTTACTGAACTGAAAATCTGCCCCTCTACTGCTCTTAGATGAAATTGGTACAAAGCACGTTTTTGGAACTAAGTCATCTTCAGCTGAATCTTAATTTCAATAACAATCATGACAAGTGATCACATCTTACTAGCATGGCAACAAAAAGTCCTTTCAGAAACTCCCCTGTTACCCTCAGAGTAAATTGCAAAGTTTTCCAAGAGAACCCTTTTCAAAAAGCAGCTGATTCCATTATCCCTAAAGTATTCCAATGTGGAGCACTTTCATTAGTGAAAATCTGTTTTCAAACCTGCTGCCTGGTTTCTGGTTTTGTGTAATTTTGTAGTGTGAAGAGCATTTTAGAGTGTGATTTTCCCCATCAGATGTACCACTGGTCTGGGACATCCCTGAAAAAACTGAAATTTTCTCTGTTTCAGTTCATTTGTGGAGATATGAGGGAGGTTACCCAGCTCTCAATGAGGTCATGAGCAAACTTCGTCAAAATAAGGTAAAAAATGCTGATCTTGTTATTCAGAAGAGGGCAAAGAACAGGCAGAGCAAATCAGAAAATGCAGCTTTAGATACCAAAGTGTCTCATCCCTTCCTGCACAAGCCCAGAAACCTCTTTGAGAAAGGAGTTATTGTCACATTCAGGTTTAATTCCTGAACACTTCACCTGTAAATCCTTGGAATTCTGAGATTCACCGGGGAGAATTCAGACTCCTTTCAGGATTTCACTGTCCCACAACCCTGACAGCATTAAAAAAAACCCCACTCTAAGCCAGCAAAAGCCCTGCTGTTTGTTGGTGCAGGATTTGAGCCATTGTCCCACGTTGTTTTTCAGGAATTCACAGAATTCCGTAAGGAGAGGGGCAACATGCTCCTCTCCCGTAAGAACCAGCTCCTGCTGGAGTTCAGCTTCTGGAATGAGCCTGTGCCCAGAGATGGCCCTAACATTTATGAACTGAGATCCTACCAACTCAGAGTAAGTCAGAACTTTTTATTTCTTTCTGATTTTTGAAAGCTCTCTGCCGTCCTGAAGCCCTCGGAGCGTTTTTGTGGCAAACAGCTTGTCTGACAAATCTGCTTTTCTATCCAAGCTGATCTCTGAGTCAGGGCTGCTCTCAGAGTGTGGGGTCTGAGGTGAGGGCAGGCTCCAACAAGATCCTGATGTCTGCAGGGCTGAAACCCTGTGGTTGCTTTGAGGGATGCTTCAGAGATGACTAACAGGTGGTAAACAGAGCAATTAAGAGATTATTTTAATATTCTTATCACTCAGAGGGAGGGGCTGTGTTCGTACTGGGTGGTTTCCATACACAAACGGTGTGAAAATCGTGTGATTTTATGTTTTAACTGCAGCTGTGACAGTGTGTTTTGTTTTTGCAGCCTGGAACAATGATTGAATGGGGAAATTACTGGTAAGTGTTGCCTTCAGGCCCGGGCTGCTCCTGGCTGAAGAAAGAGCAGGACAGGAGGAGCCAGGGTGGCACCAAAGCCACCAAACCCCAGTTAAGGGGCTGCTGCTGCTCTTGCACCCCTGCCCAGACAGTCCTGTGACCCTCTGAGGGGAAAAAAAGGAATTTTGTGCACAAACAACCCTCTGTGGTTTGGTTTGGATTCCCAGAATCTGTTTAGTTTGCTGCAAAACACCTGAATTTTCAGCAGAAAGCTGCTTGGGAAGGGTGGCACTTCTTGGTTCATCTTTCCCAAGGCCACTTGCAGCTTAATTCTTGGCTCTTTAAGCTTTCAAAGTCAAACTGCTTCTTGAAAAGCTGCTGAGCAGCACATTCGTGGTTTAATATATGGGTTAGAAGTACTTGAGACAGTTTTCTATTGATTACACGCTCCTGGTTTTGTCTTACTTTTAACCAGTGCAAGCTTATTTCAGTTTAGTGACCCTCTGAGGGGTGGAATTGTCACTCAATTGTCCTTGCAATTCTGGTGGTTGATAGTTAAACGATTTGGAGTATTTTCAATTACTTGGACAAAGGTGAGAACTTAGATTTTCAGACTTGTCATTGATATAATTTCTTCAATTACAGTCAGTTGAACAAATTGAATTCAGAATTTTTTTTAATATAATATAGGCACATCTCTACTGGTAGAAAATCTGTTTTATAAGATGCAACAAGAAAAATATTTATCTTGATTTATGCAAAGACCTACATGAATAAAAAGTTGTATTCCATGCCACAGAATCTGTGGGAAATTAATGTGGGGAAGGTGACATGGCTAAAACTTAAGGATTTAGTTACAAAACCTGCTATAAAAAGGCCACTTTATACTGTTCCAGCAAATTATCCTTATCCTGAATTTGGTTGAAAAACGATGAATGCAAAGCTGAGTGAAAATGCAGCCTCCAATTTTAACACATCCTAACAAGACACAGAGGTAAACCTTAATTACGTAGAGCCGAAAACGAGCGTGGTGCTGGTTTTCTCCTCACTTTCAATTACTGAAGTGCACATCAAATGCAGTTTACCATGCCAGCCTCCCTCCCAGCCTGTTTTCCTTGCCATTTTCCCTGATTTCCTGGCCAGGTGTGCAGGTGTGAAGTGTCTGTGCTCCTCTGCAGGGCTCGTGCAATTCGGTTCCGACAGGACGGCAATGAAGCAGTCGGGGGGTTTTTCTCCCAGATTGGACAGCTCTACATGGTCCATCACCTCTGGGGTAAATTCCTGCTCTCTGCTTTTGTTTGGTTTTTCTCCCACTGGGTCAGCCCAGTCGCTTTGCCCAGCGAGGAAATAGTTTTACAAAAGGCAAAGGGAATGGTATTCAGAGTTGGGGTTTAAAGGTTTTTTGTTTTCCTAATTTTTTTTTTAATTTCTTAATTTGTTGATTTTTTTAAAAAAAAACTTTTGTGTAGGTAAATTTATTTTTCACCAATCAAGAAATGAATATTTCCTGTTTTGTTCTGTTCCTCCCACAGTTTCTGCTGTCCCTTTGTCATTAGGAACTCAGTGTTTGCTCTCAGTCCCACAACCACAGCCCTGCTGAAATCAGATTTTTACAGCTTCATTTCCAGCCTCACATTCACCACACCTGCAGAAAGGAAAGTCAGGCATTTATTTCCTTTCCTGCATGGAGGTGTTTTGGCTTTCTCTGTGCATTCATATTCATAACCACCTTAGGATTGTTCCAACTTGAAAAACAATAATTTGTTAGAAATTACCCCCTTTTTTCTTCACATCCCAACAGTGCTGTATTTTGTATTTCAGCAATCTGCCAGCCCTCATTAGAGCTCTGCATTATCTTACCTGTGCCCAGGCATTCTCTCTCTTCCCCTGCTCCTTCTGTTGGTGCTGCTCTGGGAGCTTTTCCTTCTGGCACAGAACTCCTCATTTCTTTTTTCCTTCCTGCCGTTCCCAGCCTCCCAATTCCTCCTTGGAATTCTTTCCAGGGATCCCTTCCTGTGCAGAAGGGAAAGGAGTCACTCTGTGCTTGTTTTCCCAGCTTACAAAGACCTGCAGACCAGGGAGGATATAAGGAATGCAGCGTGGCACAAACCTGGCTGGGATGAACTGGTTTATTACACAGGTAACCCATTAACTTCTCTGGAATGCTGGGGGCAGACTTGGGGCTGTGCCACCCTCTCTGCTTCTCAGCACATCCCACTGGGAGAAAAAGTTTTGTACCTCGGGGGGGAAACGTGTGTCTGTGCCAGTTTTCAGTCTGTAAAGGAGCAGAGGGGCATTGCACTGAGCTGTAAAGTGAATTCTGCAGCTGGTTGTACGTGAAAAAGTTGCCCAAGTGCTAAAAGAATTCCTGCATTAATACTGAAATTTTTGTAGCAGCACTTCTGTGGAAGAAGAGATTTATGTAAATGCTTGTCCAAAGAGTTAGGGGAGCCAGGAGTGAAATTTACCTTTATATTAAGAGATTACTTTGAATATTTCATGGAATACAGGAGCCTTGTTAAATGCTTTGCTGGGAAAAGGGAATTTAGACTTTGGAACGAAAAGCCAGGAGATCTTTGAGATCAAAGAAAGCTGTCACAACAAAACTCCCAGAAGTGTGCCAAGCATGTCAGCTTTGGGTTCCACAGGGCACATTTCAAAGGAGGTTACACCAGAAAAATGTGGGATCACTTCCATTTTGGTGAAAAGAATGGAAATATTTGTCTTCAAACGAGCAGAGAGATGATATTAAAATCTTTTTTTTTCCCCCTAAACTAATGATTACTGAATGTGCTGAACTCTGTCAGGGAAATTAAAACCTGTCTCCATTTTTTTCAGTGCCCCTTATTCAGGAGATGGAGTCCAGAATCATGATACCCTTGAAGATTTCTCCACTTCAATAAAGTCACTGATTTTCTTGTGCCTACATAGATGAAGTGACAAGTATTTGTCTTAATTTATGGTATACACTGTATATCATAGTCTGAAATATAAAAGTACTGTATTGAGCTTATAAAAGAGACCTCTTTTCTTCAGAACCCACAACCTTGTGCTCTTAGGGGGGGAAAAAAATAACTGCAGGACTGTGATTAAAAGGTGGTGGAGTTGCAAACCAGTCCAAACGTGTGGGGCCAGGTCCCCAGGTAAGGTGTGACCCACAGGGTTTGCAATCTCCTGCTCCACAGGCACTGCCCAGAGCTCAGGAGCAGTTAGTGACTGCAGCAGTGACACGAGAGGCTCTGGAGAAAGGAGAATTCCATTTCACACGGTGACAGGAGCAGCTCTGGCGTTGCTGTGAGCTCACCCCTGGCTGGTGGGGCAGGGCTGGAATCAGCCAGTGTGCGTTTCCAGGCAGGCAGTGAGGGATTTGGGCTCAGGCTGCCTGCAGGGGAGGGTGCTGGGCATTGCAGGGTCCCTGAGCACAGGTTTGTGTGGAGCCTCCCCGGGAGTGGATCCCAGGCAGGGTGAGCCACGCTTCCCCCACAGACACTGCCTGAGCACCCTGCAGGGAAGCAATCCCTCCAAGGCATCTCCCTCCCCAAACAGCTCCAAACTCTGGGAAAAGGGGTTGAATTTAATAAGCAGTGCTGGTTCAGGCTCGGAGAGGGGCTGCAGTCCCTGTGGCTGCCTTGGTGCGTGAGGCTGGGGTTGGCATTTCTGTGTACCGTGGTGTCCAGTTCTGTTTTGGTTTCACTTCTAGGCTAGAATGTATCCACACTTTTTGGTGTCTGCAACGATGTGAACATCCTGTAAGTGACAATAATATTCTCTCTCTCTCTCAAGTGGCTCCAAGAATCAGTGTAACATACTGAATGTACAAATCAGTTCTGAATGTCCACTTTGTACATCTCAAGAAGTTTTCAGGAAGAACATATCAGTCAATAAAAACCTTGTAATTTTCATTTTTTGCTGGCATCTCCTGTGTATTGCACCACTCGTGTCTTCTCGCCTCTTGCAGTGTTTAGCATGGAAAATTTAGAGTATTTCAGCTTAATCAACCAATATCACTTCTCTGGGTCAGGGACAGCATTTCCCATTTTCTGCTCCCCTTCTCCAAAGTGAATTTACAATCTCTCCATCACATCCCATTTTGCTGAGTGTTCTAGAGGAGGTTCTGACTGCTGTGGTGATAAATACAGAACACTTTTCCTTTTGATTATTCTCCACAAATCATGCTTCATTTTCCAGGTGTGGTTTCTTCCCTGCTTACATGTAATACCCTGCATTCGTGCCTGCCCTTGAACTTCCTCCTGAACAAAGTCAATATTTGATCTGGTTCTTGTCTGGCTTTATATTTCCCTCATGTTGTCAAGTGATGATGGGATTTCACTGAGTCACATTCTGTGCTTTATCAGCTTTTAAGTTGTTCAGTGGGCCAAGGAAATCATCTGAGCTGATCCTCCTTGTGAATGAGCCCTGAGCAGTGGTGTCACCTGGGGCTGCATTTTCCCAGACTCCTGGGGCTGCTCTTCAGCTGCAGAAGGGAAAAAGGGATGCCAATATCACCTTCCAGTCCTTTCCATCTCTCCAGCATCCTCCCAGATTTCTTTTCCCTGGAGAATTGTCCTTGTAACCCTTACCCAGAAATCTCAGACAGAGACAAACAGCGAAAAAAAAACATTTTTGGAGCTACAGGATTTTTTGTTTTCTGATGCAATCCATTGTTTTAATTCCTTCACCAGGAATGAAATCCTGCTTGAATTTAATTCTGCCTAAATTCTGGCACAGCTCTTGTTCAAAGGCCACAAAGTTTTGTCTGAATGAGGAATCAGAGGAGTAACTGGGTGTCCTGTGGGGTGACATCACTGAGTGCAGGTCCCTTACCCTCTCCCAGGATCTGAATTCCCCCTGGAATTCTGAATTGCCCCTGCCCTGCTGAGTTATGGATGTGCCTCCCCTCATTCTGAGCTTCCCGCTCGTGCCCTGGCTGCCCTCAGGGACATTCCTGTCATTTACCTGCAGATAAAGCAGGTCCTGTTCTTCTCCTTACAGACAACAACATAAACTCCAATGCACATGGGTAATGCCAATCTTTCCTTGGCTTTCCCTGGTTCTGTGAACGCTGTGGGGATTTTCCCTCAATTCCATGGCTGAGTTCCAGTTTTCCTCAGATGAGCAATCCCTCAGCATCTCTTCCAGCAGAACTGCTGGAGTTCAGAGCTGAGGCCGCTTCCCAGAGGTTGGGGAGTGGGGGACAGTGCCTGGCAGGGCTCTGGCATCTCTCAACTCTCCTGCAGAAGGCTGCAAACTGTCCCTCGTGCAAATACATAATTTCAAGCACTTCTGCCTCGTTGAATAATCACATTAAAGGGCTTTATGTGAAGGTCAAAAGACCCACCTAGAGCCCAGGTGCTCCCCGTGTGACCTGTGCTGCTCCCCAGACTTTGCCCCTCCGTGCTGGGATGTGCCCGGGCCAAATCCGTGACACTGAAACTTTCCTCACCTGCTTTATTCCCCGCTGGGAATTTTCCACCATTTCACAGACACAGCGGCTGAGCCTCTCCCTGAGCTCAGCAACCCTCCAGCTGCCTCCTGGGCTAGAGGTCAGCCTCGATATTTGCCCAGTGCAAGGGGAGGGGAGCATTTTATGTTTTTTTTTCCAAGCCAGTCCGACCTCAGGCGCTGTTGTGAAACCCCTGGCACGGCCCCGCGTTTCCATAGTGCCCCGGCGGGCAGAAGCTCCTGCTGTGAATGTTAACATCCCTTCCAGGGCTCCTGGAATTCTGCGGGAATTGCAGCGCCCTGAGCCACGTCCCAGTGCCTGCTGGAGCTCCAGCTGATCAGCTCCATGTCAGATTTATTTCCGTTTCATTCCATAAAAAAAACACACAACAGCAAACAAACTCCTTAATTTGGTGTCTGTGGGGTGGCACAGGGGAACGGTGGGAGCAGAAACACCCGGGACGTGCCCTGCTCGTGCAGCCTCGCCTGAACAAAAGCAGGATTGTCCAGGAGCTGCCCTGGGAGCTGCCTGGAACTTTGCTCAGGAAGAATTTCAAAGAGCCCATCTCCAACACCCCCAGAAGCCTGGGGAGAGCCGCCAGCCATTGTCTGCTTGGCTTTTGTGGGGTTTGCTGAAATCTCTGCAGGTCCTCGGGCGCTCTTATGTGTCTGCCTTGCTCCAAAAAGCATCACAAGTTTGCCTCTGGATTTGTTTTCTTTTAACCCTTCTGCTCCTGGATTTGTTTTCTTTTAACCCTTCTGCTTCTCTACTGTCGAAATGCTGCTGGAAATTCAAACCAAAACCATCTGACAGCATCACTGAGAGCTGCAGCCCTCGCTCTGGGCTGTGTTACCTCCTCTGGCCCCCAGCTCCTCCTCAGTGATGCCACAGGATGAACAGAACCACTATTTGCTTCAATTGTTGGTGATGCTTGGACAGCAGCTGCCTCGTGGCACTTTGGTTTAGTCACAATAAATGAAGGGAATTCGGTGCTAATTGGGAAAAGCACACGTCCCACATGTGTAATGTCTCATTATTGTGAGGCAATGTGGAATTTTGGAGGGTAGGGACATCACTTGTTTCTGTTCCACACAGAAATACGTGGAGGGGTGAAAGAGAATTGCCACACTTCAGTTTCTGGAAAAATACTGGGGCTCTTTGTAAGCACTCAGAAGATAAAAAAATCTCTGCAGATGTTACATTTTTTTATACCAAATCATGTCATATTTACCCATCTTTGTCCTGTGTGTTGTGAGGATTGAAGGAAGGGGCAGGTGTGATGTATTTTAACGTTGGTAAAGCTTTTCACATCCTCACAGGTGAGATTCTTACAAGTGAGGGAAGTGAAAGTCCCACAATGTGAAAAACACACTCAGGAGAGCTGTCGGCATTTACCAGGTGTGTTCTCCTGGATCAGACACTAAAGAGACTCCTTAAAAAACCAGGATCCATCAGCTGGAGCTCAGAGGAGTTCTTAGAACAGGTCAGGCTTAACCCTGGCAGAGTTTAGGGGTGGTTAATCCACGTTGGAGGCAGAGGAAGGGACTGAAGCTTCCAGAATTTCCTTTAAAGGTTGATGAATTCACTCCCACCTCGGTACAGCTGATGGGGGTGGGTTGGTAAATGAATAAAACACTCCCACAAACACTGGGACCACTTTCCAAAACCAGCAGTTTGGAGTTTGACTGGAATATTTTGGTGAGGGATGGGAACCACTCTGTCCCTCAGCTGAAAAAATGTTTCTTTGCCAGGGATGAACGTTGGATCTGCCTCAGATTTCCATGCAGCTCCTGCCCCAGACAGGTTGAGTAACTGATGTTGAGTAAGAGATGACACCTCAGGTTCTCTGTAGCCATAATTTTAATGAAATCAGAGATATTTAGTGATGTTTTCCACCTCTTCACTGATTACCTGCTGCTGAGTTTCTGTGCAGTGAAAGGTACTTCCCAAACTGTAGCCCACACTACATTATTATTATTATTATTATTATTACTATTATTGTTGCTATTATTATTATTATTGATTAGGCAAAGTTCTTGCTTGTGGCCTTGTTCCTCTTTTGTCACCCAAAATAAATAGAGGCATTACTGATGAAACAACAGATGTGCAACAGTGACTAGGAGATAATCCCTTGAGGTATTTTTAACTTATTATCTTCTATGTTTGGTCTTCACTTGTAAAGTAAATAATCAATTTATTTCTTCCACCTTTATAAAAAATCTTTCCCATTTTCATTGCAACCTGTTTTGAGTAGGACAGTGCCACAGCAGCCAGAGTGGAAGGTCCCCAAACTCCCAGAACCATTAAAAACTCCAGCCCACGAGTTTGCAAACAAATAAATGTTTAATGGCATTGTATAATGGATTTACAGGTGTTAAATAGATTATTTTACACGAGGATTTATCGCTCTTCCAGCTCCTTTAGCAACTCATCAAAGTGGGTGATGTACCATTTTGCTTTCTCCTTTACTTGCTTTCTGACTACATTGCCTCCAAACCCAATGAAGCAATCCTGCAGAAACACAAGGAGTGGGCACAAGGATTATTGCGTGGAAGGAATGGAGCTCTCAGTAATTAACTTTGCTTTTAAGGTTGGATTTTAAAATCACAGCACTCCTCCCTGCCCTCTTTTCCTTTGCATGTTCATTTTTTCAGATTTATTTCGGCGATTGATTCTGCAGCATTTTGGTTTATTGGGGTTTTTCTCAGTGCCTTGTAGCTTCCAGATTGTTGAGATGTGAGATTTTGCTGAGAATCTGATGTAAGTGTGATGCAATTCCATTGAAGAGCAAGAAAACCTTGGCTCATGCAGGAGCATCCCACAATTACCCCTCTGCTGTTTATCTTACCTCTGTTTACCTCATCTGAGAGATACCAAAAGCAAACTTTAACCCTGTCCTCAATCATTAACCAGAGCAATCATCATTTCTACATCTCACAAAACCCCCTGCAGTGAAAGTGCAGGGTTTAAAATTTCCACTGCAGCTTCTTTTTTTTTTCTCTTTGTTTTATTTTCCTCCTTTTTTTTTTTTTTCTTTTTTTTTGCCTTGAGGTGGGAAGCATTAAACAAATCCTGAGCTGCTTCGGGGCGTTGGGGGAATTTTGTGTGGGGAAAGGAGTTGAAGGGAGGATGGAATTAAAACCTCTCCCTGGGACGTGACCATTTATTAAAGTCGTCTTTCTGGTAATTTCTTTAATTAAAGAATTCAAACCTCCCTCTTCTTTTTTTTTTTTTTTTTACCCCAAGGATCTGCTTAGAAGGAATTGAGGATTTCTGTAATACTCACTCCAGGGGGACAGGCTTCCATGTCTGTAGCTCCATCTCCAATCATAACCACCTTCTTGAAATGGAACTGTTCTTTCAGATGAGTGATAACCTTTCCTTTCCCCCCTGATTCAGCTGTTGGTTGTGTTTCATCAAACCCTGCATATTCTCCTAGAAAACAGCAGAAGGACAAGTTGGGAATACAGATATTTTCTTGGAAAGGAAGGAAGAGCTCTACCTGTGGTCTTGACTTGGCTGCATGCAGCCCTGTGAAGCTCCCAGCATCAGCATCCCAAATAAATAATGCCAAGGTTAAGTTGAAGGCTGGGATTTCACCCAAGTCTTCAGTGAGGGGACTTTCAAAGGAAACTGGAGACATTTGCAGAGAAAAGCAGACACTGTGTGGGCAGTGCTAGCAATGCACTCCCGGCCACTCTGGTGGGAACTTCCCAAAGGCAGCCCCCAGCACGGAGCAGAGAGCAGGAAACCCTGAGAGAGGAACAACCTCCAGCTCTGCTGGGCACTCCAGCTGCAAACCCAGAGCAGCTCTGCTGCAGGGCCCCAAAGCCACCAAGAGGGAGCTTTGTGAGAGCAGCTCAGGGCACCAACTCTTTAACTGGAAGGAGCAGGAGAAAATGAAACTCTGCTCTCAGCAGCTGTAACAGGTTTTACGTTTGGCACAGCTCGCAATTAACAAGTAACTGCAGCTCTGTTTCTTACACTGAGCTGGGTTTTGGTGAGGTTTTGTGCTTTTCCTCCACGGGGTTAGCTGGATTGGCAACAGGACAGTGCCTGCAGCCCAGAGTCTGACAGCTGGAAGCAGAAAAGGGCCATGAGTGAGCAGGGAAAGGAGACTGGAGGGGACTCTCACCGTTGAAGTAAAACTTGAGCCTGTTGGCGAAGACGTTTGCTGTGGGAATGTTCAGCTGCAAGGCCACGTGTTCCACGATGCTCTGAAAGCCCCCAGAGACCAGGAACACCTGAACCCCTCGTTGGTGCAGTCTGCTCACCAGCTCCCTGAGAGGAGACAGCAAAGCTCAAATGAATCCTGCCTGAAGCAGGCTCTGTGCTAGTGCAGCTCAGCTGGGGCACGTGCTGCTGTCCAGCTCCATCCCTCTCTGCTGCCCAGAGCTTTTCCCTCCTTGTGCACACACCTGGCTGGAAAGAGCTGGACAGAGCCATCGTTTCATTCCTCAAAAACAAGCACTCCCTCAAACTAATGTGAAAGTGGAAAGAAAGCACTTTTCTTTCCACTTTTCTTTCCACATTTCACAATTGTTCCCTTGAACAAGTGAGAGCAGATCCAGGTCAGATTTTTTTTCTGAAGTGAAACAACGGCAAGAAAATGACTCTATGACGCAGCAAAAAGCAGGGAATGAGATAAAACCACTGCTCCAAAATGCTGAAAAAGTGCAAAGTGCCAATGTTCTCTAGCTCAGAGTTGGTTCAGCAGATGCTGGACATCGATGCCATCTTTAGAAGAGGGCACCAGCTACAGAAAAGGAATCAAGAAAAGAAGTCTGTGAGCCCAGTTCGTGTGGGCAGGACTTGCAGGCAGTGAAAAGTTTTGGGGATTTGGCTCTGGAGAGAAGAAGATCAGCCTGCAGCAAGGGGAGCAGGGGAAGGGGCAGCAGGAACAGCAGAAACACTGAAGACTGAAAAGCAAAGCAGAGGCTTAAAGCAGGACACAGAAAAGGAGGAAGAAAAGGAAGGACTGAAAAGGAGGAAGAAAAGGAAGGAATGAAAAGGAGGAAGAAAAGAAAGGAATGAAAGGAAAATCACGTGATCCTGAACCAGGAAACAACGTTCTCTTTGTAGTTATCTCTAGCTGTCTTCTACAGAAAAAAAGATAAAATACTAGCACAGGATCATCTAAAACTCCTTTTATATGCTAAAAATATTTCAGACTTGAAGCTATGGTCAGATTTGTAGTAAAGAAGTTCTTTTCAATTGTTAGAAACAATCTGAATAGGGGAAAAATCCCCAGAGCTTTTCAGTTTAAATAGTTCATGTTCATTCCAAACCTCAGGATGAATGAACACACATATTTATGTGTGTTTGCTGAATGAGTATTTTAATGATTTTAGGGACTTCAGAATGGGTAGCTCTGAGCAATGGATGCCCTGAACTGAGCCAGGGGTGTGACTGCACTGAGAGTCAGAGAGAGGTCACAGAGCTGCAGAACAGACCAGAGCTAAGGAGGTATTAAATCTCCTCCCAGTCCCATTGAAAAACGAGTGGCTGAACAGATTCTTTTCCATGCCCATTCAGTCCTCAAGGCAGGATTTGAGCTTGGCAGCCAAGGTGCCAGCTAATATCTAAGAATCTTTTCTTTTTTCCATGGATGCTTAACCACACGCCATGGAGTCAGGCTCCTGATCCAAGCAGGGAGATGGAGCAGGAAGGCAACACAAACCAGCTCTGTGGCTTTACAGGATCACTAATGACACAGAATTTGGTTTATTTATTCCATCTGCCTGCTGAATACTTAAAAAAAAAAATTAATTCATCTTACCTTATTCCTGGAGTTAGCTGAGGGGGGTTGTCAGATATTAATTTCTGCACTTGTTCGTAGGAGGGCCGGATGAGGCCCAAGCGTGCTGTGAGAGCTGCCTTGAAGGTCACAGTGCCACCCATGGCTCTGCGGGTCCTGAGGGACACCAGAAACCCACATCAGGGACACTGCACCAGCTGAGGCTTCTCCCAGCAACAGAGCATCACCAAGGAATGGCAAGGAACCAGGTCAGGGAGGTTATACTGAGCCCAGAGGCTGGTGGTGTCCACTGCCAGGAGATCTCCATGGATGGGAGGAGCAGTGGAGCAAAGGAAAATGGCTCCAGTCCCTCTGTGATGCCAGCTGGGACCATATTCCTGAGCTGAATCTAACCAAGCTTTAGCTAAAAGCTTCACCCTGTGCTGTGTCCCAGCCTCAGCCTCAGCAAAGGGTTGGGAGTGCTCCAACTCCTCCATCTCACTGCTAAGGTTTCCTCGCTCAGAACAGGGTTGGGTAGTGCTTAGCCAAGTTTCATGATGAGGGCTGCTCCTAGTCTACCAAAACCACCACTAGAAAATTCCTGCCAGGCCAGTTTTGTTGCGTGGCCTCACAGTTCCCAGCCCAAGTTACCTCACCCTGCATTAATCCCCCTTACTGCCCCAACCCCGCCACAAACCCCAACAGCCAAAGGAGCGTAAAGGACAAACTCGTTATCACAAATCAACCCCGTGCACAGCTGATTGCAGCTGGCACTGTGTCAGCTCCCCCAGCCATACGTACATCTCTGCCACGGCATCCCCAACCCCACAGAACTTGGCCAGCTCGTCGATGCCCTCCTCCCTGATGACGGTGCTGTCCACGTCGAAGCACACGGCGTCGGCGCTGCGGAAGATCTCCTTCAGCTCCAGCAGGGACGCCATCCTTTTGGGAGCCTTCTTACTGTGAGGGGACAGGATGAATTCTTTCTCTGAGTGAGAGTAGCGCACTGTTTCCTGAGCCATTGGTGCTGCTGCTCTGGGCCGTGCGAGAAGGGCCGAGCGCAGCCCGCTCGGGGCTTTTATCCCGGCGGGAATGGTGGTGGAGGTCTGGCTCAGCTGCTGATTTGCTCCCTCCTGTCGCTGCCTCCTGATGGTCACCTCGTGCTCCAGGTGGGCCGTGGAGCCCTGGGCTGCTGCTGATTTGCTCCCTGCTGCCTCAGCCCACTGATGCCCGTGGGTTCAAGGTTGCAGTCCTTGGCATGGGCTGAGGCACCCGCCTGCCAAGCGCTGTGTGGGATTGCAGGGCTCTGATTCATCTCAGGGGAGTCTTGATTTCTCACCAGTAGCTGCTGCAGGACACCCAGGCCCTAAGGATTGATTGCAAACTAGCCGAAACCTCTCAAGGAGTGGTTGTCCCTGAATCAGGAAGGTTTGGATCCTTTTCTACGCCCTCATTAATAAAAGATTGGACCGTTAACATTGGGGATTAGCCTTTTATAAATCCATCAAACCCTTGGCCTTTAGGAACTTCACTCAACCCATCAAGACATCACATTTTCCATAACAGTCCCTGACAAAAGCTTATTTTCTACCCTTTTCAATCTGTCCAGTTCAATATGTTGAGCACTTCTGCAGATGAGAAAGCTTGAGGAGTTAAGTATCTTTTTACTCATCCCTACTCACCTTGTGCTTCATCCTTTCATAGGGGAATTAATTCAGTGTGGATTTTACTATTTACTAACCTATAATTTAGACACAAACAACACCTTCCTATTTATCTCACTTCCCAGATTTTGGTAGAAGTTTTTTGTTTCTTCTAGTCTCTCAGGACATGCCTTATATGATGGGTTGCAGGTTCTTTTCCTGGGATAGGGGGAAAAACACCATCAGACAGCACAGTCTTAAGAATTATGGATGTCTTTATAACCTTTCATGTTTTGTTTTCCTCTCACTAACGGTCAAAGCAGGAATAATATCCAGTGGTGGATCCTGGGATACAAAAGGCTTTATGAAAAATTCAAAACAAATACAGAACACACACCTCTCTTATCTGCTGTTGTGCATGGAATAAAAGAGAATGCTCCAATCTGTTGTTGCAAGGTGGAGATCTGCCTAAAGGAAACCACCCAGCCTGAGTGGTGAAACCTGTTGTGAACAGGCAGGAGCTGTGTCTGCACGAGAGATTCTGCCTGACAAACAGGGAGATGTCAGCGAGCAAGGGACAGAGGCAACAAGTGACATGAGAGGCACGGGCAGCCCTCAGACAGGGGTATAAACCCCTCTTTGTGGGGTTTATTCTGCTACCTTTGAGGGGAGTGGGTGGCACCAGAGGAGATATCCCAGAAAAGGGCTTTTACAGAGCCCCTCTGAGCTGCAGTTTGGCAGAACTCTGCCCTTGGTGCATGGACAAACCATAAAGCTCCAGTCCAGCCTTAGGATCGTGACTAAAGGATTATTTGCTGCAGGCCAGGTGGGGTTTTACCTTTTTCTACAGAGAGTGCACTGGACACATAAGAAAAACAGCTATAAGCCATCAGCACAGCATCTAAAAGAAAAGTTGCCATGGACATCAGAACTTCCCTCTGGCAGAGCCCAGCTCTGAGGTAAGGCTTGGTGGCCAGAGGCCAGTTCTGAGGTCAGGCTTGGCCCCGGCTGGGCAGGTGACATGTGAATTCCAGGTTTACTTTGCTTTAGCCTTGACTTGCCCGGGGACTGCAGGGTCTGTGTTTGTGTTTGCAGTGAAATATCCCAGTTTCCCGAGCAGCAGGGCCGGCTGTGACACTGGCGTCACGGCGTTCCTGCTTGTGCAAAGCCACCCTTGCCTCACCCCACAGTGCCCCAGTGCCAGCCCCTGAGGCAAGGGCAGTGTGGGGACACTGCTCTGTGACGTGAGCGCTCGGTGACAAGCCGGGATTTCGGGCTTTAATCCGTCCCAGAGGAACGTTGTCCCTGCGGGTGTGTGCTGGGAGCAGGGATGATGAAACCTTCACGGTTCCTTCTCTCTGATTTCCACATTTCCCCTGTTCCCTCCCCTGCTGGAGCGGCCTTACAATGATGACATGAAAGCTGGGGTGGACTTTGATGGACAAATAAAGAATTATTGCGGAGTCATAGTTGGGATTAACCCCGTCCTCTCTTTATTCCAGGCAGTAACTCTTTGGAAATAGTTTCCAACTGTGGTTTGTGTTGTCTGAAAATGAAAAATTGGAAGGGAAGAATTGGAAAAAAGCATCAGTAGCACGTCAGAGCAAAAAGAATTGAAGTTGTGTAAAACCCTTCTATGGACAAATCTCAGCTGCAGTCAGGGAAAAGTAATTTTGTCCTCCAGAGTGCTCCAAGCCTGTGTAAGTGGCAGAGATTAATTATTCCAAAATACAGAGCATCTCATTGCTTAAAAGTGTAAATGTTTTAATGGGATGGGAAGAAAAAAGAAATTCCCACAAATAATGGGTTCTGTTTCCACATGAAAAACACTGATAGGGAATCTCTGATCTTCCTGCCACGGAATTTCAGGTAGGTAATCAATTCCTAGCCTGAAAAGCATCCAAGCAGCAAACATTTCAACAGGTCTGATATAAAATATCATGGGGAAAAGCTGGAAAGAAGAATTATGGGGAAGAGAAGAACAATGGGCAAAAAAGTGGCTAAAGAAGACAAAAGAGTGACAGAGAGAGAGAGAGGTAGGGTGAGAGTTGATATAAAGATGGAGAAAAAAAGGAAATCACAAGGGAAAAGTGGAATTCCCATGAGATCTCCTTGCCTCCAGACTATGAAGTGTTTCATTAGGCTGTTCTGAAAGAAAAAGAAAGAAGATGTTTTCACAAGAAATAATTCTCTTTCATAACAGACAGGGTGGAGTCACAGGAGAATTATGTAAGCGCACATGGGGAAGGAAAACAAATGAAATCCTCTCTGTTTGCTGTCCCTTCCAAGAAGGGCACTTGCCTCACTCGGAAAAACTGCACCATCCCCTGTACCCACATGTCCTGCAAATAGAAGCAGTAAGTGGAACAGAACTGCAGGTGTTCTGGGGCTGCCAGGTTTTGATGAGATCTCAAACCCCTCATTGTGACTAGACCTCCCTTGTTGTCATATTTCAGCTTTCAGAAGTGCTGCCACGCTGCTACTTTGCATGATGATCACAATTATTGCTGTTAAAAATGAAGATTAAGTGAATCTTAATGAAATATTACCCAGCACTCAGGAATATCCTTGTTTGCAAACAATTTCTGATTCACTTCCACATTTAACATTGTATTGAACGTTAACAGAAGTTCAACCACATTAAACTGTTTCTTTTGCCTTGAAGGGAAACTGCTGCTCAGAGCAAAGGATTTGGAGAAAATAGTTCTTGAAACTTTTTTTCAGGACCTTTTCCTCCTACAGCTTCTAAGAACATTCCCAGGAGTGTTTCCATGGTATGAGTTTAAACAAACCACTTAATCCTCATTGTTTCCAGTCCTGTGTCTGTAAAATGGGAATAATACGGTGACAGAGCTTTTCTGTGCTGAGCTTTCATCCTCAGAATTAGCAACGTTTTGAAAGCTTTAGAGGAAAGCTGATACATTTAAGCAGATTAGTTATATTTAAGCAAATTGTGTTTGTGTTTATATAAGTTTTAGAAGTTCGACCCATCCACCCATAACTTTTCTATGGTTGCAGGGTGAGAATAGGAAGATTCAGTCCTTAATCTCCTGGGTTTTCTAAATTTTTTTTTTTTTTTAAGGTTTTTGTTAAACCTCCCGGGTTTTCTATTTCATTTTAGGTTTTTCTTGAACCCCCTGCTCGGTTTGTAAAGGCAGTGGCACAGAGCTGCCTGCAAGTCAAGAGACGAAGTGCTTGCAGCTCCACGCGATTATCTGCACAGCAGTGCCTCACAGCGAACTCATTTAAGCACCTCGCGAAAAGCAGGTGAAAAAAGGGCAGAAGGAACCTGTTGGATGTTGACATCCACCTCCCAACTCTCCAATCCCCTCTCGCCCGTCCTGCCAAAAAAGCCGCTGCTCCCCCCGTGCCCGATTGCATCATTCATTCACGCCGCTGTTATAAAACAAGCACCACGCCGGTGCCGGGCAGCGGAGGCACAAGATCCTCCTGGTTTTCCCCGCTGGAAAACCACCCCGCGGTGTTCTGGATGTGCCGAGCCCTTCCGAGCTGCGAGAAAAGCGCGACCCCGGTGACTTACAGAGGGGAACCGGCCGTGGCTGCCGCCGCCGCTGGGAAGGTCCGGGCCGCGCCGGGCAGGGAGGGATCAGCCGAGCCCTTCAGAGACACCGGCCCCGCGCACGGGCCGCGCTGGACGAGAGCCGCATTTTGCCGCTCGGCCCCTGATAAAGCGCTGAGTCAGGCGGCGCGGGGGGTTTGTTTGAGGTGCTCGCACACATGGAAGCGCAGCAGGGCAGCAGTTCGCTGCCAGCCCGGGCAGCAGAGGTGTGACCGCCCCGGGCCGGGGGAGGAGCCGCTGCGGGCCGGGCAGGAGCGCCGGGCGCGGGCGGCTCCGCGGCCCTGGCTGTGGGCACCGCGCTGAGGCGGGCAGAAATCACAGGCGAGGCAGGGACGCTGTTTTCCGGACAGAAGAGAGGATTTGTGAGCTGAGATCACAGGATCACTGGGTTGGAAGAGACCTTTAAGTTCATGGAGTCCAACCCATGCCCTAACACCTCAACTAATCCACGGCACCGAGGGCCAATCCAATCTTTTTCTGACCCCCACCACCTCCCCAGGCAGGCGATTCCAGCACTTTATCGCTCATTCAGTAAAAAAACGTTTTCCTAACATCCAGCCTAGATTTCCCTTGGCTCAGTTTAAGACTGTGTGCTCTCATTCTGGAAAAAGAGACCAAACACCCCCACCTTACTACAGGTATTTCATATTGCAATATCTCCTCTTGGCTTAAAGGTGTTAGTGCATCCCTGAGGGAAGTTACACACGCAAATCACATCCAAAGCCAGCAAAAGCTCGGCAGCAAAGGGAAAAGGCATGGGAAAAGGCTCTGTGTTGTTTCCCTGTGGAAGAATTGCCAAAGCTGCCCGTGCTGGTGTTTTGGCATCCCACGCAAGAGCTGGCCTCGCACACTGCCGTGGGTTGGAAGATGGGAGAGTGCCAGCCCAGGAGTTGTTCTGTTCAAGGTCAAGAAAAGCTGATTTAGCTGATTTAGCCTCTTCTGTTCACTTGTGCCAGCAGTCCTGTGACTGCTGCCCGTGTGTTCTGCACCGCTGGACGCTCCAGTCACGCTCTGCGCACGACCTCTTCTGCCAGCCGGGCAGTGGCACCCCTCAAAACTCCATTTATTCATTAAAACAGATCACCTTTTGTGCCCCTCCTCCCTTTGTGTTCTTGCAGAATTTCTCAGTACACGACCAAACGTTGACAGGATCATCTCTCAGTCACTTCTTGAGCCAGGAGGAGATGGGAGCGAGCCCCTGCCCTGCCAAACCGGTGCCAGGGATCAGCAGCCCGGTGTTGTTTGTCAGCTTTATCGTGGCAGGACAGGATGTTGTTCGAAGCAGATTTAGAAATCATTTCTGTGAATAAGGTTAAAGGAAAACCCATCTTGATAAAGATGAAAGAAAATGGCTTTTACTGAGAATCTCAGAGGGGTTTTTGCCAAGATAAGCAGTGCCTGGCTTGACTAAGAGAATTGCTGCTGAATATTTCATGAAGGATATTGCCTTTATTTGGCTTGGTTTGATGGACATGTTGGCTTTAATTTAGTTAAATATTTTGATTCTAACCTGGTGTAATCCATTGAATTCATAGGGCAATTTAAGTCTGGTAAGCATTTGCCCTTTATTTTTATTACACATAAAAAACAAATACACAGAACAATTCTACAGCTGAGACTGACAAAAGGAAGAAAAGCTTGTCTTGATGGCTGAAAAATGCTGCAAAATGGGAATTTAATGTGAAGATGCTGGTGAGAAATGTTACTATAACACAAAGTAACTATCCTGAGGAATGTGAGCCAGCAAGGAAACACAGAAAGCTTTGCCTGGGAGGATGCTCAGGAGTGAAAATACAAACTTGCTACAAACACAGCACCCAACTCTTGTACATCACAACAGAACCTCTCCATTTGTACAAAAACGAGCAGAAACCACCTGCATGGATGGTTAGGATGTCTTTGAAAACAGCTTTTCCCTTTTTTCCCCTCTTCTGCTAAAGAAAACATCTCAAAATTAATTTTTTTCCTTATTTTCCTGCAGAAATTATTCCGCTCACGAACCTGAACCTGACCCACATCACTGCCAGCCCCACACAACACAGCTGTTTTCGGGTGGGCAATCCCTCCCTCTCCATAGGCATCAGCAAGAACAGAAAATACAAGCCTGCTGGGTTTGACAAGGCTGCCCTCTGCTGAGAACAGCCCTGAGAGGAACAGGCAAAAAAATAACAAACCAGAGGAGCAAGAGCAACAAAATATTTGCCTTGGGAGCTCCAGAATCCAGGGCAGAGCTGGGGATCCAGGTGTTTCTACTGGGCATTGCATCTCAGCTGTTTGCACAGCAGCCTCTTGGGCCGGGTTTGGTGTTTTGTTATGGTGTCAGCATCCCAACGAAGTGCAGACAACATTTTAACAGAGCCAATATTGAAATGGCAAGTGTGATCCCATGCATTTTGCAACGTTTAATGTTTATTCCTAATGATTGCAAGCAGAGAGGAGAAAGCCCAGCCACTCCACTGGAGTCAGCATCAAAATATTTCACAAGACCCTGCTCAGCTAAACAAAAGGGCTCCAGACTTGTAGGATGTCCAAACACCACCTAAAACTTTAAAAAACCCAGAATCTCAAGGACATCAGCAGCTGTCCCTTCCAGGGAGACAGACAGGCCACATGTGAGAATCCTCCTCTTGTGCACAGCGTGGCATTTTGCCCAGAAACCCGAGATCCTCACCCAAAGCAGGTGCCACAGCCTGCAGCCAAACCCAGCCAGGCTGCCCTGACACTTGACACTGACTTTTCCCACCAGGCTCCCCCAGAACTCCTGTGCAGCAAAACTGGACCCAACAGCAGGCTCAGGCTTTACTCCTGGAGGTGGTGTGGAAATATGTCCTGCTCGTTGCATTGCTGAAGCAATCCAGGGCTGCATCCAGAGCTCCCTGCTGCAAAAAGTGGGATGGAGAGGGAGAGATTTCACAGAATTCACAGGTTTGGTTGGAAAGGATCTTAAAGAGCATCTCGTTTCAGCCCCCGTGCCATGGGCAGGAACACTTTCCACTATCCCAGGCTGTTCCAAGCCCTGTCCAAGCTGGCCTTGGACACTTCCAGCTTCTCTGGGCATCTTCATGTCTCGTGAGCGAGTGCTGGGGAAGGGTCTCTGCCTTCCCTGTACCAAACAGTGACAAAATGCTGGCCTCAGGGCCAGCTGTCCCTGTGGTCAGCACCCTCTGGAGCAGCTGGGCTGCAGAACACCGGGAACTGCCTGGAAATTTTTCTGGGGCTGGGCACCTGCCTCATGCAACACTTGAAATAAGAGCAGGTTGTGTCACACCTGGTGCTGCCAAGTGCTCCAGAGGGTGTTTGAGGGTACAAGCCCGGATGGAGCAATTTGGGAGTCAAACCTGGTGCGATCAGTGCCCACAGGGAGGTGAGGGACCACGGCAGGAGCTTCTTCTCAAGCTCCTCTCCAGGGAAACCCACTCATCCCTCCGTTTCAGAGTCCAAAGACACAAATATTTCACTGTCTCCAACAGTGAGCCCTGATAAGCATTTCAGCACCCATCAAGGTTGTCTTGACAACAATATTTCTGGTTTTATTCTACACCGAAATCTCTGTGTGGCCTTGGGAGGGACTGTCCTCATGCTTAGAATGCCTGGGAGGGATTCAGGCCAGGAAAGCCCCGGGTAGAGGGTGCACACTGGGGACTATGGAGGCCTTGGTGCCCCACACATCAGCTTGTGTGTTATAAGAAGACGAGTTTTGATTAACCTCAACGCCGAATTTAACCAAGTACCGTTGATTATTAATCCAGTCCACTTAACTATTAATTCTGTAGGCCTAATGTGAAATCAGCGGGTTTAATTATTTATTCTCATGGTTCTGCGGAGCTGCTGGGGGTGTCCGTGACATGAAAGCGCGGATTAAGCACTGACGGTTCCCACCCGTTCAGAGACCGCCGGACCCTCCCCGCGCTCCCCTCACGGCCCAGTCTAAGGGCGGTGCCGCGCCCCCGCCTCAG
>VYXD01014870.1:216548-242693 GCA_013397195.1 Hylia prasina | reverse complement strand
GCCCAAGAAAACAGCAAGCTTTTCGGCCGGCAGGAGAACGCGGCCCCTCAGTCCCTCAGCGCCGACCCTCCCGCCGCTGACCCGGAGACAAAGAACGCTGAGCACGGGAGTTTTCCGGGGCAGGAGCCCCCCTCACACACCCTCCCCTCAGCGCCGCCGGCTCCTCACCTCGCTGAGGGCAGCGCCGGGCCGGGCCTGGCGCCGNTTTTTTTTTTTCCCCTCTCTCTAATATCTAACCGAATCTCCCTTGTATCAGCTTAAGGCCACTTCCTCTTGTCACAGATTGGCCCGAACCCTCCCGTGTTTTTATTTCAGTTTCACCAGGACGGTGAAACACCCCCAAAATGAAATGGGCGCTTGATCAGCAGAGGCGAAGCTGCTCCTGGCACCAGGACAGGCAGTTCTGTCTTCGTCCCCCCCTGTGTCAGGTGATTCCTCTCCCTTTTGAACATTGATTTTATCTTTTCACTTCCAGGAACTGCAGGTGAGAGGTGAAGTGCATTAGGAACAGGCAGAACATCCAACAGTGTAACAGCACGTCAGGGAAAACAGGTCATACTAGGGAAAGTACTTTTAACAGGAGCTGCACTTTCCAGAGCAGGGTTATTCCCCACCACACTTGCTGGTGGGAGCACAGCTTATCCAGGCTTTTCCAGGGATGTCCAGGAGGTTCTCTGTCAGCCCCAAGGATTTGAGCAAGGCATGACGTGGCTGCTCCCTCCGATGGAAAAATGAGGGTTTGCAGTTTGCATCAGTAAATACTTTTAAAATACTATTTTCATGTAGCAGCAGTGGCTTTGCCACTTGCCTGAGCCAGGCAGGAGGGAAAGGCCAGAGGACCATCCTTTATTGGTTCACCCCTACCACAGAATGAAACATCTACAGAACACCCTGCCAAAATCAATTCACTTCCTCACCCTGCAACTTCAGCACTCAAACTCAACTAGAGCAAGGTACTTCAAGAGAGAGTAGTTTATTTATAGACCACATTACATACATTCAACACAACAATCAGCAAAACCAGTTAAACCCACGTTAGCTCAATCTGCTTTATTATTCACTCTTCCATTTTGTGCTAAATTAAATTGCGGCTGTGAAGTTGGATCACATCAGAGGCAGCTATGGCAGGAGTCAAGCCACGGGGATGAGTGTGAATACATGAACTAACAAGATACCAGACAGCTTTAAACTTTATTACTGAAGCTTTTTGTTTGTCATTCATAGGTCAGTTCTTGCAAGATGATCTTCAGCAGCCTCGTTGTGCAGGCTTAGGCCAAACCTGAAAGGGAACGAGTCATGTCAGTGTGTTTTGGATCCCTAAATGGAAGGGTAAGGAGGTAGCTCAGGAAGTTTTGGATCCCTGAATGGAAGGTGTTTTCCTTGCTTTAAGACAGATTTGTCAGGGTGTTCCCCCTTCCCTCATGTATTTGCTGGGATACGCTGAGCTGCAGACATCAGCACTGGTGCATGGCTGCCTCCTTCCTCCCAGGACAGGATGGTTGTGCTGTTCTTAGAGCTCTGCTAATGCCCCAAATGTGCTGCTGCCACTTTTCCAGTCATCTTCAATCCATACACCAGCACAAAGCACCAGGAATTCCCCCTCTCTCCAGCCCAGCCACACGTACAGCACCCAAGCACGAAGCCCAACAGAACAGCAGCTGCTTTACCTGACTTCAGAGCACCTTCAGCACTCCCCATCCTCCACCAGCTGGATCAAAGCCCCCAGGACATGATTCCCACAATACTTTTACTGGTTATCCCATTTGACAGCTGCCTGCCAGCACTGTGTACTTACCATTAGCAACCCTGCACTGCTTGAGCACCTCACTGAAGCCCTCGCACAGCTTGAGGTCAGTCTGGTTCTGGGCACACTCCAGGAATTTTTTGATCTCGTACTGGCAAGGACCAGCATACTGCTGCTGCTCCTGGGCAGCCTGAGGCTCCTGAAACACCAAATGGTTCCATAAGGACCCTTCCAACAAAGCCAAACCACCCCCACTCTGCTTGCTGAGGGTTCTTCCCTGCGTTTTGGTCAAAATCTTATTTTTAATGGAAAACAAGAGAAGTTCTGAAGTACAAAACAATTTTCCAGCAGTGGAATGCAGGTTGGTTTTTTTTTTTTTTCAGAGCAGTTTTTTAAGTTACAAACACTTGAGTGACTTTGATACACTCAGGTAACTCTGAATGGCACCTGAGCAAAAATCTCCCTATGGAAGAGACCCATGGAAAAGACCTGGAACATGGAAGTCCTGCCTGAATCAGAGAAATAACACAGTAGAAAATAACACCATCACCTTGCCACGCATCACTCCTGCACCACTCTGAACTCTTTAAGATGATTCATGGTGAGTTACCTAGGAGATTCAGTCTGTAGCTAAAGGTTTTATATATACATAGTCTATATAAATTCTGTAAGTACCCCAGCTGTGACTCATGTGGCGTTTAAGGCTCCAGCAGCTTGGATCGCCCACGTGGAGCTGAACTGCCATGGGTCGGTGTCCAGCTGTGCCTCCCCTCACCTGGTAAGTGATATCAGGCCTGGCAGCTTCGGAGCTGCCCCCTCCACTGAATCCTCCGGTGATGGCGTGGCCGATGGTGTGTCCCACGGCCGAGCCCACGGCCACCCCGGCAGCAGTCGTGGCCATCTGGGCCATCAGCCCCGGCTGCTTCGGCGCCGGGGCCCCCACGGCGGAGGGCGGAGCCGCTGCGGGGACAGAGGCCCGAGGAGCCGGGGATGGAGACGCGGCTCTCACCGGGGGTGCCCGGCTGCAAGGACACAAAGAGAAACATCACTTCATCATCGTCATCGTCATCCCAAAGCACGCCGGGCAGAGGCCACAAGGCTGCAGGGCCGGGAGTTCACCGTTCCTCCTGTGAGGAACAGAATGTCCCGAGCTGGAAGGGACACGCAGGGACCGCCGAGTGCGACTCGTGGCGCTGCACAGGAGGCCCCAAGGATCACGCTGGGATTACACATCTCTGTTACAGGAATGAACTCGGTGTTCTGGTGAGCGTCTTATGCAAGACAGGGTCGGGATTACAGGCTTCTTTCTGCCTGGTTATTCCCTAGCTCATATAGAGCTATGCTGCGCTGTTCTGGAGAAAAACACAATATAACCCAAAGGCGGTTGATAAACACGGTGTTGGTGTCCAGGCCCTGCGGCCGGGCAGACGCACTTCCATCCCTCAAAGCGCCCTACCCCGCCCCGCTAACCCAGAGCCAGCCCAGCTCAAACCAGCCGGACACTGCCACCACCCCGGTGCGTCACCCGCCCGCACAATGGCGGCCAGGCCGCTGCGGCCTGCGCGGGGGACAGGGGAGAAGGACAGGGGACCCCGGCGGCCCTCACCTGGCGGGGGGCGCCATGCGGGTCGTGCGGCTGCGGCTACCCCTGGGCATGGCGGCGGGGAGCGGAGGGAAGCGAGAAGAAGCCCCGGGCGACGCGGACAGAACCGGAGGAAACCTCGAGCAGCACGGCCTGACCTGGCCCGATACCCGCCCGCCGCCTCTGAAGGTCACCGCGTGTGCGTCACTTCCGGGACGCCGCGCGCGGGGCGGGGCTGGCGCGGAGGCCACGCCCCCTCCGCCCGCCTGAGGCGCCGCGCGGGACCGGCCGCGACGGTAGCGGGAGCGGCGGTCACGGTAAATAAATAAACACCTAAACTGCGGTTAAACCCGTGCTTCGGGGAGCGTCGGTCACAATAAGCGTTTAAATAGCGATAAACCTGCGTCTGCGGGAGCTTCAGCCGCAATAAGTACCTAAATTGTGATAAATATGCGCGTGCAGGATCTTTCGTCAAAATTATCGCGATAAAGCTGCCTTTGTAGGATCCTCAGCTACAGTAAACACCTAAATAGCGATAAACTCCCGTTTTTGTTAAACTTTCACCCACAATAAACACCTAGATAGCGATAAATCGCACTTGTAGGATCCTCAGTCACGATGAACACCGAAGTAGCGATAAACCCGCGTCTGTGTGGGTCACAATAAATACCTAAACCACAATAAACCTGCAGCCGTGGCACCTTCAGTCACAATAAAACCCTAAATTGCGATGAAATGTGTTCCAGCCTTCTGGGAATCGTACTGCGTGGAAAAAGAGCCTCCAAAAACCTCTCGGAGTTCAGCCCTTCAGTAGAGTTACAGATTTTAGATTTCAGTCTGGAGCAGAGAGGGGATCCCATCAATCCATGGAAATATCTCCAAGGAGATTCTTTTTGGTGATGCCCTGCACCAGGACAAGGAGTAATGGCCATGAACTAAAACACAGCAAGTTTCACCTCAACACGAGAAAGGACTTCTTTACGTTGAGGGTGGCAGAGCTCTGAACCTGCAGTGTCCCTCTCTGGAGACATTCCAACCCCACCTGGATGTGTTCCCGTGTCACCTGCTCCAGGTGACCCTGCCTTGGATGATCTCCAGAAGTCCCTTCCAATCCCAACCACTGTGATTCTGTGATTTTCACCCCGAAAAAGAAGGGAAGCTCTCTCCTGCCCCCTCATCCCCACCCAGGGGCTGAGTCTCCTTACTTTAGAGACACTGTCTACTTGAAGAAATTAATTTTTAAATGAATTTATTAACTATTGCATGAATTAAACTGTTTCTATAGACAGCAGCAATGATAAGGGATATCACAGTCAACAGTTATGATAATACATGACAAAAACCGTTGCTTGTTTGCAATTTCTTCACTTACAAAGGAGGTGAAAGACCAGGCATTTCAACATCTTTTACTTCAGGGGATGTAACTGTTGCCTGATGAAAGAAGAGCTAACATTGTGAGTTTATAGAAGTACTGTTCAGAAGAGCAGTTGCTGATGAGAGAACTATCAGGAGATAAATATAAATGATAAAGCATGTTCAGAGCAGGGACATGTGCAGAAGCTCAGACCACTGGTGCTGCTGCAGGAGCTCATCCCTGAGAACTTCTTCTCCCTGGCTCTTGGCCTCTCTCCATCAGAGCAAATCACAGCATAGAAAGCAGGCATTATAATTTTGCTTTCATAGAGTTCAAGCAACTCGTTTCTTAATGAGTGGTTTTCTCAATGCTTTTTAATTAATAGTTTTCAATTTCCCCCCCCCTTTTTTTTTTTCCCCCCTTTTTTTTTTTTTGTGCTGGCAGAGGAATTGACGCTCGAAGTCGTTTTGCTGCCGCGTCCCTCTTGGATTTGTTTTGTTCTGCAGAACAATGAGGGCAGGATGGCACCGCCGGCGGGATGAATGCTGCCATTGTGCTTTGTGCCCCTGCTTTCCTTGGGAAAACTCCAGAGCTCCCTTTTGTACCGGCTCACCCTCGCAGCTGCTGATGCCCACAGCTCACGAGGATTTGGGGAAGGGCACGAGAACGAGTAGCTGGTGGCCATCCCAAAAATCGGCAATAATGGTGGCTGTGGGCATGTTTACAGCGAGAAAAGATTGTGTGTTTTCAGCTGCCAGGACTTTTGTGTGGGTAACCCCGTGGATTCAGTGGTTCTTTAACCACCAGAGAGGTGTTGATGCCGCTTTTGGTAGAAACATGTGAAAGAGAGAAGATCCAGCCCTGATTTTGGGTTGTGCCTGTCTGATTGTGACCCGGTCTGGCAGAATGCGATCCCAGATCTGGGAAATAAGTGATAAAATCCCATTGCTCAAGTGCTAGACTGAGTGAGCTCTGGGGGAATGCATCAGCAGCTGTCCCTGAGCCAAGTGGAGCATCAGACTGTGGCATGTGCTAGGAAAACCAAACTTTTAATACATTTCTTCTATCATCTGTCCAAATTACACATCCCAGACAAGCTCGTGGTGAACTTTGGGAGTGTCACAGGCCCTCTGCACACCAGATGGGCTCTGTGCGTCTGTTGGATGCGGGAGTCTGGCGCGTTCTGCCCAAGATCATGGCGAAACCCCTGGAGAACGGGGCAGAGGCTCACATCACCTGAGCTCACCTGTGTGAAGTGACACATCATCCCTGAGGGTCAGGTCAGCCGTGAACACTTATTTCGCGATTTTCGGAACGGCCCAGTTTCCTCCGCGCCCCGGATCTGAGGGGAAAACGCGAGGGAAAGCCCATTTTCCTGCAAGAAAAGCCCATTTTCCTGCTGGAATCGGGCGGGGCGGGGGCGGCGGCGTGAGGGGACTCTGTCGGGAGTCCCAGCGGCCGCCAGGCGGCGCTGTGCCACGCCCCCCCCTCCCCCGCCCTGGCCTGACGTGANGCCCTGTGCGACCTCAGCGAGCGGGTGCGCTGCTCCGCCGCCATCACCTCCAGGTGAGGCGCGGGTGGGACCCGCCGCCGTCCCCGCAAGGGGAAGGGGCTGAGGGCTGCGGGAGCGGTGGGGACGGGTCCCGGAGCGCTGCCTCCGGTGCCTCGAGGGGTGCTGGGGGGCCCGGCCGATGCTCGGAGGGGCTGCGGGCCGGGCGGGGGCACGGAGGGGCCGGGGCAGCTCGGGGAGGGTCAGCGCTCCCGGTGTGGGGCAGCCCCATCGCCGGAGGGCCGCTGTGGGAGCCGGGATTTTCGGGATCACCACGGGCTGGAGGGTGAGGCACCCGCAATTGCTGTGTTGTAATCAATGGCAATTAGGTGCAGTGACAGGCGTTTTAGTGGTAAAAGCTCGGGAGAGTGGAGTGTGGAAGCTGTGAGTGGTGATTAAGGACAACATAAACCAGTGCGGTTGCAGGTGGTTTGCTTTGTTAGTTTTAATTGCAGTATCTGTACTGCGTTTTCTTTGGGACATCTCCTGGCAGCGCAGGGGATGCTTTGGTGATACAGAGGAAGTGCTTCATTCAAGGGAGACTTGGATGCCTCTGCAGCACAAACCCAGTCCAAATCCTGACTTATTTTGCAGACACCCAGCCAGTTTAGCTGTTGCTTTCTGAAGGCTGAGGGCTCGTATTCCTGTTTGGAGAGTCAGTGTGTAAATCTGGTTCTTGAGCAACTCTATGTGTTAAATCCTTGCTCTTTATTTTAATGACAATTCTGTTATTACTGTGCTCGTGCCTTCAGCTGAATGAGTACTGCAGGTTTACTTTTTCCCCTCTCAGTGTAACCTATGCAAAAGCTGTCACAGTTTTTATAGAGGTACTTGCTGTATCATCCTGACACGCCAGTGTGAGGGAATATTCCCATCCTCTGTCAAGTTGGGAGCTGTGAAATCTTGGAGGTAAAACATCCAGGGAGCTCTTTTTCCTAAAACCTCCTCTGTGGTGACAGGAGTGAGACTGTGTGACAGAGATCTGTATCTCTGGCCACCTGAAGTTGTGATTGAGTGAAGGCTTTAACTCTGCTTTTCTGTCTGCCTCAGGGCATCTTTAGTTTGTGAACGTGCTTGGGAAGTGTCCTGAAATGAGAAGTTTGCATCTAACTAGGGAGGACACTTCAATAAATGCACCAGATAAATTCAAATAATAGAAATTAACTTATCCTTAGGCTACTGAAATTAAACCACGGGAGTCTCATCAGTAAGTTAACTTTGATCACAGATACAGGGCTGAAAAGAGAATAACAGAGATTTAAGCATCAAGCAGCCTGTTCCTGTATAGAATTGGTCCTGCAACAGCTTTTTGTTGTTGCAGCAAACGCTGCTGTTGTGACAGGGAGTTGGGTGTCACAGTTGTGATGCGTGTTTACCGCTCGGGAGAAGGAAATTACCTAAAGATATAATTGGAATTATTTCTAATTATGGACTCAAGCTCGGTAATTACCGCGTTCATTAGCAATGCCGCAGCTGACACGTTGAGTAAGACCTGGGAATCCTTTGCTGTAGGAATTCTGTGTGACAATGTGAAGAGTTGGGGATAAAATGCACTCAGATCTCCCAGCAGTTGCTAGGAGAACCACGCCTGGAGTGAGGCGTTGCAAATGCCAGGGGAGCTCGTGATCGTTGGAGCAGGTGGTGAAAGGAGTTTGTGGAAAAGGAACGTGCAAGTTCTGTTCACTCCAACCATATTTGGAGAAGAATTTGCTTTGCAGGCTGTGCAGGACACAGAGGGGGAGTTCTGCTTTAAAAGTAAGGCGGGAGGGCAAGGCATTCAAGTTGGAAAGAAATTAATCTTATTTTCCCTGTTGCCACAGCTCCCCATCCCTTTTTCTCTGTCCCTTTCTCCAGCTGAATGTTCCTTGTTCCCACATCCCCTGAGTTTCTCAGAGACTTCATTTCTAAAAGGAACTTTTAACCACACTTTAGATTTCACTGGGGTTGTAGAGTTTCAGTTTTGTGTTCCAGCTTTTTCACAGGTAACTCAGATTTAACTTTCACATTTCTTTTCTCATTAAGCTGTTATACTGACAGTCAGAAATTAATTGATTAGCTAATTATTTGGGTTAACTGCAGAGTTAACTGGGTGAGAAACTTCTGTTTCTACTTTGGCTTTTAGGTGGTTCACTGGGTTTTGTGACTTTTTATTTAAGCTGGATTTGCTGATGGAACTTGGAATGTTGGAAACTTCACATCTTGAGTTTTGCCTCCAAGAGCGGGCTGAACTTTAAAAAGCACTTAATGCTGTTAGGGTTCATTTTAAATGCATAGAATAATTAGAATAAATGAGTTTATTCCTTCCTGAGCTGACTTGCTGCTATTTTGGGCGGAGTTTTTTTCACCAGCTGTTGGTATTTCCAAGTCTTGCTTTTAAGCCAGATCTGGCATTGGCACAAGAAGAGGAACAGAAATGTAAGGACTGCCAGCATGCAGAGGGAGGAGCACAGAAAATCTCCTATCAGAGCCTGACTCATGCAGAAGAGTATCTTGGAGAGATCCCCTCCTGGTATCCCTTACCCAAAACATGAATGATCAGCATATTTCAAGTTTTTATCAAGGGGAAAGTTCATGAAATAATTTAAAAATAAAAACTGCTAAGGAGTGGCTGATAAGGGCAGGTATTAGGGCAATAGCTCACATCTCCATTGGCAATTGCTGTATTTATTTTAAATTACTTGCTGTCTTAGAGTTGAGAATAATTGTCAAGAATGGCTTTATTTATATAATGAAACTGGCTAATATCAGTACCTGAAAAATAGTTTTGGTCTTGCTGCAGTTTCCCAGAGGGAGTTAAAGTAATAAAACACATTTCAAGTCATACAGGTCATGCACCAGCTTGAAATAAAATGTGACCTTTACGTGGTAATGCAGAGACCCCGAGCCTTTGGCTTTGGTCTTTTCCACACCATTTTCTAACACATTTCTGCTTTCTGTCTTGATGAACTGGAGATCCCTGCAGGATAATTTAGTGGTTCAGAATGACTTTTGTGGCCTGGCATGCATTAGTGCTGCACCCACTGTCCCAGAGCCTCAAGACAGCAGCACAAACGAGCAAAGGGCACACGTCGTGGATATCTTTAGCAATATTTGCAGCTGCGTCAGTGGAGGGGTTTGGCAATAGTCAATATTGATCTTTGCCTGATTGCTGAAGGAGTTCTAGAGTCAAAGGAGCATTTGGAGTGTCTGGATGTCATTGATATCTCAGGAATTCCCTGCTCTGTTCATGGGCAAAGTCTTGGATTGGTGTCCTGTGTTTGAGGCGCTCTGAGAAGTTCTGAAAAAGCCTGATGGGACAGAAGGGTTTGGGTTGGAAGGGACCTTCAAGTTCCTCTTGTTCCAGCCCCCTGCCACGGGCAGGGACACCTTCCTCTAGACCAAGCTGCACATCCACCTTGTGTTTTCTGGTGGATGCACCAAAATATTCACCTGGTAGTTCCTGAAAATGCCTGTTCAGTTTGTGGGCAGGTCTGAAAGGACAGCCTGTGACAAGTGTAGTATTATTGTCCAGTTCATAAATCACTTTAAACACTGAATTTACACCCATGTGTTCTCTTGGGTTGATTGTGCTGGTGTAGAGCTCATTCCTCTGCAGAGTGGGTGTGAATTGCTCTGAGAAGTGCAGGTAAAACTGCCCCGTGCTGGTTTCTCAGCAGAGCACACCTTCTAGATCTGTTCCAGTGCATCTTTGCAGGGATCAAGGTGACAAGAACAAGCCCATTGTGCAAGGAAATGGGACATGGAGAAAACTTCCCAGACCTCCCTAAGCTGATGTTTCAACAGGTTCTCTGTTGTGGGGCAGTTCCTGTAAACTTCTTGTCTGTCAAGTTTGCTTAATTCCAAGTAAAGGACTTTCATATTTATAATAATAAATTCCTGATATCCCAGGAATTTTTTCATTGCTGTACCTGCAAGCAAATAGCCAGATATGTGTGAGGTTCTCAGCTGCAAGGGTTGGGTGTGAGGTGTTAGGAGGTGTAACAGGGCTCCTTCAGGGAATCTGCATTCACTGGCTTTGCTGTCTGGGGGAAGCTTGGAACATCTCTGGTTTGGAATCGGGCAGGGAGAACCTGGAGCAGCCAAATTCAGTGCCCCAGGGGAAGGGAGGGGAACCCAGAGCCACTGCTGTGCTGGAGGGAAGCCCTGCCCTGCCAGCCAAGGTTCTCTGTCCCTTGTCCCCAGCTGGGCTGGCACTGTGCAGGACTCAGGACTGGCACGGTGGGGAGCAGAGGCTGGGGGGTGAGCTGGGAGCAGCCAGAGCTTATTCCACATCCTGGACAGGGGAGGTGTGCCAGGAATGCTGGTAGAAACCTGCCTCCATTTTTAAAGTTGCTGCAGAAGCTGATAACTGAAGTGTTTTGGGGTTTTTTCCCCATTTTTCTAGTAGAAAATTGGTGATTTAATGCTGATACAACACTTACTGACTGAGGCACATCTTTTATAAAGCACAGCAGTGCTGTTGCTGTGGGAATCTTTTATTTACCATCCTTGCAGTGCTCACACAAACACTGTAATTTTTGCTTTTCATAAATATATAATTTCCAGCTTGACTGGAATTTGGAATGGGGCTAGGAATTATTTTGCCTGGTGCAAAGTAAATTTAACAAAGTGCTTATAATTCAGACTTGGGCTTCATTTATGGTAGCTTAATAGAAAAGATTATGTAGAAGGAATCAGTGCTGTTGGCTTGTATCTTGAATAGACAGTGCTTCTGTAAAGGCTGCTATAAAATAATTACCCACTGTCTGCTTAATATTTTGCTGATCTGGACACTGAAAGTTTTTACAGACTCTTTCTGGAGCAGAGCTGGAGGATATGTAGAAGAGAACCTCATTTGGTTATGCTAAATGCTGCTAATAGATTTAAACCTGAAATTAAGTGTATCAACATTTTGGAGCACTCCTGGCAAGTTTACAAATGGGAATTTTTAATCTCTTTTTTTGTGGTTTCTAATTGAAGGCTTTTACTTAATTTATTAAAACTGTTAGAGTGGCCTTGAAACCATGAAGTAGGTTTAATCCAAAATCCTCTAGTGAAGCTGGAAAGAAGTTGCAACCAAAGTTTCTTACCATGCTCCAGATCCTTTGACCTTTATATGAGCTTTTCCCTGAAGGCAGAGGGTGAGCTCTGCTCCCCTCTGAGAACTTTCACTCTGCACCAGAAATTACCTCAGAAGTCCAGTGGTGCTTCAGGAAATGTGCACATCATTTATCAAGTGTAGCTTTTTCTGATTTCTTTAGAAAATTAGATTTATTGTTTCCTCAGGGTTACAGAGCAGCGAGGGGTGCTTGCTGTTGATAACCAAATAATGCTCATGGGGTGATAAATAATCCTGAAATGAGAGGCTTCAGGGAACTACTACTACCAAAAAACAACCCAAACTTGGGTACTTTTCTTGCAGCTTGAGGACAGAATCTTTTTTCTTGTTTGCCCTTTTCATTGCACCAAACCCAAGAACTGAGAATTGTGCTGGCAGAGCTGACCATGCAGAGATTTGGGATCAGACGTGCCTTTGAACAGTCTGGCCCTCTGAAGGATTTGATTGCATTTCCAGGCAGTCCTTGGAACACGACCTGGGAATTGTGTGCTCTGCCCCAGGCATCTGCTGCTGGCCCTGCCCTGACCCAGTGTGGTTCTTTCCGTGTTAAAGTGAAAATACAGGGGTTGGTTCAGTTCTGGGCATAAAAACTAAGGGGAGCTGCCAGGTGAAATTGAGGGGATGTGATTCTGCTCATCACCAGGGGTTATGGTGGAGGTCAGAAGTGCTCAGAAAGCATCTGGGACATCCAGGGAGGCTTCAGGGTAGAGCTCCAAGTGTCTTGGTGCAGGTGAAACCCCAGCTGAGAAGTTTCAGCTGGTCCTTAAGGACATTGGAGGCCAAGGAAAGCATCCTGGAGAATGATCTTGGACAGAATTTTTAATCATATCTGCAGGTAACTGTCAGAGCTGGGGCTTGGCTGCAAAACCACTCCAGCATTTCTTACAGGGGCTGCAGGGGACACTAATCCAGCTCCTGGCTAAATAAACACCTCGTGGTTTGTTTGTTTGACTTGGGGTGTTTGGCAGGCTTGGAATTCTGCTGCTTTGGGAGACAGTGCTGATCACTCATAGCTTGTGACTTGTTAAACTGGAAGGTTGTTTGCTTGTCCTCTAAAATACTTCAGATACTGGGGGACTAAATGAGGTTCTTGTGTTCTCTTTTAGCATTTCCTCTGCTATATTATGCTAAAATGTTTCAAGTGTGTCCCCTATAATACACTGTTCTGGAACACAGAGGATGTTCATAATTGTACAAAAGAGATGTAAATGATTTTAGTGATTTAAAAGTGTAAGATTTTATTGGAGGTGTGTCACTTGTGAAGCACAGTGACCTCAGTTTTTTTTGTCTTCCCGTTAAAAAGTAACAATTGAACACAAATACTGCTTTAAACTTCTGAAAATGCAACATTGCTGAGCCTCGTGAAGTACCTCAAACCAAAAGGGGCATTGTTTAGAGAGTAGATAATAACTTTGAAAACCTCTTTTTGATAAAAGTTAGTGCGGCTTTTACTTAAAATGACTGCAGTGTTCAATTGTAGATGTTGGGAAAGTAGATGAATCACTTTATTTTCGATTTCTTGAATCACTATTTAACATTTTAAAGAACATTCAGAGTGGTGCATGCGGATAGGGAGGGAAACTGAGCTCCAAAGATATCTTAAAGGTTTGTTCCTTGTAATTAGCTCAGATTGCCTTTATTCTTTAATAGCAGTGAAACTCGGGTGTGGTGAGAGTGCCTTTGGCACCCGTGTTTGTCACGGTGCTCTGAGTCACCTGCAGTGACTTGGACCTGGATCTCAGCACGGAGCTCCTGATGCTCAGGGCTGGGAGCCACCAGTGAGAACCAGGAAAAACGTGCTGAGATCAGGCTGTGTTTTATCTTGCTCTTCAGGCAGCTCTGTAGTTACTGCAGGTCATTCTGCTTAGAGTTCTGAATCCAAAAAAATTGATGCACATGAATAACACGTCTTCTAAATTATGGTTTTTTTGTAAAATGTGGGTTACATGAAAGGCTTTTGAGTTTATTTTTTGCAGCTGTAAGGACTTTCTTCTTGCTATTTGTTTGCCGTGTTTTTTTAGACTTTCAAAGTTACCATCAATCAGGCAATTCACACCTGAGTTTGGTGTGAAAAGGAACATTTATCTTCTCTGTTTTTATCCTTCCTTCACTTGCTGGCAGAAGTTCCTGGTTCATTGTGGGTTTTGCAACCTTCATAAAATTAGGAGACAATTTAGACTTTCCAGTAGGGAAATGAGATGGGAAAGGGAGTATACAAAGTAAATATATAAAGTCTAATTACTTTGCTTTTCGGTTTGATGCAGAACACTTGCTCCCACTCCAAACCTTATAAGGCTGGAAGTGTTCTGTGCTAAACCCCAGGCTGCTTAGCTGTCTGCAAGTGTGTGGCACAAGATGTGAGGTTAGACCCGGGCTCCATGGGCTGCAATTTAATACTTGGTGTCCTCAAAGCTGCTACAAGGCCAACAAGACACTTAATGAGCCCCTGCATGTGGAAAAAGCTCTCCCTGTGCTCTGACCTTGCAGCCCTGCACAGATCACACTCCAGGACTCTCAGGAAGGGCTGGGACTCATTATCCTTCCACTGGCAACATTTTATTCTCTTGCAGAACAACTGCAGGGGTCAGCTGGTGTAAAATGCCATTTCTGATGTTTTCAGCAGCAGTTTGATCTGCTGGGCACCAGCAGTGAGAGCACTCAGGTGGGGATGGGTTCAGCATCCTGCATTATTTGGAGTTAGGCTGATGCTGAACCTTTGCCCACTTTGGGTTGTGCAGGAAAACCTGAGTGTGTTCACATCATTTTAATGTCACCCTGCAAAGAATTCTCACTTGGAGTCCAGGACAGTAAACTGAGCCTGTGGGTGGCAGGCTGAAGCATCTGTAAATGCAGTAATACAGAAAAAATAAGTATAAACTATTAAATGTAAAAATGATGATTCCTTTAGTATATTTGTGTGGCTCTTTAATGCAGCCTTTGGAATTTGGACAGCACAAGACAATTGTTACGTGTGCTGTGACCATCTTATCAAAGAAAGGCTAAAAAATTAACAGTTCTCACTTAAAATCCAGATAACATCCAGAGGTGTGGGATGAAATCTCACCATAACTGAGATTTTTTTGTCATTTCCATAGCCCCAGAGTTGCTCTGGGGTGCTGAGGCTCTGTCCCTTGAAAAAGCATTGTCTGTGCTGCCTTGAAGCTTAATATTGGCACAAAAGTTTCACTTCTAAAAGATTTGAGACCAAACTAGCTGAAAGTATGTTTAATTTTTGACTGTCTATACACTAAATCTGCTTTCTAAGAATTGAGACCTGCTGGGTTTCTTGGGGAGAAGAGCACAAGGGTATTAACAGTGAATTCAAACTTAGTCTGCAATTAAAATGATGAGTTTAACTGAGTTCTTGCCCAGATGGGTGTGAGACTAGGAAATGTTTTGGAGCTGGTATTAAATTGTCCTCATTGTGGTGCTTCTCCCTGTGAGAAAACTGCTGGTGCTGTGGTGGTGGCAGGTCCCAGGTGGGTGACATCAGCCACACTCCTGCCATGTGCAGGGACAAACCTGAGCTGTGTCTTTGTTCAGCAGAGCCATTGCCTCTAGGACAAGAAACTTCCTGAAAACTGCATTTTCCTTGGAGTCTCCTGCTGCAGCAGGATGAGGAATGGCACTTTTTTACCTTGCTCAGTTAAGCTGGTAATGTGAAGCAAGCCTTACATTTGTGTAGTGCTTGGCTTGATGCTCCAAAACTCTGCTGGCAGTTATCCCAGTGTGCTCCGTGAGTTAAATTACCTGTTGGAGCAGCAAAATAACTTCATATTTTCAAGTGACACTAATAAATAGGGTCCTCACTTTGCTTTTACAAACAATGGCATGATCTGCCTTAGGGCATGGAATTAATGGTTTCTGGCACAAACACTTTTGCTAATTTAATCTTTCCTCCTCCTTCCTGCAGCAGCACTTTTGTAGGGCTTGTGCTGCTTTCTGCCTCATCACTGGAAAGCTGAAAGTCACTTTGTGGGGATTTCAGGCGTTGGTTCAGTGTCACACTGTGCAGGAGCTCCAGCAAAGAGGGCTGGGGATCTTGTGATGGGGCCATGCTCATGTCAGCCTGACAGATTGGGGTTTCTCCTGAGCTGTGAGACCTGAGGAGCAGCTGGGGCACAGGTTTATGCCCTGCTTCTCCTGCTCTGATGCACAGAAGTGAGTGGAACAACTCCTCAGCTTTGTGGTGACCTTGTGTCCAATTTACTGTGGTGCAGGGAGCTGCTAAAGCTGTCGTTGGGGGAAGGAAGTGTTTATTTGACAAAGCAGCTCCAAACTCCAGCCCTGGGAAGCAGAGGAGGTGCTCAGGGGAGTTGCAGCTGTGTGAACTCAGTATTTCCTGGTGTGTCAAACAGCTTTAATCAGCAAGGTGTGGGACACAGCTGTGCCCAGTGCTCCCCCTGTTGCTGCTTGGTTTTCCAGGAGAACTCCACATCACTCGTGTCAGAAAATGTGTCCTTTTCTTTCCCCAACAGCCCTGAACTGAAAATGCTGCTGGAAAGCAGTGGGTGGCCAAATAAGAGTTAATTAGTTTCCCTGTTTTACAGATGGGGTCGAGGATTCGGTCTCTTGGGTTCCATCTTTGGGAAGGACAGTGCAATAAATCAGTCAAACAGTGTTTTTGGCCTGGTGTTTTATATACTACAAATGCTACTTGGTAAGTATTCATTCATTCAGAGCCTCAAGTGTACAGCAGGGCTGTGGGGATGAAGGAGGAGAGCAATATCCATTGCACAATCTGCAGGAAACCAGATAAATGCTTCTGATTTTTATATCTTGGGGTTTTTTTTAGCATCACTCTAATGATGCATCTGTCCAAAGGGCGTAAAAACCCAACTGATAACAAGAGTAATTGCATTTTCTCCTGATATGCTATTAATAATCCAAGTGTGAAGACAGTTTCTGTGCTGGTATTTTCACTCCAGTATATTTGGCATTGGATTGCATGGTGGAAAAGAGAGGGAATAAAAATGGAATGGGAAGTTCTGCAGGAGTAATGGAGACAGCAGGCAAAAAAAGTGCATGAAATATAATTATATCTATTTCTTGGTAACTCTCTGGTTTGCTATAAAGCTGTTAATCCTCCCAGAGATAACTTGGCTGCTAATTCTCCTGTAACTCAGGAATATGAGCACGGTGAATCCTACACACACTCCTTATCACAGGGCTGTCAGACAGAGCCTTGGATACTCCCCTCCAAATACCCAAGCTGGTGTTTGAACCAGAATTTCATGTACCTGTTGCTGAGTGGCTGAGTTTGAATTCAGTGTTGCTGTGTGTGGAGAGGGGTGAGTAACTTTGTCTCTCTTGTTGCAGGTATGACAGCAAGTGCAGTAGCAGCTCTAATCCTCATGACATCCTCCATAGTGTCTGTAGTAGGGTCCCTGTACTTGGCATACATTCTGTACTTCGTGCTGAAGGAGTTTTGCATTGTCTTCGTGCTCACATATTTGCTGAACTTCATTCTCTTTATCATCAACTACAAACGACTAGTTTATTTGAATGAGGCCTGGAAGAGGCAACTCCAACCCAAACAGGAATAACCCCTGCTGGAACTGTTGACTGACAGTCTGAAGACCCAACTTCCATTAAGTTTATTTTGCAGTCATTTTTTTATTCTCCATATCAGACACTTTTTTTCCCCCCCTTGCCCCCCGAGAATCATAATGGAAATTTTGAATTATAAATTTCAAGGGGCCCCAGATAATTTCTCTGTGCTAATCTTCAGTTTCAATGCGGTTATGAAAGAAAGCTCTATAACAATCAAAGACAAGCTTTAACTTTACTTTGAAGGAGTTTTAGCCACAGCAAAACCTAGACTCTATCTCTTCCCCCTCCACTTGTGAAGTGGGTAACACTTGCTATGAAATATCCTGTATATAAATTCAGGTATAACAAGATGTGATCATGACATGAAATATTCTAGACTAGCATCACCATATTTAATGTTGCCATGTTTACAGTATGTGTATTTTTTCTTTTTTTTTTTTCTTTTTTTTTTTTTTTTTTTNTTTTTTTCTTTTTTTTTTAGCTGATGGACTTAGATTTGACTAGGACTTATACTGTAAATAAAATTAGAACTCTTGGTATCATCCCTGGAGAACTCACTGTCCCATGGGTTTGGTTAGGAGCTGTCAGAGGGTTCAGCTCAGAGTCGACTGACACGATGGAAGAAGTGACCTCTAAAGAACGTGGAGTTGCTGCTCTCACTGTTGTACTTTCACAAGAATAATGCTTGGGGTTGGTTCCATTTTTTCTTTTTTTTTCTTTTTTTTCTTTTTTTTTTTGTCTTCAGTAACGAAAATGGAATTAAAGCTGAAACCTGAAGTATGTTGATTAAACGACAACCTCATTAATTTCTGTACAGAACAAAAATAGCTTCATGTGGTCAATGAAAAGCTGATTTGCAGATTGGGGGTTGGATGAAGTGTTCTTTGAAAGGACTTCATTTCCAAGCAGAGCTGTTTCATTTGAAGCTGTGCTCAGCCAGCCAGTGTTACTAATGTTTGATGTTCTATGAATGCTGCAGTATAGAATTGCAATTTGCAGTGGAAACCACTGAGTGAGCAGGATAACCAAGCAGTGCACTGAAAAAAGCAGTTCCTTAATTGATCTTGGTCAGGATCTTTGGTTTGTGCTATATTGGGAAATGAACTTTAGGCCTGACACACACACACAGAAGATCTTTTGGAAGGGCAACCTGTTTAATGGGATAAGTAAGTCAATGTGCTCCTGAAAATGAAATGTGATATAGTGCTATCATTGCTCTTTCTAAGAACTAATTGGGGAAAAAAAAATATATTAAACTGCAGATTTAAACAAAGGAACAAAATTGTACACGTTGTTTCTGCACTCGGTATTCTAAGGCTGAATGTTAAAAGTGCCTTCTGTCTTCAAATCTTAAACCAAATACTTTGTGTTGAACTTGGCAGGCAGAAGTGTCCTTGCTTTAAAAATGAACAAACAGAATTCCCAGCAAACTCGCTGGGGAGAGAAGAGTATTAAGAGATCTGTTTTTAAGTTTTTAGACTGAGAAGTGGTAGCAGTATTGTTTTCAGTTTAAGTTAAAAGGTTGATGTGACTTGGAAAAGTGAAATACTCGTGTTTCAGACTGTGTGACACCAAATTGTGTGGGTTCAGCTACTTTCTGTAATTGGTGCTGTGCTGCTTTTTGCCCTTGTCAGATCGAAGTATGGACAACTCCAACTGCACACCCATTTATTTAAAGAACTAATTTAACTCCTTTTAGCATTTTCATTCTCCAACACGAATGTCAGAGAGACACTTCCATTGTAAGTGGATTTTAAACACTAAGGATAAACTTGCCTGTGAAATGAGCGGTGTTTCCACAGAGCAAAACAAGTTTGGAGCTCGAATTCACAAAATTAACATCTAAATTACTACTGAAGTAATTCTGGTTTGCACCAAGGGTGGAGGTGGAAACTGCTTTTCTGTACAGAGTTCTGTGGTGTGAGTAACATCTGTTGCATGTAACACTAAATGACTTGTCCCTCGTCTGACAGTTTTAGCCAACAATTCATTAAATGAGTTTTGTATTGACCGGAGTATAGTTAAAGCTTGTCTTGATGTTTAGGTCTGTCTCTCAAATGCCTTCCACTTTGATATTAAGGGGAATGAATGATGTTGAATTGGTCCCTCAAGGCTTGGCTTTGTTCTCTCCCAAGCCTTGAGGCAGTAGCAGTGTTTAATGTGTTGTATAGATTTTATTTCGATGCATTCCTGTGATCTACACTAAAGGCATCTTTTTTTCACCCAAGGAAGAGGTGAACACTGCAAGTTGCTCCTATCTCAGAGCAAGCAGCCATGGAGACAAGTCTAATCCATGAGTACTTGGTCCAATTCCTGGGGGAAAAAAGAGGAAAAAAAAAACCCCATCAGCTGAAAGTATTGGTATTGACTTAACTTCACTGTGTCTTGTGCTTGTTTGTGTGGGCATAGTCTGTTAATTCAGTTTGTTTAGTAGAAATGTTTAGGGCCAGATTTTCAGCAGTGGTGTCTGCAGTCCTTGTTTGTGTGCACACAGGGAGCAAATGGAGCTGGAGTTTGGGCTCTGGGAGAATTTGCAGCCACACTTTGTGCACGACCTTGCAAGTCTGATCCTTAATTGTGAACTCTCTTGTCTTGTGTGCATCCCTTGCAGTTACTTTTTACTGGAAGTGATTTACTAGAAATGGCCCTGATTTCTTCTCTTTCTCTCTCGTGCTTCAGAAATGCAGTTGGCCTGAATAAAGGGCAGAATCATCTTAGCAGGAGAAATTTGGACCTTTCTGCTTCCAGTTCTTTTGACTTTTTCCTTGCTGCTCCCAATGATAGAAACAGCATCTTCCTTCCAGTAAAATGGGTTGTGATGGAAATGAGGAGTGCAGCTGTGCCCCCCTGCCTGCCCCAGCCAAAACGTGGTGGCAAATGTGTGCTTGGGGCTGGTTTTAGCCTTACAAATCCAAAGGCAAATCCTAAAACTTCTCCAGGATGCAGGAGTCTGGCTAAAGGCAGGTGGTAAATGATATTTGGGCTGGCAAGAGACAGGGGGGTGTTACAGAGATCCTCGTTGTGGTTTCAACGCTCAGGAGAATGGAGGGGATAAAATTCACAGTGTCTAAACAGAGGTTCTGAATTTGGGCTCTTCCTGCCCCTCTTTGCCTCTCTCAGAATCCCAGAATTCCTTTGGGATCACAGAATATTCTGAGTTGGAAGTTCCACAGCGAGGGGCAGATTGGAAAGGCAACAAAACCTCATCCCAAAACCTGCTTAGGAATTAAACATTCCTGAAATCCTCTTACTGTAAGGTACTTGCTACTCTAAGGCCAACAAAGCATTCGAGTCTTGTGGAGGAAATGAATATTCTTGGAAGATTCTTCCTCTAAAACATTTGTGACAATTTGAGGCCAATGAAACATTCCTGAGCACCTCTGAGATCTGAAGTGACAACAAACCTCTGGTGAGGAGGTTTCTGCGTGCTGTAATTTGCATTTTTGTGCTGCTGTAGAGTCTCAGCTGTTCCAGGAGGTTGGTGAGGTGCTTCAGGCAGTTCTGCTCCTGATTTACGTGGGCTGAACCAGAGGTTGGATGGCTTTGGTTCTGCCAATGTTGTTTAAACTGATCCAGAAAAGATGAAGTATTCTGTTACCATGAATCTGTATTAAGCATGGCCTAAATATTAGGTGTTTGTTCTGTATAGTATGTTCCATCAACTATTTATTCCCAGTGCTTTCAACTCCAAATCCAGCACCCATTTAAAATGGAGTCATTGGGCAGATGTTCCTTTTCTCAATACAGGCTGAGAGATTCTCTCTTGGAGGTTTAGGACACAATTTTGCTAACAGGTAAAAGAACCATGTAAATATGTACGAATTCTATTTGTTGCACATAACTTTTTTTGGTATATAAAAAAAAAAGAAAAAAAGAAAAAAAAAAACCCAACAAAAATAAATGTAGAAATTACCTGTGGATGTCTTGCTGCAATCATTCTTATGCTGCAATCATGCAGTCCAAACATAAGAGCTTGAATGAACCCAACCAGAGGCCTTTTTGGACTCAGTCTGAGCCTTAGAAACTGTTTTTAATTGTCAGTACTGTAATTCTGTTTCTAGAAATTGTACCAAGTCGTGTGGGTTTTTTTTCTAAGTCCTTGTGTGTGTTTAGCAGTAGAAGGGTTAAAGCACTTGATTTCCCCCCGGATCCCAGTTTTCCCAGTAGAATTCCTGCAGCTTTGTGTCTGGCTGAGCATTGTGTGTGAAGGCTGAGCAGCATTGACTTGAGGCTTTCATTGTTTACAATTCTTTAAGCAAAAAAAAAAAAACAACCCAGAAACAACCCAGCATTGTGGTTTTTATCACTTTCTGCTTTATTTGGGCTGCTCAAAGCTGGTCCCACAGACCACAGAATCCCTGGAAAGTGCTGGATGTGGCCCTGGATTTGGGGAGGGAGCTGCTGGGCAGGGCTGAGTTTGTTGAGAACGAGCAGGAATTAACCCTCAAATGTGTGCTCAGATTTTGGGGGGCCTGAGCTGAGCCCTGGTTTGTAAGGAGGGACTAATGTCAAATCCTCATCTGTGTTTTGGTCAGGCCTGTTGAAACTGGGGAAGAAAATGACTTTTTAAAGAATGATGGCTAGAGATGGAGAGGTTGAAATGACTTTTAAACACTGCTAGTGGGCTTAAATATGGGAATTGCTCATACCATGGTGTGTTTGAACAATTGTCTTTTTATTGTGCATAGAGTTTTATATTCTGGGGGTTTAGTTCTAGAGAAAATCTAGGCCTAGCAGGATGTGAGGAATGCTGTAGTGTTGTTTCTTTTCCCTTAAAAACACAAGAAAAAATGTTGTGGAGTCTGCAGTGAACATCTGTGTCCTTATTCTGCTGGGGCAGGGTGGAAGGTGCTGTTGGTTGCCACCTCTGAAGGGAACAGAATTTGGCCACCACACAAAAGAAAAGCAAATATTTTCTGTCTGTGGCCAGATTTGGTCACTCCCCTGAGCCACTCACACCAGAGGAGCTGCAGGACAGGGAGCCATGGCACCAGTTTCACCCAGAATCTGTGAATTGCAGGAACCAAACTCCAGAACTGGAACTTCCCAAATGCATTGGGTTTGTTGTTCTGCTCCTTGTGGTGCTGCTGGGAAGTTTGCAGACTAAATATTCAAGAGTTTTTTTGTGAGTGCTGGTGTGATCCATGCCAGGCTAAAGCCTGGCCTGGAGGGACAGCACTGGAGCAGCACAGGGAATTAAGCTGGCCCTACCCCAGAGGGCTTCAGGCCACTCTCAGCAGGGTTTGGAACAGAATTTCCCTCTGGGCCGCCCTTCCTGTGGTGACATTAATATGAAGGAAGCCCTTCCATGCTGGAAGTGGCATTGTTAGACACAGTTTGTGTCTAATAGTGGCAGTTTTGGTACTGTAAAATAAATAGATTGAAAGTTGAGAGTCCCTCCCTCTCTAACATTCCACCTTGCTGCTGGAATAGGAATTCCAAACTCTCTGTTGGAGTATGTTGGGTGGTTCACACCCTGCCTGCCTGCTGGGAATGCTCAGGATTTCTCACACATTCATCCTGTCAGACCAGAGCAGCTGCACAAACTGTGCTCCTCTGCAGTCCTGTGGGCAGTCTGCTGTGATCTCACTAGTGTTAGCTCTTAGGGGAGTTTAACTGGAAAACCTCATTTGCTTTAGAAGGATGTGATGTTCATTTAGAGTAACTTAGATTTTATTTTTAAGTTCAGCGTTGAGTTGTATCATGTAATGTTTGTCTTTTTTTTTTTTTTTGCCATAAACAGATACCTCAGTCAGGATTTCTTAACTTTAGCTCCTTGAAAGTGAGTATTTGTTTTCCTGCCTGCAAACAGGAAGCCTCCAGACATGGCTGAGCAGAGGAAACAAAAGTTTCTGATCTGCTTTGCATCACAGTAACTACTTCAGGTGGACTAGAAATCGCATTGGACTTGCAAGACTTGAATCAGGCATAAAACTTCTTTAAACAGAAATTTAATAACAAGTTCAACATAATCCCCAGCCACTAGACCCTTTGTTTTCATTTCAGGAAGAGGGAATGTGATGTTATTACAGGAGGAAGGCAGCTTGATTCATTTGCAATCTTCCAGTATCTGTCTCTAAGAACAAAAGCAGCTGCTTTGGGCTGGCGCTGGCGGGTGAAGATTCCTTTCTTGTTCCCCAGAACTCGTGTGGTCCCTGCAGAAAAGTTATAAAATAAAGAAATATTTCAGCCAAGCTCTTCCAGGCCCTGCTGTGAGCTGTTACAGTGTAGGTACCAGATCAGGCCAGGTGGAAGAGACCTCTGCACTGTCAGGCACAACAGGGAAGCAGTGACAGAACCCAGCTGCAGTTCCTTGTTTCTACAGCTGGGACACTGAACTGGGCTGTGCCCAGTCATCAGTGTGAGATCAGTGTTCAATCTACAAGAGACTGGCTCTACCTTCAGACTGGATGGAGGAAATGGTGATGACTATTTACTGTCCTCACTGGTGTCTGGATCCTTTCTGCCTGTTTTAATTTTCATAGGAAATCAGAGAAAAGGCTAGAGAGACTGGAACTGCATCTCTGTGTGACCTTGTCTACATTTTCTCTGTCGTTTTTGATGCTGCTTTTCTGGCCACTGCCATCACTGAGCCTTCTACTGCCTGTCCTGGTGCTCTGCAGGGTGTTTTAGTGCTGTCCCTCCCTCTCACTGACTGCTCACCACCCCAACCCCACTGCAGGGGGCATAAGCAGAACAGGTTCATTATTAGATTGGGATGGTTTAATTTCTGTGGGACTGCTGTGTAAATTAAGGAATTTCCCTTCCTTTGTGACTGCACTTTTCTGTTAATAATGGGTGGTGTCATGGAGAGGCAGCTGTGTGCCAGTGGGGCATCTGCTCACCTACTGCTAAACCTCTGCCAAGTTAATGATGATTATTTAAGGTGCTCTGTTGCCAGGGCAGCTGTAGGTGACACTGGAAGCAAGTGAGATGTCCCTGAAGCTCTGAATTGAGGGTGGCCAAAACCCAGGAGCTACCTGGGGCCCTCACAAGCTTCCCCTGTACATGGCCTCATGCTCCTGGGAGCATCTGAGCAGGAGAAGGGATAAATTAAGCACAGGCAGGACCTTCCCTCTCGGTCCTGCTGGATTTTGTGACAAAAGCAGCTGTGCTCTGTCCTGGTGAACAGAGGGCCTTTTGTCCTTTCAGCACAGGATTTGTGTGGCATCAACCACTAAGCTCCCAGGGAGGATGGAGAGGTGTTTATAAAGAAAAGCTCACCTTGATTGGTCATGAAATCAGCAAAATTCCAGATGAGCTCCCCGATGACGTACTCCTTCCTCTTCTTGTCAAAGACAGCGTGGTACTGCCTGAGCAGGGCCTGCTGGTACTCCTCACTGAACATCATGGGGGGGTCCTGCAGCCACCACAGCAGGCTCAGGGCACAAACAATCCCAGCAAAGCCATTCCCACTGACCCAGGAACCATTCCTCAACAGGAACCCTGTGTTTGCCTGCTCTGCTCCTTGTGCTGCATTAACCTGGCTGTTGTGACCATTAGCAAACACAAAATTCCAGGTATTCCCAAGGGGGAATGGCCTTTGGCATGACAGGGCCAGGAGTGTCACCCCCTGCATGGGACAGCACCACAAACCTCCATTCTCCAGGGTTTGCTTTCACTGGAGCATTTTCTGCCACTGCCAAGGACAGATTTTGGAGTCCTCTCTTCAGGCAGAGTGGCAAAGCTCACTGGTTTTGGTGGAGCAGGATCCCAAGCCTGGAGCCTTTGGACACTCCCAGCAAGGCCAGGCCCAGGGGTGCCACCCTCTCCCAGTCACATTTTGCTGCCCTGGAAGAGCTGATTCCACGTGGCAAACACCACAACACTCACACTGTGCAGCCCAGGCACGGAGTCTGCTCCATATTCACTCTGGATGATGGGTTTTTGGTAGGTTTTGTACCAGTTCTCAAACTGGGCTGTCAGCTGGAGTGGGATCACTTCCAGGTGGCCTGGGTCGTGGTACCAGGAGAAATAGCTGTTCACACAAATCACATCCACGTAGGGAGCCTGTAAAAAACAAGGTGAGAGTGGTTTGGCACACATTTCAACCTTCTTATAAACCTAAATCCTCCTCTGGGTTCATTTAATGGAACCCAGGTTTATTACACATAAGATGAATTGTTTCCCCCATCACTCAGGCCCTCCAGACATCATCATCTTCCTCAGAAAAAAAAGGGAAAAAAAAAAGGCAGGAGAAATTTAATAAGCTAACAGCATTAATCAGGCATTTTTCTTACAGATTAGGAAGTCACAGCAAAGAGTTAGACAAGATCAACATGTTTCATTCTCAGGTTTGTTAGAAGTTTTTTTTTTTATTTCCAAGATGTCTCTGGCTTGCTGGTACATTTAGATGTACTTTTTCTTTTTGAGTATTGGAATGTGATTATCAAGTGAGTGGTCAAATATTTTGACTAGCAACTAAATTTTGTGCATCAATGGTGCAATACTAAGACTAAAGCATTCTGCAAGTTATTTGCCATTTCTACCACATGGACAGTGTGATAAAAGGGCACAAAGCCCCCTCAAGATAAAGTGATGTTGTATGTAACTTGTTCAATGTTCTCTTAACATGTTTTGTAATAAAAAAAGAAAAAAAAAGTTCTAATATCACATCAGTGTATGAGAGATCTGTTCTTTGGGTTTGTCTCCTCCAGCTGGGATGGGAATGGGATATCCACAAACAGATTCCTGCTGGGCTCTTTCAAATTTAAAGCTATGAGAGGGGTTTTTTTCTGGGGTGGGGAGGAAAATCCTCAGAGTTGCAGCCATTCCTGCTAATTAGAGGACATTTTAGAAGAAATCCAAAGTGTGACCTGGAGCAGAGACGTGTGGCAGCACAACCTCACCTGCTAGAAGTGATTAATGTACAAGGATCTACCCTGGAAACAAATACAGGTGTTAAAAATCCTTGGTCCATGCTATGAAAGGCCCAAAAATCCAAGGAAAGTGCCTTTGGGTTATTTATGCAGCTCTAGGGCTTTAATTATGGAGCTGGAGGAGCTTTTAGATTATTCAACACAAACAGACATCTGCCAGAGAAGATCTAGAGCAGTTTAAAGCAGGAATTAAAGCAAAGCTCCCTTCCTTTAGACTTCCACAAGGGTTGTGAGCATTTTAAAGAGGTTTAAGCTTTGGCTTAATTGCAAGTGAAAATCCTGAGCATTAGTAAACACAATCAATGGCTGGCAAAGCATGACAATATTAATGGAATCCAGGGGCATAATCCTGCACACAAAGAATTATTCTCTCTTACAGATTTTTT
>VYXD01014870.1:153008-187185 GCA_013397195.1 Hylia prasina | reverse complement strand
TTCCGAGTTCCTTATTTCTCCTTCCTTTTCCGCTTCCGTCGCCGCCGCCGAATCCTCCTTCAGCGTTACCGGGCCTGTTCCGCCGCCGTGTCCCGCCGGGCTGGGGCTGCCCGGGGGTAACGCGAGGATCCGCGGGGAGGCCGCGCCGGGGAGGACAAGATGGAGGTGTAAGGAAGGGCCTGAGGGGGCAGCGCAGGGCACGGGCCGTGCCCGCAGCGCGTCTCTGTGGGGTCTCTGTGGGGTCTCTGTGGGGTAAATCGCTATGGGGTGTGTGGGTACAGCTCTGCGGGGTGTGTGGGTACGTCTGTATGTGGTGTGTGTGTGGGTACACCCGCGTCGGCTTGTGCGTGAGGACACAATAAAGCCCTGAGGGGGTTATTGCCCCCAGCAGTGAGTGCAGGCGTTGTGGTCAATGTCTGAGGGGTTTATTTTCTTTCAAATTCCTGCCGGACAAGCTTTTGGGGCGAAAAGCGGCGTGAATCCCGCTCCTGTCGCCTCCTGTCCCCTCCCCGCTCCCTCTGCACCGGGAGAGGCAAAATGGAAATTTTTCATTATTCCCATGAAATTTTCATTGTTCCCCCCGTATTGTGTAGGAGCTGGAAATGCTGGAGAAGGGGGAAAACCTGAGGGGTTTGTGCCAGCGATTGCAAACGCTAATAAGGGAGTCGGAACTTTGGCTGCTCGCTGTTTCAGGGCTGTCACACCCGGCCTTCTTCCCGTGTGTTTTGGGCACAAAACTATGGAGTTTGAGCTATTTAGAAGCTTAAAAATCACGCGAGTTCTGTGGAGCTGGATAAATTTCTAGTTTCCATTTAATTTTAGTTTCTCTAATGGGTGGGTCCACTCATGGGATGTATCTCCCAAAGTGACTGAGCTCCTGCAGCAGTGTAATCCAGGGGTGCTTTGTTATCATTAAATCTTCTCTACTATGAGCATGAAAATCAAAAGTTGATAAAAAATATGAAACATCTGCTGAAGTACAGGTTTGTCTTAATACATGTAGCAGCCTGCAGAGAAATGAGCTGTTCTGGCTGTCGTACACTGAGAAAGATGCTTTTGATACCATTAATAAAAAAGTCTCGATGATTCTTATGTATCCATTGAATTTTTATTAATCTTTTGCCTCCTGCCTGATTTGGAAGGGAAGCTTTGCCACTTTCCAAGTTCTTACTAGGGATTTTTCTTACCAGAATAACTCTGTATTTCTGACCAGAATTATCTGTTATTAGAGGAAGGAACTCTCAGAAAACTGTGTGGTTTAAATATACAACACATGTGAAGCAGCAGACTTAAAAATACAAAGTGTCAGTGATATTCGTACAGGTGTGATGCTCTGTACTAAGATATCTTTTGATATATGCTGCCCTACTATCAGACTAAAATCCGGGCAAATATTAGCTGTTTAAAGACTCTATTAAAAGTGTTTCTATTTTTGATGTTACCATGAAAATTTTCACCTTTCTGCTCAAGTCTTAATCACTTAAAAATAAAGCAGAGCGTTGAGCTGACTGCTTAAAAATACACATTAGAATAAAAATACACCTAGAATTATTCAGAACTCCTTGTTCCCTGACTGTAAAATTGGTAGCTGTGAGTCAGGACTGAAGGCAATTTTATTCCTGTTGCAAATATTGATCAGTTTATAAGTTTATAATCAGTTTATATATTGATCAGCACAACGGAGCTGTTGAAGATCTGAGACTGACTCGTTGGCAGAAGTAGAGGGGGGGGGAAATAAAAAAAAAACCACATTTTTCTGAACAGCAAAGCGGATAAGAGTGAAAAAGGAAAGCAGTTGTCTTAAATAATTCCGTTCTTAACCTTCGATTCCGCAGCCCCGTTTGCGCGGCCCGTGTGTTTGTTTCCCCCTCTTTCAGCCGAAGAATTCCGCCCGTGATTAATTCTCCCCATAGAATGTCTTTGATCCGCGGGGATTTCTGTAGGGCCCGGCTGAATGCAAACACTCTGAAGACTCGCATTTCCCTGCCGACAAAAGCTCCCGTGTGGCTTGTGAAACATGAATGAAAAACTAATGCGTGCCTGAGCTCACTTGCTGAAGTTTCACTCGGGTCAGCGAAATGGAAGTTGGAGTTCATCTCAGCGTATTTCAGAAGGTCCTTTTCATTTAAAAACAATGCTAGAACCTGTGGAAGTTTGTGGATGCATTTACCCTTTGAAAGTGATGAACGTGACAGTTCTATTCAGGCCATTGGCCGTGCTTAACAACACATTGTACCTTTTTTTTTGTTGGGTTTTTTTTTTCCCTCTTTTTCCTAAGCTGCTGCACAGACCTGAGAAAGGCTTTTTTTTCCTTTTGTGTGGAAACTTTCTGTTGTTGTGGCTGCTGAGTGCTCAGCAGAACGTGTTGTTCAGGGAATAGAGGATGAGCCCGGGGCAGTTTTTCTCCCTCTTTTTACTTTAAATATATAAATTTACAATATCCAGGAGAAATAAAAGCACGATGTGCTTGGCCCTGCAGTCACCCTGGATAAGGATTCTTGCTTACTGGGGGCTGAGGAAGTGGAAAAATGGGAAATTCAGCCTTGCCCTTCTAATATAGAAACAGGCACATAAAGATGGGAAGAACAAACAAAGAGGAAATGCAAGAAATTGGTGTTTTTTTCACTCAGTACAACACATAAAAATTAAAGCCCTCTTTAAATACACACACACACATGTCTGTGGTACTAAAATACTCAGGGTGCTCTTGACTGATAAAGAAAATAGTGCTTGTCATCTGAATAATTTTTCCCATCAGTCATTTGAATAAAATCAGAGGCATTTTTTCTAAGGAAGAAGCAAAGCGATTTGGTTTGAGTGTGTGAAATGAGGTGAGTGAGTAAAAAAAGGGTAACTGAGTGGAAGGAGAGTGTTGTACAAGTGTATGTGATTTATGGGGCAAAATGTGCAAAATATACTTAATATTTATGTAATAATTTTACTGACAGCATGGAAAATATTTTCCAGGGATGGCAATTGTGGAATCACCAAAGTAAGATGTCTTGGGGGTTTTTTTGTTTGTTTTTTTTTTAAACTATGCTCATTTAGTGTCTGTGACGGGGCAAAGAAAAGCTTCAGACGGTTTCATTTGGAACATAATTAATTGTTTTCCTTTTTCCTTTTAGAAAAGATGCAAATGCTGCATTGCTGAGTAACTTTGAGGTAAGTTTGTCTCCATTCTGCTTTTAAAGCAGCAATTTCAAGCTGTCACCAGTGCCTTGTAGAATCTTTGGAAGCTGAAATGTGGCAGTGGCAATCAGCAAAACCTGCAGGGGATTCACTCTTTCTCGCCTTTGCTTAGTTTTTAAGAAAAAAAAGGCTTTTTAAAGAAGATTTGGAAATGGTTTTGCTAGTAATGGGTACTGTGGTGTTGTTTGTTTGGTCTTGAGATTATTCCAAAGTGGGTATTTTTCTCTCTCATTTTAAGGGGGGGGGTGGAAAGAAATATCATGTCCTTGTTGGTTTAATTTAAGCCAGGTAATGGAAATATTTTGCTTTGCTGATTAATGTAATTTTTGGAGCAGTTTTAATAACCCAAGTGGTGTTGTCTGTGTTATTGTATTGCTGAAGTTGCTTTTTATTGCACTTTTATTGAAGTGTTTTATCCTGAGCTGCAAACAGCAGAGCAGGCATCTGGAAAGAGCTCTCTTAAATTTCCTCTGAGAAATCGATGATATCACGTCAACCAAACTGGTGTTCAGTCCCTGGCTGTTAAAAACATGTGAAAAAAATAGCAAATATGGTTTTTAAGAGTCCTGATTCCCCTCCAGCTACTGATACCTTTCCATCTGCTCCACTTCCCAGCTGCAGTTCCAGTGGCAAAGCCAAGGTTCTGTAAATCAGGGTGATCTTTGCACACAAAATTCCATCCCTGCAGTTCTTCTGTGAGCTTGTTGTCCTTTTGTGTTTGTTGTCAGAGCTCCCAGCCTGAGTCTGAGGTTTCAGCATTGACAGGTGCTCCTTTTCCACAGAAGTGGGAAGTAATTGAGGGTTTGCAGCTGATTATGTTCATATTTCTCACTGTCTAGAAATGTTTGGTTTCTTGTTTCTCTGGACTGTCAGTTTATAATTCCCTGGGCTGGATCTTGAGTGAAGCCAGGTAAAAATGAGGGGGTGAACAGTGAGAAGTGCTCTGTTGTTGTACTCTGGGTATTGACTGCAAAGCCTGAAGAAAAGAAAAATCTGAAAAAGTTCCATTATCTGTTTAAAATAGTCACAGCTTTTAAAAAACCAATTTACATCCTTATTCATCGCTCCGGGGCCCAAACGTTTCTCATTTCAGTTGCTGGGCCATCCACTGAAACAGCCACACCTTTTTGTTCTTTGGCTGAATGGATTTTCCCCTTCAATTACGATTTCCTGCTGTAACATTTTCAGGATGAAATGCTCTCAGATGCTCTAAACCACTTTATTTTAAATCTTTAGGTGTACCAGTTACTTACGGATCTCAAGCAGCAGCGGAAAGAGAGTGGCAAAACCAAGCAGAGCTCTGGGCAGCAGAACCTGAACACAATCATGTATGAGGTGAGCAGCACTGGGAAGGTCCATCTCACCTGTTAGCTCAAGCTGCAGTAATTCACATCCTTAGGGCTGTGTGTTAATAATTTGGTATCAAATTTCTCCTAATTCAAACCACAATAAAATGTTTTATCTGCCGCTTTTCTGTGGTCAGGTCGTAGGGTAACTGTGCTGCCAGGGCAGAGTTAGGGCAGCTGCTGTTCTTAAAATCTAGGAAAGAATTCCAGAATTTCCTGGTTTTCAGCTGTTTAGTTTTGTTGGGATTGGTTTTTTAATTCTAAATATTCCATCCTTTTAAGACACAGGGCAGAGCTCGCTATCATCTGATGAATTTATGATATCACCCAATCAAGATGATGATTTCAAAGCTGAGGCACAGATTACATGGTATTTTTTTTTATTAACAGAATTAAATTAATAATTCCCAGCCAAACCAGATCATTTAAATTGTTTTTTTTTTGATCCAGAGAAAAGCCAAACCACACGTACAGATAACATCACTCAGATGCCGGGCGGGGAATAAACATTTCATCCCTTGCTGGGAAGGAATTGTAAAATCTTATCCTACAAATACCAACATTTAAAACAAATCAGCCCCTTCCCAGAGCCTTGCAGTGAGAGGCATTGTGTGTGTGCTGGAGAACTGCATGGGCAGCACCATGACTGACAGGCAGCTGAAAGCACTTTGCCTTTGCTTGCATGAGTAATTCTGTTGAGCCCTCATGTGGATAAGATCTGGCCTAGGCTTTGGTTTTGTTTCAGTTCTGCCTTTGTTTGAAAAAGGTACAGAGGTTGTAATTCCTAAGCCTTGCATTCAACAAAATAGGGGCTTACCAAAACTGGGAATTAAATCTTCATGGAGACTGACAGTCTCTTCCTGCACCTCTGGGAAACAGCTGAGGAAGATCCTGTAAGTAAATTTTATCAGGATGCACCTGAAATCTTGAATTGCTTTGTTATTCTGTGTGTTAAATACCTATAGGATGCTTGGGGGTGTAGCTGGTGTCAATTCTGGGTGTGTTTTCTGTGTTTGACTGAAAGAAAAGCAGAATTTGATTTTACAGGATTGTCTTTGGGTTTCTTCACAAGCTCCCTGCAGACTTGGATCCATTGGCACTGAAGTAACTCCATGAAAGGAGCTTTGTTTTTCTGTGTATTTGGCTTTTTCATTGATTTGAAATTGCCAAAAATAAAGATGAGCCTGGAAGAGAAATGGCTCCTGTGAAATAATTACTTTTCATGACAATATAATAATTTTATTTCAATCACTGGTGGGGAATAACAGCTTCATTTTATCTGGAAAGCCAGACAGGGCTTAAAGAAAGAATAATAAATTATAATTATTTCCAGCTCTTCATTTTGGGGTTTAATTCGAGCAATAATAAATGTTTAAGAAGATTTTAAGTCACTTCCAGTGAAAAGTCAGCTGTGAACTGGAATTTTTGTGGGTTTTTTTAATCAACAAATTGGTTTTTTTACTCAGGTCAGATAACTCTATGTAATGTAATTCCATTATCCACCTGCTCAATGTTGTTGTTTTAAATAAAGCAAATAAATGGAACATCTGCTGTCAAAGCCAGTTGAGGAAAAAATTGATCAAAGTTTAATTGTCTCAATTTTTAATACCAAAATATCCTTGTAGATTTCATAACAAGCCACTTAATCTGCTTCTATCAGCTTTGAATTGCCAAAAATGCAGGTAATGGATAAAAACAAGGATAGATTTAAGAGGGATTTCTGGGCTGGCAGGGAGAATTTTGCTGGCACTGAGCACATGAAAGTTTGGGTTTGAAGGATGAATTCATTTCTGTGTGCTTTGAAGAGATAAAAACCAAACAAAGAACAAACCAAGGTAGCAAATGTCTGTCACAAACAGCAAGAGGGTTTTTTTTAGCAGGCAGAGCTAAAACTCAGTCCTTTCCTGTATTCTTCAACTTGCAGTTTTGGGCTTTGAACAGCTCAGGTAAAGTTGATTTCCAAACCTGAATTGATTTGCCAATTTTTCTGGGGGCTGAGGAGACTTTTCAGAGTTATTTGTTCCATACACAGCTGGTAGAACAAGTATTAAGTGTGAAATAATTCATATTTTCTTTCTGTCCCTTGCAGACACTGAAGTACATTTCAAAAACCCCCTGCAGGTACCAGAGTCCTGAGACTGTCAGGGAGTTCCTGGTAGCAATGAAAGACCATAAATTAACCAAGTAAGTGGAGCTGTGCATCTGAGCAGGAGTAAAAACTCAATTAATGCTGAAAAACTGATCCCTGTGGACAGTGTGGTGATCTGTTTAATGGATTTTAAGTGTTTTCTGCCCTTATTTAAATGCTCAGCCAAACATCTTTTCCTTCACTCATGGATATTTCCATCTTCTCTTTATGCGCTGTTTGTCCAGGATCTCTGAGATTCTACATTTCAGTTATTTAAATGCTGGATCAACCAACCTTCCCTCCTCCCCCTGCAGTTTCCAGTGATTATTTTGGGAAGTTCTGCCTGGAAAAGAAAAGATTTCCTGTGCAGTTCCAAGACTCCAAGGGCTTTTTTTCCTCTTTGGCAGTGCCAAAGTGAGTTCCTGTCCTTGAGGCACATAATCCTCTTGGAGCTCTGCAGAGTGGCAGTGAAGCCTGATGTAAATAGAAATGCAATCACCTCTGATCACTCCTCTGACTTGCAAAGCAGAAAAAACCCAGTATTTAGCTGCTTCTAAATGACTCCTCCTTCACTTCAGAGGGGGAGTTTGTGCTGGATAAACACTTGAGTGTTTTATTCCCTGCTGGGAGGGCTCCTGAGGAGTTCATCCTCTGGGAAAAAGGCCTTTCATTCATTTGGCTGTGCCACAGCATGCCCAGTGAGAGCTCTGGGGTGCTGCAGGGCAGGTTTTTAGCCTGTGCAGAGCAGGGAAAGCAGGCTGTCAGCTTTTTGTTAGACTGTCAGTGCCCCCTCTCTACAGCCAGGCACATCCAGCTCTGCACAGAGGGATGCTGCTCCTTAGGAATTCTGGCCTGGAGTTGTGCCTGCACTGCTTTCTTTGCCAGGTCACTAAGTGCTTAACCCTCCTGCAGCTCATTTTGTACTCATTTATATATCCTAATTATTTTCTGGAGGTATTGAAGCATGGAGAAAAGAAAATATTCTGCAGTAAAAATACTGGAGGTGTACAGAGTGGTAATATGGCACTGAGAGGGTCTTAAAACTGGCAGCAAACATTTCTTGAGTAGTAGTGAGCATCCTTCCCTTCAGGTAATGTAAACCAGCCCTTTTTGAAGAAAAATAAGCTTTGCTGTCTGTGCAGGGCAACAGTTCAGGAAGAACCAGCAGAAAGATGTAGCACAGCAAAAAGGCAGAGGAGGATTTTTCAGAGTAAAAGGAGCTGAACTATGTTGGTGTAAAGCTCCCATTAAAAATCAAAGTGTTTATATTTTTATTTAAAGCTCATTTCTAAACTTCTTTCAGGTGGAATTTGACCAGGACCTGAGGGTTAACTCTTAGTGTTATCACTTTAGGCACCTTGACTGCAACTGCTCCCCTGGATGGGATCTCCCAGAGTGAAACACTGAACAATTTAATTTATGTCAGAGAAACTTCCAGCTACAGATTCTCTGTCTCCCACAGTGCTGAGCACTTTTGTAGGTCTACCCAAATATTCACCTTCCCACACCTGCTTGTTCAGTGAGCTGGAAAGGTTGGAATTGTTACAAGCTTTAAAAGAGCTTTTGGGCTGTTTAATTTTTTATGGATGCTCTGAGGTGCCTTTGGGGTTTGATATTATCCTGTGTGTCCTTTTCCTGAGGCAAGGGAGTTATTCCCAGATCATTTCTTGTGCATAGTGGCAGCAGGATGAGAGTGAGGAGCCAGCCAGTGGTGTAGGTGACAAATTTATTCAGTCAGAATTCAGATTTGTTCTGTGAGCATCCTGTACAACTTTTAATTTTTTAATCCCTATCTTATCCCATAAAGAACTTCCAGAAGGAAACTTTACAGAATAAAACCCAGAATTGTTTTGTGCCATCCTGGCACTTGTTTTTTCTGTTTTTTTCCATGCAGCCACTTGAAGCCAGAAGTGTCAGGGCCCACGTGGCAGCCCCTTCACCCCAAACCACAGGGAGCGCATGGGGTGCAATTCCTGTTGAAGGCACTTTTCTGTAAAGTAGCCATGCTCCAAGGCAGTTTGGAGCTCCCCTTTTGTTCCTACCACTGCTTCTCTTGTTAAATGACAAGGCTTTGATGCTTTCCATTCTGTGCATGGAGGTGGTGTGTAGGCATTTCATTCCAGCTGTCTGCCAGAGAGCTTCCTTCCCTTGGAGAGGAAAGACCTGCAGTGTTTGCCCTTCCAGGACCTTGCTTGCGTGATCCCTGTCATGACCTTTCCTCCCACCAGGAGTAATGAGCTCCAGACTCTCTCTGCTGTTTCCTTTCTGGCTGAGGCACCCCAAAATGTGCTCTCTGAGCTGGTCAGGCACTGCCTGTGCTGCTGCCAGCTCTCTGCAGTGGCTGATTAGATTTATTGGTGTTAATTGGGCTCTGTCCTCGGGCAATTCAATCTGGCCAAAGGGTCAGCAGCATCCCATCACCCCAGACTGCTTCCCTGCCCTTGGAATTCCTGTCAGGACTCTGCTCAGAGAGGGGGAACAATTAAGCAGCGTGTTCATGCTCTTAATCAGGCTCAGCCTAAGAGGAGGGCTTTGAGGATGAGGATTTGCAGCCCTGCCTTGGGGTGTGCCATTCCCTGCTCAGGCTGTGCTCGCTGCCCTCAGCACTAGGCTGTGCTCGTGGATGGGAGAATCCCCAGCTGGGAGGAGACAGCAGCCAGGGAAACACCAGGAACTGAGGCACAGCAGAGCTCTGAATCCAGGGAATTGTTGTTTTTCCTTCCACAGCCCTGCGGGATGTCAGGCTGCACGTCTCTGCTCCAGTCTCTGCTCCACATAACTCTGACAAATTCTGCAGTTCCTGGAAAAACAAAAATCACCTCAAATCCTTCTGTTATCACTGATTTTTGCCACTCAAAGTACCAGGTTAACAGACCAGCATACATGTTGTGATGGATTTGACTCTTCAGTGTTACAGACACAAAAGCAAAGCTTCCTAAAGTGCAGATTTTAAAAATAAACACCAATGTGTGCAAATATTCCAGAGTCATTTCAGAAAGCTGCCTTGCTAAATGGAGCAAATTCAAAGGCAGATATTTCACTGATACAGTTAAGGTGTGGTAAAACAGTTTTTCCCATCATTTTTAATCCTTACTTTGGTAAAATTCAAACTGTAGAGCTGAGAGTTTTTTTGTTTTAGAACTAAAGCTCTGAACCCACATAATGAATTTTATTATTACCTTGTTGAGGCCTCAAGCTTTGGCTGAAGCTCCAGTTCAGTGAGCCATGTTGTACTTGGAAATAGAGTTTGCCACTAGCAGCTAATTTTCCAGTTTTAGGGCTGGAATGGCTTCATATTTGTAAGGTCCAGTGACTTGCATTGCATGAAAAGAACATTTATTAAGCTGGAGCTCTGTAATTATGGTTCAATGAGAACTGGCTCTGCTTGTGCTTCTTCCTGTTACTGATAGCCTATCTTGGATCTCATTTTGGGATAACCAAATCTCCAGTACTGCTTATTATAATAATTTTTTAAAAAACTGGTCAGGAACATTGCCCTTTTTGTCTTTAAATCAACAGAGTCAAGGAAGTGTTGAGCTGAAAATCTTCAGTGCTTGTAGAAAGTATTTTCCCTCCTGACTGCCAAAAACTACAACAGATGATACAAACCTCTGCAATATTAAAGGCTGAAGGATTTGCTCTGTAATTTTTGTCTCCTCCAGAGCATTCAAAATGAATATTCAGCAGCAAGTCAGGATCGTGCTCATTGAACAGCAGCATCATTTAAGAGATTTTAAAAAGATTATTCTCAGCTTTTCCTGTGGGAATCCCTGTGGAGAATCACAGCACCCACTGGGGCTGTGTTTTCCCGTTTTGGGAAAATCCTCCCTCAGGCAGACCCTGTGCTCAGGATTCAGGCATTAAAAGTTGCCTTGGTTGATGCAGGACCATGGGGTTTTTATTTCCAGCAAGAATAAAACCCCTGGTTGTGTGTCCAGCTGTTACTTCATGGTTTTCCTAGCAGCTCTCAGCCATCCATTCCTGAGGATAAATTTGCTTCTGCTCAGGCACAGATGTTTGAAGGGGTTTTTTTAAGCTCTCTGTGCTGGGTCTTGGCACTGTTCTCTCCTTACCCAGACCTCTTGCTGGAAAAACACTCTGGGAGTTCAGCAGATTAACAAAAGGGCAATACCAACACACAGAGGAGATTTTGGTTCAAATATAAACTGCAAAAGTTTGCTTAGTGCTGACAGAAAATGGTGCACTTTGTCTGAATTTCCACAAGAGCGTGGAAGTGTTTGTGTTATTTTTTTAGAGTGGATGGATCAATGTAGGAATGTGCTGTCTGTTCTGTCAGTGATCTTGAACGTGACCTAGAGGTGCTTTTTGTCTTGTAGAAATGTTTTTTTAGGATTTTTAGGATAGATCTCAACACCCTCACCTCCTCCAGCACTCTCCTGTCATGAAGACCTCAGACCCATTTTGCTGCCCGTAACTGCACAGGTTTTTTGTCCCCTGCAGCCTGAGCTCTGTGTGTGTCTCCAGAGCCACTCCAGAGCATTTTTCCATCCTGGAAAAGCTGCTGCTGGCTCCAGCTGAGCCCCAGAGCTGCAGGATGTGGGCTGAGGCTCAGCCCCACAGCAGGGATTGCCATTTGGGGATTTCTCAGCAGGCAGGTCCTGTACAAGCCTGCAGCACGGCCCATTAACTCTGATTAGTGAATCTTGCTTTTATGTGAGAAAATTGCTTTCAACTGTCACTCATCTTTTGTATGGATTCTCCTCTTGAACGAGCAGCTTTCGTGTTCCAAACCCTTCCTAAAATCCAGGCAGAGCAGGGAAAATGCAGATGCTGAGGTTTGGGGGCAATGAAGCTGAGAATTCCTCACCTTCTGTTTGGATGAATGGGACAGTTCCCCTTTTTATTTAACGAGCATCAGCGTGCTCTGCATGCTGCAGAAAGTGTAAAGATGAATTCGTGGGAGCTGGAAAAAGTCAATTTTACCTTTTAGATTTAATGGAGCATGAGCTAAAATTCAGGCTTAGGTCTGTGCCCAAGCCAAACACTGCAGTCAGGGCTGATCCCAGGTCATGGTTGCCTTGCTTAAAGTTAATCTCGGATGAAATTGTGGTTGTTCAGGTTTTAATTTGTGCATGTGCTGTCAGGAAATTCCAGGTACACAGAGAGCCTGATCCCAGCAGTCTGTTTTTGGGATCAGACACAGAGCCTGATCCCAGCAGTCAATTTTTTGGGATCATTGTTAAAAAGGTGCAGTGAGTACTGAGCACCAACTCAAACCTCTGCCTTCTGCTGCTGCAGAGGGCTGAGCAATCCAGTTTCCTATTAAATGAAATTTAGAGACATTTTGGCAGTGTTTGTTTCATTGCTTACCTCATAGTTACATATTACCATGTCTAAAGATCGTTATGTCAGGCTGTTAATTAGTGCTCACGCTGCACAAGCAGCTCTAGATGAATTATGGCATTTGTGCAGCTTTTGGGGGTATTTTTGCACCCTGCTGCTCCTTCCTTTGTGGTGTTCTGCATCATTTTCCAGTAGGGAGCTTTGCTGATGAAAACCAGCCATGAGATCCTTCAGATTACACATCTGAACGTGTTAATCACTTGCAAGTCCTCTCTCATTCTTCTGTACACAGTTTTAAAAACTGCAAATACCCTGAAATGATGCTTTTAGGATGTGTCTGGCCTGGCTGCAAAATTTCTGTCTCTGCCTGAAGTCTTGGAGAGGTGACCTTTTTTTGTTGTGCCCTCTATTTCTTCAGGAACATGAGCAGTTGCACTAATTGATTGTTTTAGTCACGATGTGTAATTGGTGTTAATTTATTTCTGCTTGCTGCCGTGCCAGTAATGTTCCTGTGATAAACACAGCTCTACCTGCTTGAAAAATAGCTCTAGGTAAACCAGGTTTGCATTTTTCAGCTCAAGCATGAAATGGCTTTTGCTGTTTGGTCCTCTTTATTTGGCTCTGGAGTTTTGCTGGCAAGGAATTTCAAGGATATTGCTTTGAAAAGAAGAAGATGAGGAAATTTATTTAGTAAGAGTCAGGTAATGTGCTTTGTGTGGAGGAGTGGTGGGGCTGGAGGGTTGGGATGTGTCTTGCTGCAAAAGAGAAGGAAGAGTTGTTTGAGAAGGCTCTGATCTGAGAAGTGGCATGTGAGAGAAACTTGGGTAAAATATGAATTCATCAATCTGTCCTTGTAAGTAGGGCTGAGGAGGAGGAGGAGGAGGGAGGTTTTTACAGGGAGGATCCTGAGAGAAGCTGTTGGAGAGCTCTGGAAACTGAGGCACCAGCACTGGCTTGGCCAGGGAGCAAAGCAAAGAGCACTGAAAGCACCAGCTCTGTGCCTCCATCAGGCACCAAAGCAGGGAATTGCCCAGCTCTGGAGGAAAAACCTTTCACAAATCCACCTGAATTGGCCAGATTTTTGTACAGTAAAGATATTATTTAATATTCTTTGCCCAGCTCTGCGTGGCAGTGCTGCCTTTAGCTTGGCTTTTACACAAGGGAGTTTTGTCTCTCATTGATTCCTTAAATCCCCTGCTTGCCATGGAAAGGATTTGAGTGCTCATCTCCTGTCATTATTGGGGTTTTAGTCCTGCTTTTTATGGCAGGAATTATAAACACCTCATCTTTCTACCAGTGAAGTGCTCTGAGTTCAGAGCAAAATCCAGGCACGCTCTCAGAGCCTCATGTTGGAAACACCAAATAGATTTGAGTGATTAACATTGGAAAACAAGGGAGGTGCATTCCCTGCTTCCCATCACCAGTGGAAACGTATTTTGGCTCTCCAAAAGCAAACCAAACTAATCATAAATAAATAACTAAGTGGGAGGATTTTCTGGAGCTTTCTGTTGGGAATTGTTCATATCTCACAAATGCTCTATTGAAAATGTACAGGTTTTTCTTCTGAAGCTGAAAGTGATGATTAAAATGGACATTTTAGCTGGATCATCCAGCAGCCAGTGGCAGAGGCCATTTGAAATGAAATTATATCTCTGAGGTATCTCCAGACACACAGAAATTGTTGGTTGTAAACATGGAGTGATCTGTGTTCTCTTAAAAGCTGTGAGGTTTCTTTTCTAAAAAACCTCCAGGGGAAAACCACCCCCCCCCAGAATCAGTTTAAATATGCTTTAAACCCTCCAGAATCAGGTAAAATATTCTTTAAACCCTCCAGAATCAGGTTAAATATGCTTTAAACCCTCCAGAATCAGGTTAAACATGCTTTAAACCCTCCAGAATCAGGTTAAACATGCTTTAAAGATGCCCTATAAATAGTAATAAATGCCAAGTTTAGGTTTTTTCCCAAATTGTAGTTCCCTACAGTTTGGAAACTGGAGCTTTGTATCTGCAATGAGCTAAAAGGAGAAACAAGTTTATCCTTTATACTCTGATGGGATTGTAACTGCTTAGGTATGAAAATTGTTCTTGTGGTTGTGTGTTCATAGCAGAAGTTTTTGATCTCTGGTGAGTTGTTCAATGTTTCTGCACAGCTTTAATGAAGCAGCAGTTAATTAATGCTTGCACAGTAATGATCTGAGGGTCTCTGCTTGCCACCTTGGGCTAGAGGTGTCCACAGCAGCGTGGCTGAACACAGGACAGTCCCCAAATTATCAAAACATCCAAATTATGGCCCTTCAGCCACACTGCAAACCCAGCCAGGACTATTCCTGGCAGTGACATTTCATCCCCAAGTTATCAGGAATGTGTTTGCATCACTGCAGGCATTGAGGGGATCCTCAAACCACTCAGTAATGTGGATTTTCTTCCACTGTGCTTTTACCAGGGCAGAAAAGCTGCAGCTGCTGAACCACAGGCCTGTGACTGCAGTGGAAATCCAGCTGGTGAGTAACAATGCCTGGGCCTGTTCAAAGCTTAACTGGAAGCAGCTTGAACCTTGGAGATCAATTGAATAATTGCTTTCTCATGGGCCAGTGATTGAATGTATCCCTTTATGCACATTTTTACATCCACAGGTTCAAATCTGCTCTGTCAGAGCCCTCTCAGACAGATTCTCCACCTCTGTTTGCTTCAGTGGCACACATTTAAAATGCCCAATGCAGTCATTAAAGGTGATTTATCAAAGTGCTGCAAATAAGGATGTATTTAATCTTTTTTGCTGAGCAGCTCTGTGGTGGAACACTTTATTTTTTTTGCCGTCTTCCCTGGTTGTTTTAATGGCAGGGTTACACTGAAATCAAAAATTCCAAGAAGAAAGGAGCTCAGTAATGCAGGATGAGAAATGGGTATGGACTTTGTGATGGAAAGTAGCCATTGCTGTAAAGAGGGATTGTCACTAAATAGAAATAGATGCTTCTGTTCTCTCAAACATCTCCTCAGGAATACAAACCCCAGTGGTAATAAAGAGACTGTTATGATCAGGATATTATTTCAATAAAGATCTCTTGCATTAAGAACATCTGTTTGCAATCTTCCCCTGGAACCAAGCTGAGGAGGGACAGGATCATATTTTGCTGCAGAAAAGGGGAAGGATTAAAGAGGGACCAGTAGGGCTGTTTTTCTTCTGTCCCCAAGGAGCAGAGATCAGGATGCTGAAGGCACCTCAGAAGAATCATTCCAGCTGAGGAATTAAAGCTGTGCTCTGTGCCTCAGGAGATCAGTGTCCATCAGCAGCCCAAGCAGGAGCTGTAAGGCTTTCAGTTAGTCAGAAACCACGAATTTGGAGCCTGTCTCACACCTTTGTTAGCTTCATATGCTTAAGGCAGATTGGTTTTATTGCCATCTGCAGGCTTTTCTTCCCTTCTTTAAATGCAGTCATCTCTTGGGGCTCTCAGGTGACTGCATGGCTTTGTCTCTTCCCTCCTGTCCTGCCTGCCTCATTGTTCCCCTGCCCACCCATAAAATCTTGAAAATAGTTTGCTCCTGTGACATGTTGGAAGAAAAGAAGAATTTTGGGCCTTTCTGTTAGAAATCCCCTTTCTGTAGAGTGCCCGTATTTTAGATATTCCAAGTTTGGTAGTGTCCAAGTTAAATAAAACTGATTGAAACTTAGAGAGCACAGGCACAAGATTTGAGTTCAGTGCCAGTTCATTATTGATCCAATAATGATCAATTATTGATCGTTATTGATGATAATGATCTTCTCTAACGATCTATAACAGCTTGTGGAAAGTTGAACAGCTGTACATTTGGGGGTTAGCATGAGTTTGTATCTTCATGGAATTATTTGGGATGCAGGCACTCCTGTTCCATTGTGATTCCCTTGTAATTCCCTGGGGAATTTCCCCAAAATCAGCGTGGCAGTGGTGTGAGTGTCCTGGGCTGTTCCCCCTGTGTCAGGTGAGCCCTCCCCAGGATTGTTTCAGCCAAAGCCTGTGGAGCTCAGGGGAGCTGCAGGTTGGTGTTACTGAAATCCAGAGCTGGGAGAAGCAAGGAGATGATTTTGCTGGTCAGCTGCTGGCTTGGATCCTGTTTTTGATGGACTGAACACACCAAATCTGCCTTTTCTGGCCATAAAATAACACAGAGGTCACCCATGCACAGATTCCCTGCAGGAAAGTCCATTCCCTGCAGTGATGGATGAGACACAACCTGCTGAGAAGTGAATTTGGGCTCTGCAATTCTCCCCTCACTGAACTTGCCCCTGAATCAGAAATAAATGCTGAGAACTACTGAGCAGTTCCTGGAATGGAGGAGCATCAATCTTATTTCTCAGAAAGCTTTAAACAAAATGCCAGCCAAGTCCAAGCTGGCTCTCACTTGCTCAGTTTTGATGTCTCAAACTTCTTCTCAGTGCAGCCTGACCATGGAGTGGAGTCTGATTTACCTGGGCTGCTCATGGGAGAGCATAGTTCTAATTATAATTATAATTATTGCTGCTTTTTGCCTTCCCAGCTTTTTAGTTTTCTACTCTCCCTCTACAAAATTCCCTATTTTTAGCTGCATGCAAACAGTAAATCCATTTTGATAAACTTATTTGGCAGCTAGAAAGCAAAGCTCTGCTGTGATCTTTTGATCTTTTGTAAACCTTAATGCATAAATTGCTGCCATTGTCCATCTTTGCCTTTTCCAGCCTCTGTGCCAGGATTTATTTTCCGACAACAAAAGCAGCAAAAGGAGCATGAAATTCAAATTCTTAGCCCACAGATTAAAACACTGCACACATTACAGCTGTCTTGACCTCTTGCTTTAATCTGTATATATTGGGCCTTGCTCAGTGATTCCCAAAGGAGGAAATAAAAAGTCAGGGATGTTCAGCTCCCCATGAGAGTGCTCAGCTTTACTTGATGCTGGAGATGAAACATCATCCTTTTTTAAGGAACAAATTGCTCCACGTTTTTCTCTCTGAGTGGAAAAGCAGATTTGAATTTTGTGCTTTTTAAAAACGTATTTCTACCTTGGAGACTTTCGTACTTGTGTGCATGACCAGGCTGGCACATTCTTTTACACTGGAAAAGAGTAGTCCCAAGCATTTTGGCAAATGAAAGATCTTAAGAGGGTTTGGACATTTTATTTTCTCAACAATGTATTTTGCCTTGCCCTTGGTTAATTATCTCTGAGGGACATTAATTCAATCATTTAGTGTTTCACTTTATTTCTTTTTTTTAATGGTTTTTTTTCCCTATTAATGTGGTGGTGCTGAGCAATTTCAGATCACTGCTCAAAGGAGGAAATAACAGTGATTTTCACATCAAACATCTCCCTCCTCCACTGGAGTTAAATGATGTGCTTGATTGCTTTGGGAATGATCAGAGCCCTTACTTCCTTTATTACTGTACTTTACTGAATATTTTAAAATCCAATTCTTAGCTTATTATTCCAATAAACAATGGCTTTTAACCCACTGATGCTGAGGTTTGTTCACCAAATACTGAGAATTTCTCAGTTCTTTCAGGACTTTTTGGGGTTCTTCAGTGTGGCCTTATTTATTCTTCATTCCTGATTTATTGTTATGTCTCAGGAGACTAAAGCAAATAAATATTAGCATTGAAAGCAGCACAGGGAGGAGGATGAGGTCTCTTAAATTCTGCTTTTATTTGGGTAAGCACAAAAGGTAGGTATGGTTTGAATTAAGGGTGTTTGTCCTTGTTTCACCAAGAAAAAAAAAAAAAAAAGGAATTTACACAGTCCTGAGTGATTTTCTGCTTCCATTTGTCCAGGGCACTGTGAACATAGATTTTGCACTTTAATTTTTGAATAAACACTTTAATCCCTGGGATTATCTTCATGGGCTGGCTGTGAATTTCTGAGAATTAAATTTGAGCTGCAGGGGGAACGTGCTGCTTTTCGTTCCAGCTGGGAGAATTTTCTGCCAATTAATTTATAAAGTTTTCCTGATTCTCTCTTTGATCAGATGTGGAGCATTGTGGAAACTAAAATGGGAGCATTGCTGACTTTATGAATATATTACAATGGAAATTGAGCAACAAACTGCTCTAATTAGGGTGAAATAGAAATTATTGGTGAGGCCTGAGCTGAGTGAATGATCCCATTTCACAGGTGACACACACTGGGTGTGTTCAGGAGTGACACTGATGTGCTGCAGCAATTTTTCCTAAACCCCTGGAGTTATTTTGGGGCAGCCCAGCCTTGAATGCTGAAAAGCAGCAGTGAGAATTATTTATGGCATCGGGGGGGGCTTTTTATGCATAAATTGTATTTCTGTCACACTGCCCACCTCTGCTCCTCACCCAAATCTCCAGATACTGAGGCCCAGCAGCACTTTGGTCAGAAACACCCCAAGCTTTTCACATGGCATCATCTGAGAGGGGAAACTGTTCCCATTTGGGCTGGGTGGCACTGCCAACATCAACATCTGAGCTCATCCCCTCCCTTCAAACATTTGCATCTTTGTTTTCTTTACTATAAACTTTGCATTCCTGGCTGCTTATGGGCTCAGTCTGGCTCTTGAGCAGTTTCAGCCAGTGCAGGGCTTTTTGCTGGAGGTTTTCTCCAAGATTGGTAAAATTGCTGCTGGAAAAAGGAGGAACCTGAATCCAGCTGGGGTTTTTTTTGCCTCTTAGGCTGCTTCTTGCACCTCATTTCTCTTCTCAGCACCAGACTTCTTAGTGCTCTCAGCATCAAAGGTATTTTGTCTTGCAGCTGTAAATCAGAAGGCTGTGAGAACATCTGCTGAATGTAGAATGAGCCTCTGAGTGACCTCCTGTTCCCCCTGAGATCTGTTTTCTTTTAGGACAGTTTCATTTGCCTCTTTATCTGTGTGCTGTCTGTGGCTAGTTTTTGATTTTTTCCTCTTGGCTTGTTGCTTTGCTGCTTCCTCACGGCTTATGTTGTCATAAATCAGGCCCAGGCTGTTTTTTCACTTCCTGAAAGAGTGGGAAAAAAATGATTTTTACAGTTTGTGCTTTTGATCCTTTGAAATCTCAAATAATATCACAACAAAATAAGGCTGAAGCATTAACTTGACTAAGAAGGTGTCTGTCCATCCTGCTACACGTTGGTTTGTGTCTGTTGGTGATTCCTGGGAGCTGCAGGAGAGGCACCAAGAGGTGAATTTGCTGCAGCAGTTGAAGGAATTCCCACTTCCCTCTGGATCTGTCAGCAGAAGGAAATTTGGGAGCTGCATCCCTTCCTCAGTGCAGGGTGGGGCATCTCTAAAAATGCTTTTCACAACGTTTTAATGAGGCATCACAAACACCAAGAGATGATTTTCTTTCATTTCTGGGATTTCTGAGGCTGCCAGAGCAAGCCCCAGAGGTGCTGTGCCTGTCCCTGCAGTTTGTCAGCCTCGTGCTGTGCCAGTAAAAATGACATCAGCAGAGTTCTTCATGCTGGCAGTTGGGGCATTACTCATTTGGAGTCACTGGGGAGCAGGGAAGAAAACAGGGATTAGAATTCACATGTTCTGCCTTAAAATCAGGACTTGGTAAGAGCTGGTGCTGATGAGAAGTCCCTGGGTTTTATTTGAGTTCTGATTTCATCAGAGCAAGCACCTAAAGGAGAAAGTGAAGGGGGGAAAAGGGAGAGGAGACACAGATAGAGATAAAATTAAAATGGGAAGAGGGTTGGGATTTATGTTGTGCAATAAATCAGATCTGAACAAGGCCAAGTGCCCTTTTTCTGAGGGATGGTAACAACCCTGGGAGACATCGGTTCACTCATCCTACCTGGAGTGATCTCTTAATCCAAAACACCTGGGCTGGCTCTTTGTACAGCTCCTGCTCTTACAGCACCTACCCCACCTTGAAAATTGAGTGTAACACTCATGGATAACCCCATAATCCAGCCTGAAAGCCAGGCTGATAATCCTCTGTGAAATTTAATAGCAAAGGTCATCTGGAGAGGAGTGATTTGTCAGCAGCATTGGCACCAAGGAGAGGGTGGAGCAGGTTTGATCATGGAATCACAATCCCAGAACGGTTTGGGCTGGGAGAGACCTGAAAGAACATTTAGTTCCAGGGACATCTTCCACTTCACAGTGTGGTGCTGATGCTCCGAGGTGTGCTGAGATGTTTCCCTGCGGGAATTGCCTGGCAGGGATCAGCTGCCAGGGGTTCTGCCAGGCAGGGAAGGAGGATTCTGAGTGTGTTTGAGCACAGGGTGTGCAGTGGAGCAGCTGCTGTTCAAGTGTTCTACAGTAGTTGTTGAGCTACCAGTGCTTGGAAAGCCACTCCACAGGGATTGTCATCCTTTCGTGGGGATAGTCCCCAGAAAGTCATTTACAAATGGAAATTCAGTCTGCCTTTTGCTGAGGAGTGGGTTCTGTGTGTGTGTGTGTGCAGACCTGTGCATGATCCTGATGAGAGATGATCAGATTGTGCAAAGAGGACTCTGAAGAAAACCAGAAATGAGTTGAATGTCCCACTCTGCTTTTCAGAAGGCGTCTGAAGAGGTGGCAATTGACAGCTCGGGCTGATTAAACCTGCTCTGACCTGGAACCATCATTCATGTAAATCACTCCTCTTCAAAGGCCATTTCCAAGGACTTGGTGTAAAAAAAGAAAACTCAAACCCCACAATCCTAATTGGTTTCATTTGTGCTTGAAGAGTTCTAACTTGCTTTTCCAGTCCTCTGACAAGCCTTTTTTTTCCTTTTAACAGCTGCCTATAAATTAGGGCAGTGGTTTTACTGGTAGCAGTGATATAAAAGCTGCCACAGCTCCACAGTGGGAGTAGGTCCCTAATTAATCTCATGGAATCATGGAGTTGATTCATGACAGCACTTTTTGATGTTGCTCAGAGCTTTTAAATGTCTTTATACCCAGGAATCTCCCAAATCCAAGCAAATCCCAGTGGAGCACAGCTGCTGTAGGGTGAGGTGGTTTCTTCTGTGGGCTGGTGATTTCGTGTAGATGAGATGCCAAGGTCCAGGGAATCCCTCTCAGGATATCCCATGGAAACACAGAAACTTGGGGGAAAGGTCAGGAATGTGGGGCTGTGTGTGAGCTAAAGGAAAAGCCTGGCCCAGGACGTGGATGTGGAGGTTGAGAGAGGCTTTAGGATAAAGCAGGCTGTTCCCAGGGTGGTGTTTTCCTTGCTGGAAGGAAAGCAGGATCTCATTACACGGTGCCAATTGTCGTGGTGAACAATGGAGTTCTTTCTCCTTTTTCACAATATTCCAAGTGTTCTGCTTTGTCAAATGCTTTTGGGATGAGCTCAGGCTGTGTCTTGACAAAGTCTTCCCCGCTGAGCTGAGTCCTCCTCTCTGAGGGAGGAAGTGTGGATTTAATGGTGCCAATGGGGTTTGGTTTTTTTTTTGACCTGCAGATGGTGGAAGAAAGCGAGGAGAGGCTGACAGAGGAGGAGATCGAGTCCCTCCTGCAGACAGTCACCACCATCCTGCCCGGGGATCCAGAGGAGCAGCAGAGGGACTCAGCAATGGCAACAGAAGACAAAGGTGACCAGGAGTAGGAGGCAGCACTTCCAGAAGAGAACCAGCTGCTGTTAGCCTGGATTTGATGCCAGTTCACTCCTGTAGTGGACATAACTGTAAAATAGTTTCAATTTTTTATGTTTTGGAGGTGATGAGGGGAACCAATTGTTCCCAGGCAAGCAGGGAGAAGGGCACTGTTGTTTGGGTGTTTTGTCATAAACAGGGGGGGCAATGCCAGAGTTTGCAGTGAGGAGTGTGGGGGCTCAGCATCTCTGGAGGGTTTTCCATTCCCCACAGGATCAGCACAGCAGTGCTGCAGTGAGAATTCCTTCCAGGAGCTTTGGAGTTGCCCAAGTGGCTTCCAGAGCAGTGCAAAGCCAATTTTGGGGCTGTTTGCAGGGGTGTACAGGGGCTCCTTGGTCAGGCACTCCCAAATCTTGGCATCGTGGAATGGAGAGGATCTGTGGGAGGGCAGCTCAAGGGTCCCCTCTAAATAAAAGAGATCCAGATTCAGCAAATTGCACTGAAACCAGGGAGCTGAGGGGGGTTGAAGCTGTGAAATCAAAGCTGGGAGTGCCCAGAGAGCAGAATACTGAGGTGTCTCTGCCCTCTGAACTTTTATTCCAATATTCACACACAGATGAGGCACTCCTGTGATGGAGGAATAAATGAGACAACGCTGAGCTCTTGATCTGGTTTGGTAAAATGAGAGTCAGGCCTGGATGAAGCAGAATTTCCTGAGCTTTTTTGTCTGATGAAGGATTTCAGGATCAAGTATTCCGTGCTGAAAGCCTTTGTGATTATAATAAATCATTTGTGTGTGAATATCCACACAAAGTCAGCCACTGGTTTAAATTGTGGCTGCAGACCGCAGAGACTTTTATAATTATTATGATCTACTGGAAATAGAAATAAAATTTTAAGCACATCCTGGGAGTTTTGTGGCTTACAGGCGAGATCAAATCACAATATCTGACTTTTTTTTTCCCCCCCTCAGCTCTGTCATGGGTTTATTTTGTGTTTTTATGCAGAGAACTTGTGCTTTCTGAGCTTCAGTTGTGCAGTATATGAAAGGGACTGATAAATTCCAGTGTCTGGGGGATTTGTCAAATTCGTTTCCATGGTGTTTAAGCTTCTTTGATGTCTGGAGAGGAAAGAAAATTATTGGAAAAATATACTTGTCGCCTCTTAAAGATAATTTATCATACATTAAATGCCTTCCAAGGCTGGAGACTAAAGGTACATTTAGACTGGGTTTGTTTAGTGTTGGAGGGGGAGAGTCCTTGATGGCTTTGTGATGCATCAATGTATATTTTCCTCTCCAAAAGGGAAAGAAAACGAGAGATAAGTGGATCATAGCATGGAAAGACACACAATTAATTGTAAAATTAACATTTGTATTCTCAGCAGCCACTGATGCTGTTTGACAGGCTGCAGCCTTGGGCTGCAAGTGTTTCCATTTTGATCTGCCCTTTGCTAAAATGAAGTTACTGAGGTTTGCCCTGAACATATCAAAAGCAGCTGGAAGCAGGCTGTAAATATCTTCAGCCAGCAAGAGCAGCTCCACAGATCCCTGAGGTTGGATGTTCCACCTTGGGAACTGATTTGTTGCTGGGCTGGATCTTTGCCAGCAGCTGTGTTGTTCTGGGGGTGCTGTGCAGGATGCAGGAGCTCCCTCACTTGCTGTTGGAGTGAAGCTGTCTGTGAGGATCAGCTCCAGATGTTAACAGCTGGAAGCCCTCTGCTAATGCATGGATGGCTTGTAAACAGCCATTCCCCTGGAAATCCAGTGCTGAGCAACATTTGGGAAGGCTCTGGGCTTGTGGCACGTGCACGACATCAAGGAATGAACTTTCAACCTGCTGCCTGTAAATTCAGGGGAGGATTTACTGAGGGCAGCTTTGAGTTGTGCTCTTTGATCTTTCCTGTGTCAGAACCCCCAGATCAGAACCCATTTATGGAGAGCATAAATCAGAGTTATCACCTTGCTGATGTGGCACCATTTCCCAATGGCCTGGATAACACGCAGCTGATCTGCCACTCTCCCACATTTCTTTTTATTCCTTAATTATTCCCTTAATTAACCATTCCCTACCACAGGAGATGGACCCTCCTAATTCTTGGAACAGAGAAGGTGGCATGGAGTGGCTCTGGGGGTGCAAGAAAGGTAAATGTGTGTCCTGAGAAGAAACTGAGCACTCAGCACTTCCTGAGTGTTTAAGAAGTGGATATTAGTTTGAATTTTCTCATTTCTTATCTCTCCCTCATTTTTTTCTCTTGTTGTGTGTGTTTGGCACTGCTCAGGGCTGCTCTTGTGCTGAGAAGGGGAAACGAGCTGCCAGAATTCCTGATCTGATACTTCAAAACACCTGGGCTTTCTCTTCCCATAAATCCAGAATTCTTGAGGCTTCTTTGGCAGTCCCTGCTGGAGAAGTTTTAGTAGAAGAAGCTTTGTTTTATGGGAGGAGAAGGAGCTGCTGCTCCTGCCTGGCTGTGGGCAAGCGAAATGGATCTGCTGGAAGCAGATGTGCACAGGGAATTTTGAGGAGGAAATCCCTCCTGCTGAGCTGAGCAGCTTTGGTGGAGCTCAGGGCTGTGTGTGAGGCTCTGCCCACCTCTGAGTGCAGAATGGGACAAGCAGGGAGCAAAATTAATTTGGTTTGTGTTTGTGTGGGTGTTCATTAGCTAGAGGTGAGCAGCCTGAGGCAGGAAAAGCAAACCCACAGAATTTGGAGCTTTGGGGGGTTTTTTTTGGAAGCAGATTGATTCCAAACAGCACTGAAATGGCTCACACCTGATAAATTCATACTTTGCTCTCCACCCCATTGGAAATTTGTGGTTTTTTCCAGTTGATGGTTGGAGGGGGAGGATTTGGTTGACCCTGCTGGAGCTGGGGCTTGGACTCTGTGACCTCCAGAGCTCCCATCCTTTCTGTCAGTGCTTTCCCTTCCTCCAGCCATGGATTCAGTGTTTCCATCTCATTCTCATTAAGGGCTGGGATGCAGAAATCTGGGATTTGCTCCTGTCCCCCTTCCCATCCCTGCCTGGCCCCTTGGCAGGTGGGGGCCTGACTGGCACGGTGCAAACCCTTCATTTCTGGGGTGTGGGCAAAGGGCAGGGCACAGGCTGGCAGGGCCTGCAGCAGGATTTGGTGTCCTGCCTGTGGGTTCAGCCCTTCCCTGGGGCTGGAACTGGAGCTTGTGGGCAGCTGAGGCTGTCCCAGAAGGGGCTGCTCTGGTGTCAGGGATGAGTCCCAGGATGCTGCTGGGATAAGGGGAGTTTCTGGGTGATCTTAACCACAGTTTCCTCTTGAAGTTTTCTTAATCTGGGCAAAATTACTCCACAGTGCCTCTCCACTGCCTTAAGTTTGGGCCACTCCAGAACCATTCCCTGCTGCACCCTGGCTGTGCCCAATCCATCCCAGCCCAGACTGGGATTATTGTGGCTCCTGCTTTTCAAACACACGCACAGAGATTTTTCTCTGTGTTGCATTTTCTCTGATGAAACTTTTTATTGCCTCTGCCTGCCCTGGGGTGGCAGCTGTGCCAGGGCAATGTGCAGACAGCACGTTCTGCATCCCAGAAATTGCCTGGCTTCCCTTGGCACCACTTCCACTTCCCTGTGCTCCACAGGCTTCGGAAGCAGCGGCCTCAGCTGGGAGTTAAACTTGGGAAACACTTTGGGTTTTGGCAGAGAGGAGTCAGGAAAGGCTTTGTGCACCTCAGCCTGGCCAATATCAGCCTCTTCCTATTTTTCTTTTTTATTGCTACCCGTAACCAGAGTGGAATTTAACCCCTGGGGATGTGCTGGAGGCTTGAAACATGGGCTAGAGAGATTTTGGTCAGGTCTAAAAGCATCTCCCAAGATTTTTGCTGCCTGTGAAGGAGGGAGAAGAACCTGAGGGCTTTTATTGGCAGCTGTGGATCAAGTGTCTGCTCTTGTACAGGGCTGAGAGGCTTCCAAAAAATTGCTATTTTTTTATTAATTTGATGTTTTCAGTTTTCTGAGTGCCCCAGACCAGGACAGGGATGAGCAACACACGCTGAGCCCCAAAATGTCATGGGTGGACAAAAGGCAGGTGGGGTTTGGAGAAATGTGCAGAACAGGCACCTTGGATGCTCTGCAAGCATCGTGCCAGTCCCAGTCCTCACCTGGGTGCCCTGGTGTCCCTTTTCCTGTGGGGAAAGTGGGATGGGACTCACCTTGCTGGGGCTTGGCTGAGCCCAGGCAGCCCTGGAGCCCTTGCAGCCTGACCAGCTGCAGTGTTCCATCTCAATCCCCTGGATCACCTCCTGGGTTTTTAACACTCTTCAAATTCATCTGCATTTTCCCTTCTGTGTGGTTCCAGGATTTCCTGACACAAAGCCCCGGCTCGGGGCTGCAGCAGCCATGAGGGAGGGAGGGAAAAGGAAGGACTGGAAACACCCACACAAAACCTGGTGGGATCCAGCTCTTCCTCCCTGCAGGTTTGGTGCTCATCACCCACCCCAAATGGGATCCAGCTCTTCCTCCCTGCAGGTTTGGTGCTCATCACCCACCCCAGATGGGATCCAGCTCTTCCTCCCTGCAGGTTTGGTGCTCATCACTTACCCCAAATGGGATCCAGCTCTTCCTCCCTGCAGGTTTGGTGCTCATCACTTACCCCAAATGGGATCCAGCTCTTCCTCCCTGCAGGTTTAGTGCTCATCACTTACCCTAAATGGGATCCAGCTCTTCCTCCCTGCAGGTTTGCTCCTCCATCACCCAGAAACTCCCCCAAAAGCTGCTGCTTCCCACTGCCCGTGCTGGGGGATGGAAATGCTCTAATCCTGGCCAATTTAAACTTTGTCCCTTTCCCTCTTCAGCATCCTGCCTGCAGGCATGGGCTCAGCAGGAAGCTGCCTCTTTCCCACCCCATGGAGCCCCTGTCCTGTGTCACCACCTCAGCAGTTGAAGCCATGGGGAACAGCTGCTCAAACCACTGGAAATGGCCCTAAATCCTCCTCCAGAAGCTGCTGGAGGGTTTCCATGGGTAACCCACCCTGTGCTGCTGGGGCTGTCACCCTTGGAGCCCAGCAGGTTTAGTGGGATGGGATGTGCAGGTTTTCACCCCAGGGCTGCTTCTTCCTCTTTGAATTTTGAGTTTTTCCCAGCCCTTTTCCCCCTTGCATTTCCACTGCTCTGGAGCTGAAATCTTCCCTCCAGTGCCAGCTGAGCTGGTTGGAGCAGGCCAGGAGCAGCAAGGAAAGCCACAATATTTTGGGAGCAGTGGAGAGTCGGAGGGAGCCTTTGGATTTGGCATTTTCTGCTGGGGCCTCAGCAGAGGCCCAGGAGTTAATCATTCAAATATGCTTATGTGTAACTAATCTCTGCAGGACAATGAGCTGAGGAATTACTGAATGCAATTGAAATGGGGCAGAGTGGTTGCTATAAAAAGGGTGTCCCGAGCCAATGGGAGCCAGCAGGCTCCTATAAAAGCGGGTGGGGAAGGAAAAGCAGCTGGTGGGAAGAGATCCCCAAAATCCCAGAGCGTGTCCTGAGCTGCCTCTGCTTGGGCAGGAATCCTCCTGAGCTGCTGGAAATCAGGCTGAGCCCTTCTCCCAGCACTCGTGGGGCCAGTGGATGTGGTGGGAAGGGCTGGATCTGCCTGGAATCACCTGGTGGAGCCTAAAAAGATGAAATCCAGCAGTGCCGTGAGTTGGGGCTGGATTTTGGGGGGAGCAGGGTGCTCTGCCAGGAGCTGGGTGGGATCCATGGGAGTGGAAGGCCAGGTGAGGCTGGATTTTGGGAGCTGGGAGGGTGTTCAGCAGTTATCCCACAGGATATCCGTGCTGCTGCAGCGGGAATAGGGAGGTGGGGAAGGGATGGGAATGGATTTTAGTGGATTTAGGGATTACATCAGCTGGGCTGACCCCAGTGACCATCTGAGGGCCTGTCCTGCACGCTCATCCCTTGGCTCCCAGCCTTCCCACCAGCAGGTTTTGGCTTCATCCCTGATGTTGTTTGGAGCCTCATGGGATCCATGCTGCGGGTGCCATTGGTGAGCTCAGCCCTGGCCAGGGCTGGCAGGAGAAAATTCCTCCCGGAGCTTTCTGCCAGCCTTCAATTCCCCCAAAGAGGTGTTAAGTGCAGCTATTTCCAGCTCCAGGGCACAGACATTTATTCCTCCAGCGATGCCACTGCCAATCCTTGGAAAAGCAGGAAATCCCAACATCTCCAGGCATCACATTCCTCCTGCTACTCTTTTTTTTTTTTTTTTCCTCCAGGCTTTTAGTTTAATAGTATTTAATCTGTCTCTTTTTGTGACTTTTCTGCCTTTTGTCCCATTTGAAACCACAAACAGATGATTTACACCATCCCCCCCCATGAAATCAGCCTTCAGCCCCCTTTTTTCTCCTTGCAAATCAGCAAAGGGGTGTGAGGAGTTTTGGAAGGGATCATCCCTGCCCCAGCCAGCTGCTCTCCCATCCAGAAAACGAAGAGCACAGCCTGTTTCCTGTTAAATCCTGCTGCTTGCATTGGTTTACATTGTTTGTCTGATGTTTTACAGCTTCCAAAGCTGATGTTGCATTGAAGCTGGCTGGGGCTGAGGCAAGAAATCAGATGCAGGCACTGGCAGGGTTCCCCAAGTGCATTCACCAGGGTTGGTGATGCCACAGTGACATTTTCTCAGTCCCTGCAGGAGCTGGGTCCTGGCTGAGGCTCCAAAAGGTGCTTTTGGGACAATTGGGGAGTTTTAATCGCAGGGCAGGTGGTGGAGGGGCTGTGCCTGCTCCTGCAGCCAGGTTTGGTGGCTCTGGGGTGGCTCCTGAGTTTCTCTTGAGCCCTGAGCTTTGTTTTCAGCTTCTGTTCCTTGCTGTCCTGCTGAGGAGGGGAGGGAGGGAGGCTGGGTGGGCACCAGACACAGGCTGGGGCAGTTTTTTATTGGATTTAGATTTAGATTTAGATTTAGATTTAGATTTAGATTTAGATTTAGATTTAGATTTAGATTTAGATTTAGATTTAGATTTAGATTTAGATTTATTAATGTGTGTGTTTATAGAGTCAGAGAATAGATGGAGTTTAAAGGAGTCCCTAAGGGTCACTGAGTCCAGTTCCCTGCTCTTCACCCCTACCTGAAGTTAACCCTGTGAGCAGGAGAATCCAGATGTCCTTTGAACTCTGCTGAGCTCCCTTCCCTGGGGAATCTCTTCCAGAGCATTTTAGGTGGAGATTATGGGTACAAAAACGTATTTTAGGCAAAGCAGGATGAGTCTGTGATGCCCTTGCACAGGTGAACAGGACAGGGCCGATGTGGGGTGGTTTGGTGGTGTTGTCCTTGCTGGATTCATCCACAAAAAAACCCCAAAACACCAAATCCATCCATCCCAGGTTAGCCAGAGGCTGCCTGAAGGGCAAGGCAAGGATTTCTGCCTGAAGGAACCAAAAGGTTTTGGAATCCAAAGCTCTGATTTAAGGGCAAAAGCTTCTTCCTGGCTGCAGGAGTGCAGGAAGTTTGTTTTTTATGTGGCTTTAGGAGCACCAGCAAGTGTTGGCTGGGGAGTTCTGCCCTTTGTGGGCCAATTCTGGCAGGGAAAGTCTGGTTTTCTTCCTTAGGAAAACAAGAAATAGAATATTCCTGTAAGGACTGAATGCAGGAGAATGGGCAGAATTCAGTAACAGGGGATTCACCAACCAAATCCAGGAGGGTCCCATGGGAATGGCTTAGGGGTCATTAACTGTAAATATGTTTGTGTGGGGATATTTGGGAATGATGGAGAAAGTGTTAGAACCAGGATGGGCTGAGCAATTCCTGATTTTGCCATTTCAGTGCCTTTTCTCTCCTCTGGAAAATTGCTGTATTGATGGCTGCTCTCTCTTCTTGATTTAAAAGTCTTATTTCAGGTGTGTAAATTCATTATTTGCCTCTGCTGGGGCAATTTGGGGGTTCTTAAGGGAAAAAATTGATTTCTTTATTCACATAAAGGGGCAGAGCTTCAACAGATATTTTTTTTGTGTGTGTGTGTGTGTGTGTATTTCATCCTTCTCTCTGCTGCTTTTTTAATTTGACATCTGTTTTTCAGTTGAGGGGGATGTTACCCGGCAGGTTTTGTGAGCTGCTTTCACTTCCTTGTGCCATTCTCTAGGCTCAGACAAGATCATTCCTTGATGATCTCTTTATTAATGAGCTGATGGATATTTATCTCATTAGGAGGCCACTGTGCTAAAGCTTTACAAACTCAGGTCTGGTCAATCTCAGGGAATTTTCAGCCATTTAAACCTCATGGGACAAGAAATAAGAAATCCTGAGAGCACTGCACATCACCCAAACCCTTCAGCAGAGACTTGATAAAAACTCACAGTCTCTGTGATACTGATTTGGGGTTTTTTTTAGGTTTTTTTTTCTTCAGGAAAACCTGAAGAAGGGGAAGGAGTTAGGCAGTGGGATATTCTGGGATGTCCCCGTGCTGGAGATGAGCTCTCCTCCCGCACACGTCCTCGTGCCACATCAGCAGCTGCCTGCAAGCCAAGGACACGGGGAGATGCCTATGGCTGGAAAAAACCAGCTCCTTCTGTATTTATTGGACTTCCTACCAGCTGGAAAATCCCAAAGATCTGCACCTCCAGGGGCTCCTGCAGCTGGGGGAAAAAGCCTTCCTGTGAAATAAATCCGTGTGATGCCTAAAACGCCTCTCCTGCGATGAGGGCAGCCTGGGGATGTCCCCACCCACATAATTATTTCTCCAGACACGTGGCGGGGTCAGTCTGTAGCTGCCCCATCTAGAAACCGGCAGGGATCAGGCAGAGGTGGGGAATGTGGAGCTGTTGATCAGAAAATGCTGCTTTTTGGGGTCGGAGCAAAAATCTCCTTGGATCCTCTCTGAGCCGCAAGCAGGCGAAAAGACAGGTTGTAAAAATGAGGTCCATGTTCTCCTGACTTGGATAAGCTCAGTTTAAATCCTCCTGAAATTGTGCTTGCAGCAGGAAAACCCTGCTCAGTGATGGAGCAGGATGAGTCCAAACCCTGCAGGAGCCAAGGATCCCTGCCAGGGAAGCCAGGGAAAAGCTGGAAGTGGAGCTGCTGTCAGCTTTTGGGGGATCCCTGTGCTGGCAGCTGAGGGGTTTTGCTGGCAAACACTGGGAGTGGCATTTCTGCTCCCACAGGGATTCCCATGGCTTGGTTTGGGACAAACCTTGCCCTGCCAAGGGCAGACTCTGCACGGGCACTGCCATCGCTGCACGAGGGCCAGAAACATCTCAGTAGCAGGGAAAAGCAATAAAAATGAGTGTTCCTCTGGGAAAAGCTGAGCCAGACACGAGCATCCTTCCAAGTGAACCAATGTCCTGGCTGGTTGTGTGGCTGACAGGTTTGCTCTGCTCCTAAAATCATCTGTGTGAGGCTCAAGGCAGGATCTGAGTGCAGGAACATCTGATTCTCCTGGGATGCAGCAAAATGTCATCAGCTTCATGTCTTGTGGGGCCTGTTTCTCCTAAACTCAAAGGCTTGTGGATGCAGTCCTTGGATTTTCTGCTCCTCTGGGAGTTTGAAGTCTTCCCTGAACGTGCAGGTTGGGTTTTTTTGGCTCAGCCTGCCCGTGCAGACACTGCTGGTGTCCATCTGTGGTGCTGGGTGCCAGCTGCCCCATCCTGCAGCCAGCAGTGGGGACTTGCCGTGCCCTGTCCTGCCTCAGGGGTCTGGGATCACCCTCAGGGCATCTCAGAGCTGGGATGTGCCCTGGGATCCTGCCCTGGCACCCTGCAGGGCACCACTGAGGGCTTGAGGGCTGTGCTGGTGGGATAATTGGCAGCTCCCTTTGGCAGGAAAGTGCCAATCCCATCGTTTTTCCCGAGGTTTTGTGTGCCCAGATGTCAGCATTGACTCAGCACATCCCTGGCACGGCCAAGGAAGCTCTTGGGGCTGCAGGGAGAGGGAAGGGAGCCCAGCACAGGGGGCTTGGCGTTTTGGAATTCTCCCCAAAAGCCAAAGGAATTTCCACGGGACAAGCTGAAATCCAGCCCTGCTGCTTTGTGTGTGCTTTATCATATCCTCCAAATCCCTCCCTTCTGTTCCTTCTGTGAAGGCTCCAAACTTCTACAACGGAGGTAACAGATTTTTTTGGAGCCCCTCAGCCCTCCCTGCCTTTCTAAACTCCCTGTAGTGACTTCAGATATGAAAACCACAAGCACTGAACCTCCTCCAGCTGCTTCTCCATGCAGGAGGGATCAGAGATCCTTCTCATGTGAGACAGAAAATGGGGTTGTCCCATTGCTGCTGAGGTTTTCGAGGAAAAAGAATCCTATTTAAGAGTTCTGGCAGGGCAGTGAGCACAGCTCACCCTGCTCAGGGCTGCTGCAATGAGCTGGACAGAGCCAGGGGGAAATTCTTCACATTCTTGGGATTGGGAGGGGGAATTAAGGTAAAATGCTCCTGGATGAGGGCCAGGCTATCTGGGGTAGCAAAGCTTTTAAATATCACACTGCGCTGGAATTCAGGGATACTTTTTGGAGTGGAGCTGGTGGCAGGAAGAGCTTTGGATGGGGAGTCCAGGGAGGGGGAAGAAAAAGCCTCATTTTGGCCAGTGGATGAGCCAGAGTGCAGCGAGCAGAGGTCAGGGCAGCCCTGCTGGGGCCTGTGCTGGCTCAGCAGCTCGGGTGATGTGGCAGCAGAGATGCTGCTCCCCAGGAGGGCCCTGCCGTGGTGGCAGGCAGCAAAATCTGTCCCTGCTGCTGGGGCTGGGACAGTGAGAGCTGCCCGGGGCTGTGCAGGGCATGCCTGGCCCCTGCCCTGCCCTGCCCTGTGCAGGAAAAGCCCCGTTGGTGCTGTGGCTCACATCTGGAAATGAGACAGGGGGAAAAAAAGCGTAATTTAAGCTCCTTAATAGCACCAGGGATGCTCCTTCCTCCTCCTCCTCCCACCAGCAGTCCCAGACACAACTGGAACTGAGCGTGGCAACAACCATAAGCTGTGGCAGTGATGAGGGAAAAACAGGGGAAAACAGAGAAATGGGGGGGAAACAGGGAAAAACAACCACCAGCACCCACTGCTGCTCCTCTCATAGCCCAGCAAACCCCAGACTGTGACCCTGCAGCACCGTCCTGCTCCCCCTGAGCTGCACCTCTGCCCCTGGGCTCATCCTTCATCCCTGCTGAGCCCAGCGAGGGGAATGATTCCCAACACCCTGGAACAACACGGGGACAGGCCAAGGCAGATGTCCCAGCTGAGCTGCCCCTTCTCGGGGTGTTGCTCTGCCCCCGGCCACCACTCGGTGCAACATTTGTGCGATATTTGCGGGGTTATTCGAACTCTGGCTGCCGGGTGAGCCTTGATTAAAGCAGAGCCCAGCGTGGGGCACCCTCTGCATCCTGGATTTCCATCTGCTCCGTCCAGCAGCGCTGTTTTCCCCCTTTTTCCCTCGGAGAGCAGCGTTTCCCGCACCCCGGAGGCGCCGTTTGATTGGACTGCTTTAAAAGGGACAATCTGCGTGAGTCACAGTGAAAGCCATAAAAGAAAAACCAATAAAACCATCTGAAAAGCGCTGTTTAATGGATCGAGGCAAAGTTACTGGAAACAGGAGACAGATTGTTTCATCTTGAAATCGTTGCTTCAAATCCGTCTGCATTTGGGAGCAAAGGACATTTATTCCTCATCAATAGCTGTCAGGGAAAAGGGATTTGAAAGGGATTTTGCCACCTTTGAAAGGAGTTGTGGGTTTCTCTGGGCTCCCAGCAGCTCTCTGAGCACATTTAAAAGCTTTTCAAGTGCTGGGAGCTCTGGAAATCCAGTCCTTCCAGGGCAGAGCTTTTCAGAGAATGAAAATAATTGTCCCTGTCATGGACACAGGTATCTGCTTGCATGGCAAATATTGATTTTCTTAGCAAATAAAATGCACCTGAGACGAGCAACATTCACCTCTGGAGAGAAATGCATCTCTGCTCTCACTGTGGCTTTTCCCAGACTGAATTTTGGGATGTTGAATCCCTTTGGCTGATTTTTTTTCCCCCCCACACTTGGCAGGGAACACAAATGTGGGGAATGTCCCGTGGGATTGTTCCCTTTGCTGTGACCCTGCAGCAGCTCTGACATCCCTGCAGGCTGTTTCCCTGCAGCTGGGCTGCTCCTTGTGAAGAAGAAATGTGTTTTCAGTTGGATTTCGCTTTTGCATATCGCTCTGTTAACTTTAGTAAGTCCAACTCAAGGCTCTTGAGGAACTAAACCTGGCTTTCCACACGGAGCACTGGGAGTGAAGGGGTCAGGATGGCCTCGGGCCACGCTTTTTGAGAGGTGAGTTAATCGAGAGATGTGAATTTCCGTCTAAAGCGGCACCTCCAGGCACGGAGTCACCCTCGCTCCTTTCCTGGCCGCTTCACCCAGCCACGGGTTAGAGAGTTGGGATTTGTGCCAGCAGCTGCCGCAGGCTCCGGCTCGTGCTCCAGCCTGACGCAGTTGCAGATGTTTTCCCAGTTGCACACGTGGTGGGCACATGGCTGGCGCTTCCCGTGTGCTGCGGAGCAGGTGTGTGACCCCAGGGGACACCCGAGCCCTGAGCCGGGCTGTCAGCGCCGCCCGCCTCTCAGAGCCTTCCGCGTTTCTCTCAATTTACGGCGCAGCTGGAGCGCGGCGCTTCAGCCGCTCGCCCCGTTCAGCTGGGCTGTGTGTTCGGGGCGGTTTCACCCCTGAAAGCCAAGCCGGGGGGCAGAATTCGGGACGGAGTTTCTGCTGTCGAAAATTCAAGGCTCATTTTTGGTCAAGGCAGGGGGCTGCGAGCTGTGCCGGGACTCCCGGCCGCCAACATCTGCCTGG
>VYXD01014870.1:133509-145609 GCA_013397195.1 Hylia prasina | reverse complement strand
CAGCGCGCCGGGCGGCGCGGGGCCCCGCCGGGCCCCAACGGGAGCCTGCCCTACGGCAAGGACACGCCGCTGATCTTCGTGGGCGGCGTGCCCCGCAGCGGCACCACGCTGATGCGCGCCATGCTGGACGCCCACCCCGACGTGCGCTGCGGGGAGGAGACCAGGGTCATCCCCAGGATCCTGGCCGTCAAGCAGATGTGGGCCAGGTCCAGCAAGGAGAAGATCCGCCTGGACGAGGCCGGCGTGACGGATGAGGTGCTGGATTCGGCCATGAGGGCGTTTTTGTTGGAGGTCATCGTCAAGCACGGCGAGCCCGCGCCTTATTTGTGTAACAAGGATCCCTTCGCTTTGAAATCCTTAACTTACCTGGCCAGAATTTTCCCCAAGGCCAAATTCCTGCTGATGGTCCGCGATGGCCGTGCCTCCGTGCACTCCATGATCTCCAGGAAGGTGACCATAGCTGGCTTTGACCTGAACAGCTACAGGGACTGCCTGACCAAGTGGAACCGGGCCATAGAAACCATGTACAACCAGTGCATGGAGGTGGGCTTCGAGAGGTGCATGCTGGTGCACTATGAACAGCTGGTGCTGCACCCTGAGAGGTGGATGAGGACTCTCCTCAAGTTCCTGCACATCCCCTGGAACCAGGCGGTGCTGCACCACGAGGAGATGATTGGAAAAGCAGGGGGGGTTTCTCTTTCCAAGTGAGTATGAGCCTTCATCCTTCGCCGTGTGCTGTTCTAAAATAGGACATTTTGTACCCAAAAATTGCAGCTTGGTTCCAGTTTCTCCCTTGGGCAGCTGATTTTTGATGCATCTTGTAAAGAAGTCGCTGCAAATTAACAATTTGCAATCTCAGGCTGGTTGTGTGTGCGATGTGAGCAAGCTTTTAATGGTCAAGGCTAGCTTGAATTTGAGTATCTGATATCAGCTTTGCTTTTCTCTGTGCCCCAAAATCGACCTGAGCTGTCTAGACTGGTGTTACCCATCCCAGCCAGATCACCCATTTGATTTTCAGCAACAATATTGTTGTCAATGCAAGAATGGCCTTGGAGCTGTTTGCCAAGAACATCCTCTTTCAGGAAACTGGAGAAACTGCTCCAGGAGAATAGAAAGCAGGGTTGGCAGCTTTTCTCCTGGCATGTGCTCCTAAAAGGACAAGCATTTTGATGAAAATTAACCTTGTTGTAAGCAAATCTTTCACTATTCTCTTGGGCCATCTGTGCACCTGATTCAGCTGCTTTCAGAATCCAAAACTCAGCTCTGCTTAGAAAAACTAGATGGGTGTTGTTAAAAGAAAATCTGATCTATTCTCTGGTTAAGCTACTCTGATTTCTTTGCCACTGTTCACAGCTGAATAACTGAAATACAGAAGCTGTTTCATCTTTACACTGAGAGAGAAAAATGCCAATCTTTGACGCTCCTCCTATCTTTGAATCCACCAGATTGATTTTTAAATTACTGAATAAGAAGCCCTATTCCAGCAGCAAGGCCTGCCCAGTTAAATTACTCAGCTCCTGGATTTGGAATATTCAGCAGTGGCCAAGTGCTTCTGAGTGAGGGGCACCTTGCACTGCAAGCACACACAGGCTGCTACAGAGTCATTCCATTCATTTAAACTCCACAGTTTCCAGAAATAAGAATGGGGAGATTTATTTAATGCCTAGGAACATGGCTGTGGATTTTCTAATATATCATAAGGGCATTTGGTTTAAAGCAAATATAAAATTATTATCACTGATTACAACGATAACTTAAAACTCAGGTAACAATTAGAAATTTGCACTGTGGAGGTTTCACATCTCCATTCCCACTGAAGAAACAGCCTCCAGTGTGTTCCCAGGGTTATCAGAAGGGATCTCATCCCTTTTTTTGGCAGTGCTGGTTGCCAGCAGATGGAAGATGTGGACTTGCTAACCTGAGGCAGGGCACTGTGACACCTCCCTGGAAGCTGATCCACATGGGAACTTTTCCCTCATTCCTGGGCTTTGTTGCTGCTTCAGTCCCTGAGTGGGGGCAACTTATTTTTACTGAGATAAATGGGTGGTTGCCAAGCTTTAAGTGTCCTGTAAAAAATAACTGTGTGTAATGCAATTTCTGGTAAAATATTAGTGCTTTACAGCTTCCAGATCCGTGTTTTTAAAAATTAATGGGCCTTTGTACTGTAAAACTCAACAACCTTACTAAATTCTTACTAATATTTCTTATTAAGTCTGGTGGAGTGGGATGTGAGGAGTTGAGAATATTTCTGTCTAAAAATTAAGAAAATGGATTGTTCAAAGTCAGATGGGGCCTCATGTTTATTTTTTTTCACATTTAAGACGAACGAGCGTGGACATGTTCTTGTGACCCTCAATTCAGGGTGGTGCCAGAGTTCTTTATGCCTTTATCATCTCTCAGGAGATGATCTGGGGAAGCAATTTCTGAACTCAGGAGGCTCTGGCAGTGGTGGAAAAAGACTGAGAAATGGGCGTTATGTCTGGGGTGGGTTTATCTAATCCAAGGCCCTTGCAGCAGGTGTGACATTTGGTTTTCAGCTGCAGGATTTGATAATGATTTCAGTGACTCAGGCTTTCAAGGGCTGCAGAAAACCAATATCAAAACCTTTGAGGAAGCCTGTGTTGTGTGTTGTGTGTTTATGAGATTCCAGCTGAAATTGTGCAGGGGGAGCTTGAGATTTCCCAGTTTGATGCCCTTGTTCCAGTTAAAACCTGCTGGGTTTGGCATTGCCAGCTGTTGATGTTGTGTAAAACTTCTGGAAACAAGCAGAGCCCCCTGCTTGAATCATCTTTCACTCACCTGAAAGACCTCCAGGTCTTGCAGGCAGGCTCAGCATCCACTGCAGATTCATGCTGCTGGCTCAGGTCCAGCCTAAGATGCCTGGAGGTGTTTTAATTGTTGGAGGTATTTTCTGAAAAGAAACCTGACATGTTTTTTGTCATCTTGACATATTTAAAAGCATTTTGAGCAAGAGATCACGGTGTCGCTAAAAGAACTTTATAACAATGCTATTACTTGCTAATAAATGTTTAGCATGTATTTCTCACCCCTTATTCTGATTTTTTTTTCCAGGAACACTGCAAGGGCTGTAGGGCTGTGCAGTGCAGGGTTTGTAGGAGTGTGAATTTTCTGTGGTTTGAAGTCCCTGCCAACGTGGCTGTTGAAGAAGTGCATTATGGACTCCATGCTCTAACCAGGATTGTTAATTGAGTTCTGGCATTTGCCTAAGTGAAAGCAGCTGTGCTGACCACTGATGTAAAGAAATGTCAACCCCTCTAGAGCAATTTTTATTAGGTTTGTTATGGAAATAGCTGTCCAGGCAGAATTACTTCAGAACTTACTATATTTAGTACCTAGCTCTCGTTTGATGCAGAATTATTTGGGGTTAGTCCTGTGTGCTTCCAGCTGCTCCCAAAGCTGAAACTCTTCCTACAGCTGGAATCACTGCCATATAATCAATTTCCCCAGGAACTGGTGTTTCCTTGTTTTTCTGTTTGGATTTTTTCATTTTTCTTCCCTCCTGTCCCCAGTCTGTCTTCCCTCACAGTCCTCGTAAGTTCTTTATCTGAGGAATCTTTCCCACAAATTGTTTTATTTTCCTTCCCACAAATTGTTTTATTTTCCTTCCCACCTTAACTGAAAGGACAGAGAAGGATTTAATCAGACCAAATATGGAGCAGTGGATTTTTTATCAGTGCTTGGGAGCAGCTAAATGTAGTCCCTGCTGTCCATCACCAGGAAATGTTTCATGCTGAGGGTATTGTTAACAAGGACTCAAATGGCAGAGGGACAAAACACACGTTTGAAATTTGACATCAGGATGAGGAATCCATATGTGACAAATTTAGGCTGAAATTGATCCAAAATACCCATTTTTGGGGGTGCTGCTTCTCACAGTATCCCCCTGATTTTAAATGCTCAAATCAATTTGCAGTTTTGGTGAAGAGGTTTGAAGCTTGGCTGGCTTTGTCTGAGGACCATAAATCTGACTTTTCTTTGTGGTAATTTGTTTCCTGAGTGTCCCAATCCACCTCTGGACTCCTGTTGTGGTACTTTGGCCTCTGCGTTGCTGCTTTGAACTTCTGAATCTCAATTTGCAGCAGCTCTTTTCTTGCTAATCTAATGTGGAGTCAGATGCTCATCTTCTAATTAGAAAGATCACAAAAAAACAGTGCCTAAACTTCTTAATTTTCCAACCAACTTGTGAGCTCAGTCCAACAACCCTCAGAAGGCTGAAATTTAGTCACAACTCCCTGGTCCCAAAATCCCCTTCTGAGATTATTCAAATTATTCAGATTATTACCAAAGCCTTTGGTTTGAGGCTCTGGTAATGGTTGAAGAGGATAAAGCTGAAAATTCTGGGGTTGTTTTAGGGGTTTTTTTTGTCAGATCCTTTTCAGCTTCCATAAAACACCAATCTGAAGGCCCTGCTTGCCAAGGCAAGTTTCCTTATGACCATTTCCCTCTCTGGTTTGTTCTTTGTTGGTTGTATTTAAATTATTTTACCTTACTGACCTTCCAGCCTTGGATGACTGATTTCCTTCCTCTGGCCTGGGAGGATTTCAGCTCTGATGAGGAGTGAAAAAGAGGAGCAAGGTGAACTCTGGTGACTGGTGTGAGGCAGACAGAAATATTCCTTTTATAGATCCAATAATGTCCAAACTCGTTCTGAGGTCAGGAAAAAAGTTTTAAATTATTTAGAGTAAAAACTCAGGGAGTTTTCAATGAACTCAGCCTGAGTTCTGTTCCAGAAAGAAGCACAGTGAAGAAGTTGTGTGTCTTACAGACATAAAGACAGAACAAAGCAGTGCCAGATTTCTTCCCTGGAGAAAGAAAACACAACAAAAACACTCCACAAAAGTAGAGCAGAAATGAAAATTGCATTAGGACTGTTGCCTAAATGAACAAGAAATCAAGGATTTTCTAAATATGACTCTGATTCTGCACTTGCCTGTAAGATCTGTGTAAAGAACAAACAATCAAAGGAATGGTTATGAAAAATATTTCTGTAGTTTGCAGCTTTCTGTCATCTCAGGTCTCTCTTTTATTAAACAAGTATTAAAAAAAAAATGAACCACAGAATGGTTGTGAGAAGATATAACACGTGGATTGGAATTCAGAATACCACTTTTACTACATCCTAGACAATTCAACAGCAAATGTGGGAATGTGCCAGTGGCAAAACAGATTTATATGTAGGTGTGGGTTTACTTTTCACTTAACAGCTCTTGGGCTTTCTCTGCTGCTTTTATGGAATAAAGAAATTGTTTCAGCATAGTGTGAGAGCCTAAACCAGGCAGCATCTGCAAATATTGTGCAAATTATTCTCACTAAAACTTCACTTCCCATCAGCTTTGTAGAAAACACCAAATTGAGAGGGAAAGAAGAAGAATGGAAGGAAAAACCCCAAACAAAACAAGCTAAAGGTCTTAATGCTATTGAAGAATAATTGGTCGGAATGGAAAATACAATTTAATTTTTTTTTTTTTCTCCTCCCCCAGGGTTGAAAGATCCACAGACCAAGTGATCAAGCCAGTGAATGTGGAAGCCCTGTCCAAGTGGGTTGGGAAGATCCCAGCTGACGTCCTGCAGGACATGCCAGTGATTGCCCCCATGCTGGCCAAGCTGGGCTATGACCCCTATGCCAACCCCCCCAATTACGGGAGGCCAGATCAGAAAGTGCTGGAAAACACAAGGAGGGTAAGGCTTTTGTGTGTTCAGTTACTGACTGCAGGAGCCTTGGCTTTGGGCTGGGGAAGCTGTAAGTCTGTTTCTGATACTTTTTGCTGCTTCACAGTGTGTTTTCTTTGGGGGGGAAAATGAAAGAGCTCTTTGGGGCCATGAGCTGTGCTCCTTGGTGTGTGGAGCTGAAGCTCTTGAGAGCTGCCCAGAAAGTTGGGGAACTGCTTAACAGTGGAAAAAAGCTTTCTTGTCTGGATTTCAAACTTGATGGACGAGCTCAGCTTTTTATATGTGAGGGTTGGCAGGAGCTCTGTCACAAAATTACACCCCAAATACTTGGTAGGGTTTGAAAAATGACCCACAGAAAACAGCCCACGATGATCAAAATGTCTGATTTTTCCAACCCTCTGCAGAGCAACCCAAAGATGGAGAAAGGTCTGGTGCTGATTAACCTAAACTTGAGGATTTTTGTCTGAATTTAATGTTGCTGCAATTTGAGTGGTTGGGCTGCAGAGCTGTTTATCCCTGGAGGTATCCGTTGAAAAACTCATTACCATTTGTTAGAAATAGAATTAATAACTCTGCTTCTGTTCTTTTGGCCATGTATAGTTTATTAAAAGAAGGTGACTTTTCCTGCTGCAGCAGAGTAATCAGGGGGGAAAAAAAAATGGAATAAAACTATTTAAAAGGACTGTCTTCCACCAGCCTCCTGATCTTGAAAAAACTGCTTGGAATGCTGATGGGATAGAAAGGAATGAAAAAGGAATTAGGGGTTGTGAAGTCTCTAAACACTTCTGCATTATTTCTTTTTAGAAAAAATGTCATTAATTATTAGTCAATGTATTAAAGGCTGGCAGGGTGATTGTTTTAGTTCATAGCTGATAGCGTGGAAAAAGTAACCCATCCTTTTTTGGTTACAATTCATAAGTTCCCTGTTTTAAAAGGCTCACAAACAAATGAACTTTTCTGCACTCAGCTAAAATAAATGTTCAGTGCTAGAAATTGAAAATGGTGTTGGTTGTGTCTCACTCACTGATAAAACTGACAGAAGTTTTTACAGCCTGCTGACCTTTCTGGGGCCTCCCCCTGTGTGGGGCAAGCTCAGGCCAAGCTGTAAAAATTGTCTGGATTTCTGTCTCGAAATGGATTTGATTTCAAAACTCAAGAGAGGAATTCAGGTAATAAACGAAGCCAGGAGCATCTCTGTAAAGAAATGAAAACCTAATTTCAAAGGCTGACTGAGGCTTTTTCCAAGTTTGCTTTGAAGGATAATTTGTTTGTTTACTGATGCTAAGAGTAGCTGTTAAAAACTGAAGCTGATCTAAATATTGCAGACATATGGAACACTCATTAATATTTTGGCTGCTGTTTTAATTTAATAGCTTTACTTACAGCCCCAGACAGCATTTTAATTTTGTTGTTTATTGTAGTACCCAGTATATATTTTTCTAGGCACTTGTTCTTTGCCAGAATTCCATTTACATGTGTGGTTTGTACAGATAAAACGAGGGAGTTCTGAATGAATGCTAAAAGCAAGAGAGTTCAAGATGGTTCATATTAAAAACTTAGAATATTTCTTTAAAAAGTAGAGCAACATAAAGATTTCAAACTGTTTCAGACTCTGGTGTGTGAGTTTGGCCCATCAGGGACAGCTCTTGTGGGGTTTCCTTTCTCCTCCAGGTACCTCTGCTAATTTATTCCTTGCTGCTGCAGCCTGGAGGAGACAGCATTTATTGAAATGGATAAAATAAACAAATCTGGGTTTTTTCCAGCCTTTTGGAGCTGGCACTTGGCAAGTTAATGTGTTCCTGTGTACTCTGAGCTGGTGAATTTGTAAATCACTGTAGCACTACTTTTGCTCTTGCTCTCTTTCAATTTCTTCACCTGGGATAGCCTTTCACAGAGTTTGGTACTGGATATCTGGAATATGGATGAAGCTGGCCAAGGAAAATCTTTCCAGAATTGCTTTTCAGTGCATAGTAAGAATATCTGGATCTTGTTTGTAGCCATTTATTGGCTCATTTTGTGTTTGGAAGCAGCTCTCTTATATTTATATTTATATTTGTGGTCTCCAAGACTTTAAAGTGAACACAGAACTTGAATTATGTTCATTGAAAACAGATAAAGTTTCGACTTCTAAAGCTGAGCAAAATCTGTCCCTTCTTGGAAAGGACCACAAATTGCACTTAACAGTGAAAATAATGCTCAGCAATTTAAAGCTGCTGCTCTTCATCATGAAAGTGAGAACTAGCAGTGTAAGAATTCTAAAACAAGGGCTGGGACTGGAGAAAAATGAAAAGAAATAGCTGGTGTGGTGCAAAATATTAGTTTTCCTAAGCTTTCTGAACATTCCACTGCTGTTCTTTATTCCTCTTTTCTCCTTTTCTGTCCCCTGCTGGTGACTTCCATACGTGCAGCTTCAATATCTTGGTTTTTTTGTTCAGTCTGGAGACAAATTGATGGTTTCCTCCAGCTAAAGGACAGTGCTTAAATTAGAAATGCTGTCTCCGTGTAGGTAATGCAAGGGAAGCAATGCTCTCTGCTAAATTTGGGTTTTTCACTGTTACCTGTGTGGGACACCAAAATGCTGAGGTTTGGTTTCTGTGCTCCTGCAGCATGGCACAAAAAATAACAAGAAGCAACCTGGGTTTGTACTTTGACACCTCTGCTTTTGTTTGAGGAACTAACAGAGCATGGAGGGAACTTCATCTCTTGTTGTGTTGCTCTCCCAGCGCTGTGTTAGGAAATAAAACATCTCTGGCAGGATCTGCACTGGGCAAGCCACGAGTTCAGCAGATTTTTCTGATGTTTTCACTAACAAAGCCATTAACTTTTTGTTTATCTGTTTTCTGTTAAGCCTGACAATATTATCTTTTCTGACAGTTTCTCTTGTCTCAGTTAAGGAATGCAGAGCAGAGAGAGCAAAGTCTGGCCAGGGTTGTGCTGTTCAGCAGATCCCTGCATGTGACCTCTCCAAGGAGGGAATTTTGCCTTCATGGAATATGTTGTGGTTTTCTTGTAATTCTGTTGCTGATCTGGTAATTTATCACTGCAAGGGTTCCTTCCTTATAGATACATAATCACTTGTTCCCCCCTAGGGTTTTAACAGATTCTGCACCCTGAGCAGAAAGGAAGTCAACATCCTGAAGCAAATGAAGTTGTCATCTGCAAATTATGCAGAAAATGCAAATAATTAAGCTGTGTGTGAGCCAGTAGCCCAATCTCTATGGGGTGAAATACAAAAGTGCTTCAGTCCTCATTTAGAACAGTGTGTGATATGTGCTTATCAGTTCTGTGAGAAGGTGTAAAACTGAATTTCAGCTGTTCAGCCAGAAGAGAGAGAGCAGCTCCCAGCTGCACAGCTCTGCCTCCTGCCCAGGAGAAGCTGCATTGTTGTGTTATGGTTGGCACAGTGGTTTCCTCTCCCATCTGCAATGAATTACATCAGATTTTCTTTGGCACGTCCTTCCCACTAAATAAATTTGTATGCTTGGAGTACACACTCCAGTGAGTTCTTTTAACTTCTTCGTGCAGTTGTGCTCCCTGTCCTGGAGAGATCCAGAGGTGGAAGTTCCAGGACTCCAGAGAAAGAGCTGTGGTTTTCACCAGGACTGTTCAAATACAGAGGTTCTTCCACTGACAGCCCAAAGGTGTTGTCCAGCTCTGGTTTATGTTCAGCTGATGGCAACATCTAGAGATAAAAACTGATTTTACTCACTCCAGTCTCATGCCTGGTTTAAATTGTGAGGAACCATCTCCTGCTCAGAGTCAAAACATCCGTGACAACCTGGATTTCAAGAGTTTGTGCCATTGTTAAGGGTGGGAGAAATCTCTGATAAAGGTAAAAAGTGTATTTGTCCTAAGGGATGAGGATAACTGTGCTGTCAGAGGTGTTTGAATGCCCAGCTGCTCAGGGCCCTGCATCTCCTCTTTCACTGATTAACCTGATCATAAAGGCATTTGGCTTTGTGGGTGTTTTCTCTGACATTTAAAACAGAAAGCTGGGGGTTGTTCCATAGTTCTTGTGACCACAACAGCACAGACTTTCTCAGTGTCCTCCAAATTTGTTTAATATTCCCTTTAGTGGGTGTTTCTTCCAACATGTGGATTCCCAGCTGCATAGTTTCTCTCCCGAGGTGCTGCTATCTCATTTTTACAATAAAAACAAAACCCCAAACCCCTTAACTCTGCATAAATATGATTAATAATGCATAAAGAGAGTTATTACCAACCAAAATGCAAACTGAGGTGTGGTTGCAAGCTGCCTTTTGGCAGACCTTGCTGGGCCTGTGTAAGATCCTGCTCTCTGTGTTGTCCCTCCTGGATAAACATTTACATCTCAGATGGCCCTTCCTTGGCAGGTGCAGCAGAGCTGAAGGATTGTGTAACCCTTTAATGCTGCCTTAAAAGTTCAGGAAAATCTGAAGGGTGAGGGTACCTCCATGTGGAGTGGTTCTAGAAAGGGGCTCAGCTCTGGGTTTGCCAGTGTTCTTTGTTTGATTTTTTTCTTATTTTACAATTAAATGTCAACAGCCTTATACTCTGCAGCTGGAATGTTTTAGAGTTGACCAAGCTCAAGCACACTTGGTTGCAGGGTGACTTTTACACAAAAAAAAACCCCATTATTTTTGTGTACTGGAACTGACCAAATAAAATGGGGCTATTTCCAAAGCAGACAGGAAAGTGGGTGAAAAGAAATGCTTTAATCTTCTGTAAAAAAAGAATTATAGGTTACACTCCTCTTCTGAAGTTCTCCCTGCATGTTTAAAGGGGTTTTCTCAGGCAATTGGATGTGAAACTTGTTTTCTGATCTCTTTTTGAGAATAATATCCATTCAGTTTGGCTATAAGAATGTGTTTGGGTTTTTTAATAGAACAGCTTGAATACTGCCAACGCTGAACAACAAACTGACACAGGCCTCTCTGATCCCCCTCTTCTGGAATTCCATTTGCACTTGCAAAATAATTCCCTTAGAAATGGTAAACACCATTTCTTCTCAATTCGACTGAATTCTTGCTTAGACTGGAAATAATTCCAGTATCCTGCTTCTGTCTCTCTAATGCCACTCTGGGTGATGTGTTTTACACTTACAAATTGGTTAGAGAAGAATTTGGAATCTGAAGCTTCTTTAATTTCTTTGGCTGCAGATGGAGTCATTGTTTTTAGAATTTCTGGATTTCTGTTGATCCCCGGGTTTTGATTCAAAAGAGATCATTTGGTTTTTTTGGAACTACTTTAAACCTGTTTTTATGCAGTCTCCTCCTGACAAAACCAGCCCTTAGGTAATGTCAGTGCTGAACCAAAATTTGCATGTCAAACCTGATCTTGGGCCTGCCACTGCTTAGATGTGCCTTGGTAAATTGTGCTGTGTAAGTGCTGATATTTTCATGTGAATATAATATGAAATATCCTCAAAACATTTGCTTTCCAGTGATATTAATCTTAATATTGCTGATCTTGGCTGTCTGCTGTTAGATGTTTATTATTAAATGCTGTTCCTGCAAAGATGAATTTTTTAGAGCAGATACAAATCTAGATGTGTAATACAAAAATTAAACTGAGTCATAATTGCAGGAGAAGGGAAGGAGGATTCTGGAGAAGACAGCCTTGGTCCTTCTGGTTCTGAATCAGTCACAAAGGGCTGTCACCATCAGGATTGTTTTTAAGAATTCCCAGAAAAGGTGAAGGCTCCTGTCTGTTCCTTCCAACATCAGCACCACCTAACAAAAGACCCTAACAAAAGACCCTTGCTGAGGTTATTCTGTAACATTTTTGCTGTGTCAATGTTGTTTTGTAACTTCCATTCCCGTTCTCCAGGACACAGCCTGCATTTTAATGGTTTGGATAAAAGCAGAAAATGAAAAATCCTCTCCTTGATTTATAAATATTTATAGTGGAGCAAGGCTCCAATAGCCACACACTGAATTTCTGCCCAGGGTGACTTTCCTTAATGTTCCCATGGGAATGCCAGTGGCCCCTGGCTGAATGCAGATGGGAGCTGTGTTCCTATTTTATCTAAGCCATGGAATATCAGAGTGCCACAATGTGTGTGTAGTGATTCCTGCTCTCAGGGAAGCCTGGTGGTTTGGATCCCAGGGATGGACTGGGATGGGAATTCAATCCCAAATCCATCCCGTGAGTCACAGGAAATTCGGAGCTGACTCAGCTGCAGTCCCAGGCCTCTGCAGAATATTGACAGGCTGGGCATGGCTTTGTGTTCTGGTCATCTGCACACAGAGAGCAAAGTGTAATAAACATCCCCTGGCTTCCTGCAGCTCCTTCCTGTGACGCAAACCAGGGAGTGCAGCTCAGAGCCAGGCTTGGGAGGAGCCCCTTCTCCATCTCATGGCTTTAGGGAATGTTTCTGAACAGGTCTGGTGTAACCCCATTTCCATCTCATGGCTTTAGGGAATGTTTC
>VYXD01014870.1:72754-112742 GCA_013397195.1 Hylia prasina | reverse complement strand
GCGCCAGGGCCGGGCCTTGGAGCCCTGAGGCGCTGGGGCGGGGTACGGAGAAGGAAGGGAGGCTGCAGTGCGGGAATTCGCTACCCGGGGAGGGGCAGGTAACAAGAAGCTGAGGAGAGGGCCCGTGCATGTGTTCACACGTATGTTCACAGCAGCACCACGGCCTGTAGCANCCGCAGGGCGGCAGCGATCGGGAGAAACACCGGGATAAACGCCCGGGTAAACAGCGGGATAAACACCGGGATATGCGGAAACTTGGCAAACCGCCTTCCTCCTCCGTGTGCAGCTCCTAAAACTAATTTTTATTAGATGTATGTGTAGATTTTCATCCGATGGGTCTGTGCCGGTGGTTAACGGGGTGCAGGTGGTCCTGACAGCTTTGGCAGGATGTCCCCCCAGCCTCTTTTCCTCATGAGCTCCTTGTGGGTCAAGGAGGTTTTGGCTTTTTTTTTGTAAGTATTGCCCCTGACCGGCTGAAGATTAAAGTCCTTTAAGCTCAAGCCGGGGGAAGTTTGGAGAGTTTTTAAGATGCTGAGCGGTGCATTTTGAATGCTTTTGTGGGTGTTTGCCCTCCTCCATGTGCAGCTCCTGAAGCTGATTTTTATTATCTCCATATTTTGGTTAATTCCATGGGCCTGTGCGTGTAGTTAACAGGGTGCAGGTGTCACTGACAGCTTCACCAATGGTTCCCCACCCCGGCCTGTTCCCCTGATGAGTTCCTTGCGGGTCAATGAGTTTTTTGCTTTTTTCCTGTAAGTATTGTCCCTGCCTGGCTTCTGGCCGCACAGCTGAGGATCAAAGTCCTTTAAAGTCAAACCAGGTGGAGTCTGGAGGATACTTGAGGCGCTGAGCAGTGCGGGTTGGGTGCTTTTGTGGCTGTTTGTGGCTGCCTGTAGCACTGTAGAGTTCAGGTTGTTCCCTTGAAGCAGGGAGTGGCTCAGAGAGGGTGCGAGATGCTGAGAGGTGAGTGATGTGCTCGAATTACCAAATAAATTCTCTCAGGGGGTGGCTCGGTGCTGTCTGAAATCCTGCTGCTCCGTGGCAGGGGCTGGGTTGACTGAGAGGGTTTTACGGGCAAAATTAAATTGTTTTTGTTTGGCTGAGTGAGGCCCAGTGCTGGGAATGAGCAGCACTGAGTGGTTAGAGGGAAAAGGGTGGCGTTGTGGAGGTTGTGATTTAAATCCCTGGCTGACTCTCCATACTTCTGTTGTTTGGGGTCATTTGAAACTGCTCTTGAAGCATGAAATTCCTCACACCAGGACTTTGGGGACTGCACTGGGCTGCTTTTGGTTTTCCAGTTACCCAGCACTTTTTTGAGAGCAATGACCAAACCAGGTCGGCGTAGAAGGATGAGGTGTTTTCCAGGAACAGTGCTTTATTCAGGAATTGGATGTGCTGGCCTTCTGGACACGGTTACACAAGTGTTTTTTGCAACAGGGAGGATTAGGAGGAGAATTGTAGCTCAGTGGAATGTTCTGCTGACCGAGAAAAAGCCCAAAACAACACACATTAGAAAGGGGGAATAGGATATAAAGTAAATTATACCAATTCCTAGGACTGCTTTACACAACAAACTGATTATAAGCCTGAAGATAGTCCATGATTCTGGTATTTAATTTTGTTAAGCCTTTCTCAGCTCCTTCTTTCCTTGCTGTGTAATCCCCAATTATGCTTGGGGCTTTTTTTTTTTCCTGTTGATTAACAACTTGTGATCTAAAACTAGACCTAGAAGTGTTGCTTGTGAAGTCCTGTTAAAATGCCACTTGTAGCAAGTCAGGTACAAAGTGTATAAAACGTTTTGAAGCTTTTCTCTGAAGTTTTAGGCAACTTAATTTCCATTTGTGTCCAGGTGGGTGTGATTAGCAGGAAATAGTGTGTAGGAGCCTGTTGCTGCTGTTTCTGAGGAGATTTTAGCAGTTTAAGCTAATCTTCTTTTAATTCTGACCTGAATTCCCAGGCAAGCAGCACAAAGAGTTTTTAGATGTTTCCTGTGATTTCGTTTAAAGCCCCGTTTGGGTCACATGGGGATGGTGAGACACAGCCTGGTCACCGATGTCACAGGACAAACCAAGCCTGTCCCCCCAGGCCTGTGCTGACATCTGAAGGGAAAACACAACTCCAGGCTGAGGAAATCGAGAGCTGCAGCCTCGTGGCCACCAGGATTTTGGGGGTTTGAAGCAGTGGCTGCAGTTTCCCCTCCAAATGCCAGCGCCCAGCTCTGTGGTTTGTTTGAAGTGGCTGCTCCTCAGAGCAGCGACTGTTCCTTTCCTTGGCACTGTTTCTTAGCAGCCTGCACTGTTTATCCTACAGCTGCTGCAGCTGGAATCCTGTCGTTGGGAGAAAGATGCACGTTAAAAGTGTGAGCACTGCAGAGATAACCCCGGGGTTCTTGCCTAATTCCCCACTTGTCTAATGGCTTCTGTATTTTCTGGTCGGGAGCCTGAGATCATCTTGCCCCACCCTGTCCTTGGGAGGAAATTAGCTCATGGTTAATCACCCTGCTGCTAATTACATGCCTGAGTGTTTGGGGTTACACCTGAATCACGACTCTTTCAACACGTAGGTTTCTGCTCTTCAGAATTTTGGGGCGTTTGCATCAGTGGTTATTTGGAATAAATACATGTTAAGGGCACTTTTCCATTGGCAAAATACAAAATCCACCTTGGCTCCATCCTTCCACCCCTCAGTTTTTCTAATCTACCTTATCAATCTGGTTTTAGTAATTAAAGTTGCTGGCTGCTTGTTCTGAATTCTGATGGAGTATTGAGGCATAATAAAAATGTGAACCAACAGCAGCTCATGTAAAAATTGTGTTTGGAGGCACCGACCGTTTTCTTCTTATTTTCTTCTTATTTTTTTCTGCTTTAAAATTCCATTTCTGGGGGTGGCCATTAATGACCAGTGAGTTCATTGTGAACACTCTTTGGGGCACTTTGATGTGTTTGAATTAGAAGAATTCAAGTTGTTCATTAAGTGCTAGAGTGACTGTTGAACAGATGAATCACATTTGCTTCAGCCCAGTGAAAAAACTGCTGTAGGTTGCTGCTAATGCTTGTGCCAAGATATTTTTTTCTTTTGTAGAAAACTTAATTTTAGAGAGGGAAGAAAAAAAACCCAAAAAAAAATCAACAAAAAAAGAAACCGAAACATACCCACAAACCAAACCTGCCTGTTCCTGGTCTGTGTTTTGCTGGTTTTAGACACATTCAATGAAGTTGTTTGCCAATACTGAAACTCATTTATAGAACTTCAATTATAGAATGAAAGCTACTAGTTTAATTTCCAGTGCTAGTTTATGCAGTTACTTAAAACCTGCTCTTCACAGCTTGTAATAATTGTAAATTTATTGCAATTAGCTCTTACTGAAGGTGTTTATTGATTGATTAAGCAAAGTCCTTTCTGTTCAGCTTTGAATATGAGCTTTCTCAGCCATCTCTCTCAAAGGTGACCTCAGCAATCCAGGCCTAATAAATAGTTTATGACCCAGCTGATATCTCCTCACAATCTGCACTGATAATAAAAGCTCAGCTGATTTTGCCTGCTCCGTCCCTGGCGAGGCAGGGAGGTGGAAAAGAACCAGAAAAACAAGCTGGGGGTGTTGGAGCCCGTGGTAAATCCCTGCTGCTCCTAAAGCATCTTTCACCCAGAGCTTTTCCCCAAGCCAAAGCTGTGCCTGCAGCCTTTGTGCTGTGAGAATTTCTTGTGTTTCTTGCTGACAAGAAGGTGTTACATAAGTTTAGTCTTTCATGTGTGCATTAAATCAGCCCTGGGTGATGGATCCAATTTGGGTTGGAGGAGCCTTTTTTTTTTCCTGCCTGAAAGCTGAGGATGCATCTGCTCTTTGCCGTGGCTGAGACCTGATTTAATACGTTTAATATGAATTTCTCTGGTTATTTTGTATCTTCATCCGTGTGAAAATTAGAATTTAGTATTTTGCTGTTATCGAGCTACAAAAGGTCTAAACTCCTGGAGGAATTACTCCTGCTCCTCCAGTCCCTTTTTTGGAATAGTTGCAAAAATGGCCTTGGGATTTATGGGTTTGGAACAACATTCGTGTTTCCTGCGTCTCGGCAGTGTTGTCTCAAAGGTTCAAAGTGTGTGACAGGGAAAGTGAAGTGGCTCTCAGGCAGGACATTTCACAGGAAAGTCGATTTTTCTGGTTTGGGTTCCTGGTGGTGGTAACTGAGAGCCTGCAGTGTTTGCTCCCGTGTCCTCAGCTTCCCAGAGCCACGGGGGGCAGGCAGCTGCTCTGTCCTTGCTGCAGAATCCTCCGTGACTCCCCTGAAGGGAGAGCTGTGGTTTATTGGTTCTCCTTGGATGACAAACTCGGCAGGAAAAGATCGAGGGGCGTGAGCAAAGGTGAAAAGTCTCCGAGTTGGTCTTGCCCTTCTTAAAAGGGTGTTTGCTCTAAATGGGTGAATAAAAAGAAAAAATTATGTGAGTGTGGGTACAGCAAGAAAAATCTGTTGATAAAAAGATGTATTTGAGAGCTTCAGAATGAATTGCATTAAAGCCAGTAGAAAGCTAATTTGGAATTAAACCATGGTGATTTGGGTTTTTCTTTTTTTCATCATAACAAAACTACTGTGAGATGCTCTAAAAAGGCTGGAGCAGATCTGATCTGTCATTAGAGACCTTTGATGTGCAGCCCTGCAGATAAATCTGATTCAATATGAATCACAGGCCTCGTTTGCTTTTGATTGCAGCAGAATTTGGAAAAATAAAGCTGGACATGCAGAACATGGAGGCTCAAACTGGGAATTCTTGTGGCAGTAAGACAGGGAGCATTTTGGTGTCCACAGGCAGCAGTGGGACACTTTTCCAGGCTGTGATTATTCCAAAGAAATCCCTCAGGAGCCGCCCACAGTGTGTGAGGTGCCCTTTAAAAACCGTGGAGAAGAGTTGGGTGATTTCCATTTTCCCATTGCAGAGGAGAGCGGGAGAGCAGAAGCTTTTACTTGCAAATAAGTGACATTAAGTAAAGACGTTTTATAAAATAATAACAAAGAGCCCGTTCTTTTTCCAAACTCTTCAGAGGGGCGTTGCTAATTAACACAGAGGATGAGGTGTGGTGAGGTCTGGTCCTGGCACAGGGAGGCTCAAAAGCAGATTCTGTCCTGTGGTGTTTGTGCCTTCTTGCCTTCCCTGAGGATATTCACAGCAGAGCCTTGTGGAACACTCACCAAGCAAAGCAGTGGGTGAACATGTTTTAAATTGCATTTCAGTTTTTGCTCCTGGGAAGGAGACGTGGTGCTTCTTGCAGTGCTTTAACTGGGATACAGGAGATGCAAGAACATGTTTGGTGCAAAGCACCTCTACAAACTGTGCTAGTTAATATTGTTTATGATGTTCTGGTACTTTATTGTACTTCTGGATTAGATTTTTTTTTTTAAATGTGGAAGTTTGTGACCTTCCTTTTGTTTTTCTGACTTCTCACTGAGCAGGTGGCATAAAGGTGTTTGCCTGCTCTCCAACTCCAGAAAAACAACAGATTTGTTTTTTTCCTTTGAATTCTGTTGGAAATGAGCTTTGAACAGGCCATGCATTCAGGGCAGGGGTGAGAATAAGAGATCTGGCCTTGCCAAATGTGTGGTGTGACCGTGCAAACACTCTGAGGAGGTGATTGTTGGATAAGGAATGATCACCTTTAGCTGGAGTGGGAGGGAGAGGAGGGAACAGAGAAAGGGGGGAAAGGCATTTTGGACACTCAACAATTCCAACAAAACATTTTTATTACGTAAGATTATACTATAAGCAGCCATTTACATGCCAACAATCAATTTGAGAGGAGTTTTTCGCCTTCATTTTATTAAAACTCGAGTTATTTTCTTCATTTAAATATTAATGCCGAGCTGCAGAAATCGGCTGGGCAACTTTTTTTGTTGGTTTTTTATTTTTCCCCCCCACAAGGGCGTTTTGGAAAGCCTCAGCTTTGCGTGCAGCGTGTGACTCCTGCTGTGGGTGACTCCTTTGTCCCCACCTGGAGCTGGTGGCACCGCAAACACCCCCAGGGAGGGGAGGGCTCCTCACCCTGCAGCTCTTTGCAGCCCTGCTGTGCTCACTCCGGGCAAAGCTGCTGAGCTTGGGCGCTGGACAGAACTTTATTTTTAGTTTAATGTACACGCAGGATGCCAGGGGGACGGGGGGCACTGCGGGGGGTGTGTTTGCCTGCGCACAAAGATGACTTTTGTGCCTCTCTGGAGGGGTGAAAGTGCCCAAGTGGCAGAGAAACCCTGCTGTGGTTGCAGGTGTTGGGGTGGGAGAGAAGCAGGGTCAGGTATTTCATTCCACTCCTTTCATTTTCATATTAGAGTCTGGAATATGGTGCTTTTGAATAAGAAGAGACAGCTGAGTTCCTGGAGTTACTGCAGTCCCAGAGCTGTAACTCTGCTCTGGCAGGTGACAGGAGTTTGTAGGGTTTTATTTCCTCGGGTAACAGAGATCCCTGTGAAATCTCTGGGAAGTTGGTGACATGAGAGTGTTGCCATTTATTGTGTCTTTGTGGTTTACATTGACTGATCAGCTTCACATTTATGGCAATTAAACATCTGATGCATGTTTGTAGCATTTTTTTCTAGGACAGGCACTTGTATAGAGGTCTCTGACCAAAATGCTGCTGCAGCTTCTGCTTTTAGGAAGTCATCTTGAGACTGAATCAGTGAAGAGTTTCAGGCTTTTGCTTCCCCTTTCTTTTCAGAATTGTTGCTCAAGGACATGAGTGATGCTCTGGGAATGGCCTGAGTGTGCAAATCCTGCCAAAACACAGTTCCTGCCCAGGCTGTGCAGCTGACACACACTGCAAGTTTAATTTCTCAGCCCTGAGGTGTTGGCTGCCAGGAGCTCCCACACAGACCTTCCTGGAGACGTCAGGAAATGAAACCAAAAAATTCTTGTGAAAGCAACATATTTATGTTTCTCAGTTGTTTCTGCATATGGGAATGAAATAAAGCTCTCAAATATTTAAAATATCAGGGCTTTTTTTTTCCATTTTGCTCCGCAGCAGCACAATATTATGTCAGACTTTTCAGTGGGAAAGAAAAGATTCAGCTGCTCTCCCGTCTATAAAAATGAGAACACGTAGCTATAAATCATGTCATTAAGAAATTGATTCCCTTAATATGCATGTCTCTACAATGAAACTATTTTTAGGTTATTTTTAGAAACTCATTATTTCTTTCAAAAATAGAAAAGTGGAAGAAAACTTAATACTTACGTAGATAAGATGGAATATTTCATTTGTTCCCCCTCAGAGCAAATTGTGTGTTTCCTGTTACTTTGCTTAAAATAACTTGATTAGATTGATGGGAAATGTTAAACATTATCAGTCTTTTAAAATGGATAATTGAGCTTGGAACAAAAGAGCTGGAACTTCCTGTGGTAGAAAACTCTCTGTGATATTTGTGCATGTTCCATCTTTTGCTGGATGATCCCGAGAAGCTTTTGGGGTGGAATTTCAGGGGAAAATAAGATAACTCTGACTCATTTACTGATGTTCTTCAGTTTGAGAAAATCCCTTTTCCTCTTGCTTTGTGTACGTGGCACCTCTGGAATGGCAGGATGGAAAGGAGGCTGGATTTACTGGCCAGAACCTTGCTGTGCTATTTCTGCTGTCCGTGTTTGTCAGTACTGCATTCCAAATGTCAGGGTTGTAACGTGCTGATGCAGACGATCCTGTGCTGCTTTCCTCCTAAAATGACTCCAGCATTTCCCATTAGAAGCAGGGAGCTGGGATGCTTTGGGAGGGAGCTGGAATGTGGGATGGTTTCTGTCAGGAAAGGAAGGGGAGGCTGGCTGTGCTCGCTGGGTGCTCCAAGACAGGCTTGGCACGGTGCTGGTGTGGGCAGGAGATTTTTTTGTTGTTGCAGTCACTAAATATAACCCCCCAGAGCTGTGCTGTGTGCAGCAGGCTCTTGAACTCTGGCAGAGCTTGCAGGAAACAGGGATGTGCCTTGTCCATGTGTGCCTGTGCCCAGCTGGGCCCTGGGGACACTTTTGGAGGACAGAGATCCCTAAAGCCTCCTCAGTGTGTTCTGTGCAGGCACAGTCCCAGAGCACAATGTATTCCAGGTGCTGCCTTCCTTGGTTTTTGGAACTTTGTTTCTTTTTTTTTTCCCCCCGTTGCTTTGTGCCTCTGGCTGTCAGAACGAGGTGCTGGTGAGAGCAGAGCCTTGGGCCCTTGTCCCCTGGCTGTGGGACTGTCACTGCAGAGATGTCCCTTGGGCCTTTGTCCCCTGGCTGTGGGACTGTCACTGCAGAGATGTCCCTTGGGCCCTTGTCCCCAGGCTGTGGGACTGTCACTGCAGGGATGTCCCTTGGGCCCTTGTCCCCAGGCTGTGGGACTGTCACTGCAGAGATGTACCTTGGGCCTTTGTCCCCTGGCTGTGGGACTGTCACTGCAGAGATGTACCTGGGGCCTTTGTCCCCTGGCTGTGGGACTGTCACTGGTTCCTTGGGGCACTCTCTGGAGCAGTGTGAGGGTCACAGCCCCACAAATATGTCCCTTGGGCCCTTGTCCCCAGGCTGTGGGACTGTCACTGCAGGGATGTACCTTGGGCTTTGTCCCCTGGCTGTGGGACTGTCACTGCAAATTTGTGCCTTGGGCCTTTGTCCCCTGGCTGTGGGACTGTCACTGGTTCCTTGGGGCACTCTCTGGAGCAGTGTGAGGGTCACAGCCCCACAAAGATGTCCCTTGGGGCCTTGTCCCCAGGCTGTGGGGCTGTCACTGCTGCCTTGGGGCACTCTCTGGAGCAGTGTGAGGGTCACAGCCCCACAAGGATGTGCTCCTGGTGCTGCTCCTGCTTATGTAACTGTGCCCTTCCTCCCGTGGCATTCATTTGGTTGCTATGGAGCTGTTAAATAATTCAAGCAGGTGACTCCTTTCTAAAGGCAAACCCTCAGAAGAAATGATTTCCAGCAGGCTGCTGCCACGTTCCTGTTTTTTAACCCTTCCCCTCTTCTGGCAGGAGGAAAATGAACCTGAAATCGGAGCGCAGGGGAATCCACGTGGATCAGTCGGAGCTGCTGTGCAAGAAGGGCTGTGGTTACTATGGCAATCCTGCTTGGCAGGGGTTCTGCTCCAAGTGCTGGAGGGAGGAATACCACAAGGCCAGGCAGAAGCAGATTCAAGAGGATTGGGAGCTGGCAGAGCGGTAAAGAACCTTCTTTCTTCCTTCAGGGTGACTCCACCAAATTCTCTTCCTGCCTCCTGTTTCCCAGTTTGCTCAGGCTCGTCACAAATTCCCCAGTTTGACCTTTCCAGCAGGAATTCCAACCTTCCTTTGGGTGCAAAGATGGGTATTTATGACATTCTAGTATCAGAGGTTTGAAAAGAAAACCTGGGAAGGAACAAATGCAAACAGAGCCCAACCTCCTGTGAATACTTTGACCTAATTTGCATATGCAAATCTGTGTTTCTGTCTAGCAGTTGGAAGGGTTAAAGGGACGATTTTGATTAAAATAGCCTCTGGAGATGGCAATTATTTTCTTGGGTGAAGGCAGCACTGTGGTTTTACATTCCAGCTGCTGATTAAAAACTGGTTTTAGTCTTGTCTGTGGTCATTCTTTTAAACTGCAGGCTTAAGCCCAAGAGCATCAAAGCTTTAGCTTTGCTAATTTAGGTAATTGTCTAATCACTTATTTTCAGCAAACCAATCTAGTTTTCCTCGTGTGATAAATGCTTGACCCTGGAAATGGAAGATGTGTTTTCAGAGGTAGAAGCACAGAGGTCATGTCATTGTTTTCCTCTGCCATAAATGTCTTAAACAGTTAATAAAAACTTCATTATTAGGGCAGATAGTAATGCTGCCAGTCTTGGATCATCTCTAAAACAAAGTGGGGTATTTAAGGAATTCTTCAATGAATAGCTGGGGGATGCTAAAGGCACAGATAAGCTGTGATTGTTCCTTGCAGTGAACAGACAGGCTTGTCAGCACTGATGGGATACAATTCCTGCCTCCAGAGGTTGCAGATCCCAGACTATTTATGGTCCATCCTGAGCTGGAGGGATGTTTAAAGACAATTGCTCAGCCTCCCAGCATCTTGAAGGGTGATAAAATGTTTGAATCCTCCTGCAAAGGAGGAAAAAAGATTGCAGGGTGGGTGAGTTTGCTCTACTTCTTGGTCTTTCAAACTTTGCCTCATCAATTCAAGCAGATATTTATTACCAGAGCAGATTATGACAACAATGATCTATTTCCCAAAATACTCCTGAGATTGGGGCTGGGTATTTTGCTTTTGTAAGATGGGGAAGGACTGCCTGAGGTAACAGGTTGGGGAAGTCAGTGTGAGGCAGGGAGGAAGGCAGTGAACCTGCTGCTGGAAATCCTCCCCTGTGCCTTTGGAGGATTCAGAATGACACAAGAGGAAGGTGACCACAGTTAAACCTCACTCTTCTCCTTTCTGACCTCACTATTTAACCCTGAGCTTTCCCTCACTTTTACCACTGCAGCATGGGAAGGGTGGGTGTCCTGTAGTGAAGGGAGACAGGCAGAGGCAAGAATTAACATGTCAAATGACTAATTAATGACTGCCCAGAAATCAGCTCCTTTGGCTTGTTTCTCAGCCCTTAAATCACACCTGGATTTTTCTCAGCCCTTAAATCACACCTGGATTTTTCTCAGCCTTTAAATCACACCTGGATTTTTCTCAGCCCTTAAATCACCCCTGGATTTTTCTCACCCCAGGCTCCAGCGTGAGGAGGAAGAAGCCTATGCCAGCAGCCAGAGCACCCAAGGGGCACAGTCCCTGACCTTTTCCAAGTTTGAGGAGAAGAAAACCAATGAGAAAACAAGAAAGGTCACTACTGTGAAGAAGTTCTTCACTGCTTCCTCCAGAGCAGGAGCTAAGAAGGGTAACTCTCCTTTGCTTTTCATGCTTCTGTGCGTGTTAAAATGAAAAGTTTTTGGCAGATGTGTTGTTCTAAAAGGCAGATTAATGCTCTGTGCTTTGACTTTCAAAAGTTGGAATAGTGAAGCTTCTGGAGAGTGATTGTTGCTGAAAACACAGAAAACTGTGGGGGATGCCAAACCATATGTTAAATGGAACAGTGCACTGCTCAACCTGTGTGTGTGTGTGATTGTACAGGAGTTCTTCCACTAAACAGCAGAAATGTGCTCCTGGTGGGGAAGTTCCTCCTTCCTCTGGCACACATTCCAGTGAAATTCCTGAGTCAGCCACGGTGCCACAGCAGGATTTAGGGCTGGCAGGGGAATTCCTCCTGGAGAGAGCAGCAGAGAAGGTGCTGGCTGTCAGTCACCTCCACAAGCTGCTGTGTGAGTGTGATGGGAACCCTGAGCTAAAATATCAGCTGGTGCTGCCAGAGTGCCTCACTTTGACAGGAAAAAATGGGATGTGTGAGCAGGGTGCCTTGAGCTGCACATAAATGTGAGGCTGGCAGTGTTTGTGTGGGCTGGGAATATCAAGTTTGTGGCTGGGTGTTTGTTCTACAGAATGTGTTACAAGCAGGAATGATGAATGGCACTGCTGGCTTTGCATAGCAATAGCTCACACAGGCTACTGGGAAATGCTGGGCTGTGGAGGAGGAATTCCACAAGGAAAAGCAACATTAATCTGTCTGAACCTTAGAGATGATGCATTTCCTTAATTTGAAATTCAGCATTTTTTCTGTTTAGAGTTGTCCTGGTGCATGGCAGCAGCTGGCTACGTGAGGCATTCGTTCACCTGTGTTAAACTTTTTTTTTCTTTAATGTTCATTCTTCTCACTTTCCATCTTTTCTTTTTTTATCCCTTCACCACCTGTCCTGCCACGCTCCTGCTCTTGGTGCCCTGCTTGCTTTGGCCTTTTTATTTCAGCAGCTCAAGAGAAAACCCCTAAGCAAGGACAGCTTGGGAGGGAGAGAAATGCTGATAACATTCTCAGGGATTTGAAGGAGATTTTTACTCCCTCCTGGGAACTGGCTTCCCCTTCTGAAGGTAATGCAGCACAGCCTGGGCAAGCTGTCTGCCTGGTTTTAGTAAGCTTGGCTCTTAGTTGGGCTTTGCTAAACACAAACTAGGGTTGTGCCAGTTGTAACTTGTGCTCTTCAACATGAAGATGGCAAAAAAAAGCAAGTCCAGCATCCTGAGGTGGTGTTGAATCTCCAAACGAATCCTTTGCTTTTTAATAGGGAGGCACAGGAGTAAAGCTGAAGCTACTTTGAGCTCCACCTTAGGATTAGGATCCAAAAAAAAAAGAATTTTGTAAGAATTAGCTGGATCTTATGCTGTTTTGTGTTTTCTATATAAAAAAACAAATAAAATTCCAGGTTGCTGTTACAAATCTGATTGTTATGGGTTGAAACTACTGAAGTCGGCACTTCAAGAACTTTGGCGTTCTCAAAACGTCTCCAGACGTTTGTTACATAAACCAAGAAGAAAATTCCCCATCAAGAGAAGACACTGGTATCATTTAAACCAAAAGGACACCAAGCCCCTTGATGCAAACAGCTTTAAGCGCTCATCCTCCATTGTTTGTTTGCACTCCTGACTTGTTCTGCTGGCTAAAGAAATGTGCAGATGTTCCTGAAGTGACAGGAAGGGGACGAAGGGCTGTGTGTAACCAACCCTGCTTGGTCTGGGCTCTGTGGCACAACCATAGTGAACCCCTGGAGTGCTCCTGCTCTGCTGTGACAAGTGACTTTCCTGTAGAAAGACTGAAATATTAATTATGTTTATTCTTTGTGAAGCTGATCCTTCCTTAACTCTTCCCACGCTCGCTCCTGGCGTTTTGGCTTCTTCCTCTGCTGGGCTCTCTTTAACTTGTTGGAATTTCTTGGCTGTAATCAGCTTCTTTTTAGTTAGACTGGCTTCTCTCACAACACAGGACAGACCTGAGGATGTTTTGTTGCTGGAAGTTCATTTGTTCCTGCAGCCCTTGGTAATCAGTACAGGTCAATTTTCCTTAAATCAGGATTTCAGCTCAGAGATTAGTGAAGCTGCAACTACAAGTAATTCTTGGTGTAACTCATTAAAAGACAGTTCATTCTAATTAACATTCACTTTTTAATACTTAACATTAATCTGCCTCAGTTGACTACATCTCTCTAGTAACTAAGCAGCAATCTAGTTTGAATTTGTGGCTGAAAAAAATAATATTCACATTCCTTGAGGTCAAATAGTAAAATGAGGCTCATTATTTTTATGAAAGAGTGAACTTGTTGAAGTAAGTAAATAAACCTTCAGCTGTACTGTGAAATGAGATCAGTGATGAATCACGGAAAAAAAATCTGATAATTCTGCCCTTTTCTTTGTTTATTATTTCCAAATAAGCTTTCTGCTTCTCTAATGTTAAATGTGACAGATTTAATTAATTCCACCCTTCAGCTGGAATCCTGTGTGGGATTTGGGATTCATGCAGTGAATCTTAGGTGTAAAGGCAATGGAAGGAAACCCCCTCTGGAAAAGTGTCCCTGAGTAACTAGAAAGGGGTTGGATTTGCACTCTCTATCTCAATTGCTGCAGCTGGAATTTAAATATTTGCAAAACCTTTTCTGTTCTGGGCACTGAAATACCAGAGGTGCTCTGATGGTGCCTGGCCAAGTGATTCCCTGTGCTGAAGGGTGGAGCTTTGTCAGAGGAGCAGAGCTTGGTACTCACTGGGTGACACAACTTTGGATTTTCTGTAGTGCTGAATCTCTTCAAAAACAAATAACAACCAAAAAAAGCTCCCTCAAATCCAAATTAAACCAACTTTAAACGTGTTAATCCCATTTCTTTCTTTTTCCTGTGGAGTTGTGCATGCTTGTTGAAAGCAGGATTTCTGTGCATGTGAAGTGTTTTCAGGTTGAAAGTCGTGTTTGTCTCGTGCTGACCACGAATATTTTCATGTTTTCTGTCTCTCTGCTGCTTGCCTCTCACCACGTTCATTTCCACCACCTCTGTTCAATCCCTCCATTTCCAACAGCGTTGGCTGGCAAGCTGAAAGGTGGGTGAAGGTATTGGAGCAGCACAATTGACTTGGAACTTGGAAAAATCAGATGTTTTTGTGGGGAAAAAACCTCCATGGATGCAGCCCTGTCAACTTGCAGTGCGTGTTCCTTGAGCAGAAGTGCCCTGAGCTGCTTGGGAGCCAGCAGGAGTGTGGAGGTCAGGGAGAGTGGGAAAACCACCCCGTTGTCTTTAGGAATCTGCAGAAGCCCAGCTGGAAACCTTAAATGGAGGTGTCTGAGCTGGGAGTGACTGTAAAACCCAAAAGCAGCCCTGTGGTGCAGTCACTTGTAAGAGAAAAAGGCCATTAGTGTGAGTGGGGGGGTGGCTCTAAACGTTCCACCTCAGTGGGATGCTCAGTTTTCCAGGAGTTGTGTTTAATAATTATTGCTGTGTTTAATGATGTCCAGCATTTCCCTGGCAAAGCTTGAGAAATAAACGACCAGTTGTCTGCACAGCTGATAAAAACCCCACTCAAAACGATAAAACCTTTCGGAGATTATCCGTCAGTGTCAAAAACCTGATCTGCTGTGCCCTGAATTTTGCCAGCAGAGATCCAGGAGGCCAAGGCTCCCAGCCCTTCCATCCACAGGCAGGCCAGCATCGAGACAGACAGAGTGTCCAAGGAGTTCATAGAATTCATCAGGACGTACCAGAAGCCTGGCCAGGACATCTACAAGCAATGCAAACTCTTTTTGGACACCATGAGTCATAAAAGGGTGAGCTCGGGATGCCTCTTGTCTCAAAAAAAAATGGGGAAACTGGGGAGAGAGGGAGGGAATGTTGCACTGCTCCCAGCAGTTTGGATTTTTTGGAGCCTTCAGGTGATTGGATTAATCAAATTAAGATCTGGGTGCCTTTTTTTTTTCTTTTTGGTGGTGTGGGACCAAAGGATCCTTCTAACCCCAGAGCATCCCAGATAAATTAGTCCTGACTAAATCCCACCCAGATGAGTCTGTTCAGCAATATTCTACATTAATGTGACCTGTGGAAATTATAGAAGGTATCACCTGATGAGGTTTTAGATGTCACAGAGTGGTTTGGGTTGGAAGGGAATTAAAGATCATCTGGTTCCATGGGCAGGGACAGTCCCAGGTTGCTCCAAACCCCATCCAGCCTGGCCCTGGACACTTCCAGGGATGAGACAACTAAAAACTTCTAAAGATAATTCAGCATCAACCCACTGCTCTCCTTTTATTGGGGAAGGGGAATTTGACTGTGCTGCTTTTAAAAAATATGAAATAAGTGTCACGTCTTCGTTTTCCATTAAAAAAAAAAATCAATGTTCTTGAAATATTAATCAGTCTGTGGTGCCACCTATGGTTGGAATGAGTCAGAATTCAGCACAACTTCTTTCCCCCCCTTCTTCTCCCTTTCCTATTTAGTTCCTCAAATTATCTCCTCACGAGTTCTCATGGAATCTTACATTCCCTCTACGTTGAGATCTTCTTGAACTTTTATTCCTTTTCTTTTAGATCTGTTCATTCTGAGCACAGAGTTTGTGAGAACAGCCTGGGTTTATTTTTGGCTTCAGGCACTGAAGGTGTTCTCATTTCCTGCTTCAGCCTTCTCAGAACTTGGGGGTTTTTACTACACATAAACCAGGCCTAAAATCCAGTCTCAGCAAGAGGTGGGAATTGTGTTCAGGAAAATGTTTTTGGCCTTAGAGAATTCAGAAATCAAATTCTCCCCCCACTTTTTTAATGTGTGGTTTCATTTAATGATGAAAATTGCCTTCATTAAGTTAATTTTAACCCTTCAAACCTCTGTTGTGTTCTTCAGGAGCTCAGTTAGCAAAAGCCAGTGTTGTTTCACAAATTCCACTCTGAATATATTTCACAGTAACTGTCTCATCAGAAATGTCTGCTGGAGAGATATTCCTTCAAACAATTGATGTTCCTGTGGGTTTTATAGACTATAACTTGTCTTTTACAACATCAGAGGTTAACTAGGGACAAACATTTTGCTTAGTCTGAGTTATTTTGTCAGTGCTCCTCAGGGGAAAAAGCCATTGCACCTGTGCTAATATCCATTTCCTCAGCAAACAAATACAAATCTTTCACACTTTAAAGAGCCAGTGTTGGCTTCTCCTATTTTTAAATAAAATTGAGCCACTCTAAACACCTCTGATGACACCTCTGCATTCTCAGACTGTTACTGCAGCTGGACACTTGCCTTAAACCAAAACAACACACGAGGTGTTGCTGCCCCCTCTTCACACTTAATCCTTGTTCCCTTGCAGGATTTAAGCATTGAGGAACAATCTGAGTGTGCCCAGGACTTTTACCAAAATGTAGCAGACAGGCTGCAGACACGTTGGAAAGGTACCAAGTTCTTTTTCATCTTCCTGTTCCAAAAGCAGAGATGTAAAACTAAAGCCTCTTGAATTTCCAGTTAAAGCAAAGCATTCCCAGCTTTCAGAAATGCTGGGAGCAGGTTCTGGTACCAGAGTTACAATTGTTCCCTCTAGGAAGTTTTGCTGTCTAAATGTTTGTTTCTACAGCTCTCTTTTAAACTCTCAGTGGAGTTTTACCCATTTTATTTTTACTTCTTGTGATATCCATTTATGAGCTCAGGTTGGCTTGAATGAGTAACATTAATTTGATGATATTGGGGTGAAAGCTTCCAAAGAGCCCTGGAATATTCCATTGTGGGATTTGTCCCTTTCAGTGCCCCCTGAAAAAGTGGAGAAGGCAATGGATGAGGTTGAGAAATACATCATGACTCGACAGTATAAATATGTTTTTTGCCCTGAGACAACTGATGATGAGAAGAAAGACCTTGCTGTCCAAAAAAGGATCAGGTAAGGCTTGAAAGGAGAAATAATTAAGTAATCCTAATTCTCTAAATGAACTTTGAATCAGCCACGTTAAAAACCTTGTGCTGTGCACAGAAAAATGGCTTGTTAAGGGTTCAAACCACTTTATTTAAAATACAGAAAGAATTAATAGGTGGGATAATGACAACCACTACAGTGGGAAAATTTGCTTTTGTTAAATGCGAGCCAAAAAAAATCTTTAAAAAAAAGGCAGTACTTTCTCTGAAAATAAATTACATCAGTGGAATAAACTGGTTTATGGCTGGAATAATGTCTCATTCACACAAAGCATTCCTTGTGCCCTGGCTTCAGGGAGCAGCTGGTCTCAAACACCTGGATGTCACTGGCACTGAGGAGTTTAACCCTTCCTTCTCCTGTCCCAGGGCTTTGCACTGGGTGACTCCCCAGATGCTGTGTGTTCCTGTCAGTGAGGAAATCCCAGAAGTCTCTGACATGGTTGTAAAGGCAATTACAGGTTTGTGAGTGATGAATTCTGTATTTACACCTTTAAAATTCGTCTCTCTTGCTTACTGAGATTATTTTTGCTGTCATCACAAGGAGGGGGGTGCAGGCTGTTAAATGTGCAGGAATCTTGGTGGGTTTGGAATTTCATCTGTGGAGCAGGGATGATTTTCCACCCTGAAGTGTTTAGGCTTAGCTGATCTCCTTGAAACACTTCCCCACAGACAGAAATAGCAATATTGATGTTGCTGTTTTACACTAAAATGACACAGACCCTGAGATTCAGAAGGCTAAAAATGACTCTTATTTAGGGATGTGTCTCCCTTATATATTATTTTACACAGACCAATGTGAGTGGTGAAACAAAGGCAAACATTTCAATCACATTGGTCAAACCAGAGGGGACATCCAGAAGCAATCCCTCCTGTCAGAAGGAATCAACAACACAGATACAGTTACAAACACATTCCTCATTTCCCTGGGAAAGGAACTTCAGAAAAACCAAAAACCTCAGGCATGGAACCAAGGCTACATATTACCCAGCAAATCCTGCTTATCCAGAGCCTGACTGACACAACTTGATTTTTTTCTCCCCATTTTTCCCCTCACAGATATCATTGAGATGGACTCCAAGCGCGTCCCTCGGGAGAAGCTGGCCTGCATCACCAAATGCAGCAAGCACATCTTCAATGCCATCAAAATCACCAAGAATGAGCCAGCCTCTGCTGATGATTTCCTGCCCACCCTGATTTACATCGTGCTGAAGGGGAACCCCCCACGCCTGCAGTCCAACATCCAGTACATCACTCGCTTCTGCAACCCCAGCAGGCTGATGACTGGGGAGGATGGATATTATTTCACCAACCTGGTGAGTGCAGGGGGAAGGGTGGGCTTGGACAGCGAGGTTTGGCTTTTTTTTTTTTTGGAGGTAGGAGTTGGCCAGCAAAGGGAAACATAAATTCAAATTAATCCGCAAACTGTGGTTGAGGTTACTCAGAGCACAGCCAGCTCCGTCCCCTCCCTCTTCCATCTCTGCTGTCCAAATCACAGCTTTGTTTTCTTATTTTATAACTTGGAACCCTTTGCTTGAAAAGTCTGATACTAAGACCTGGGTGTATTTTTTTATCCTGCAAGGTCAGGACTTTCTGTTCCTCAAACCCTGAGTTTGGGCTGTGCAGATGTTCCAGATGCAAAGTCCCCTCCTTGAGCCCAGGAGAGTTTCTTGAAGGCCCTGCAGAATTAGGCCATTGATGTGTGGACATAAACAGGCTTTTTGCAGCTTCTCCAGGAGGCATTTCTTGGTGTGCTCTGCATTTTACCACAAAGAATCCTGGAGGGAAATTACAGAGTTGAATGAAACACTTGGAATGTTAAAAGTTCATTTCAGTAGGAGCAGAGCATCCACCAAGTGAGCTGGGCTTTGACATTCCTTCCTTCAGGAAAATTCATTAATTAATAAATTAATCTGCATAGCAGATCTCTGCTGATCAGATAATTAAATATTCACACACTGCTCCTGTCTCCTTGGCATGTTCCTGCTGTTCCCTCACCTCCCAAACACAGAGACCCTGAGGTTTGGAATGTACCTTGGCAGCTCAGTTTTTGATTTCTTCAAACTTCTGGGGAGAGGGAAGAGTTGGATAAAATTAACTTCTGGAAAAGCTCATTTAGGGCATAAAAAAAAACCCACTGAAAAATCAGTTGCTGATGTAAGAAGAAGGTAAAAACTAGAAAATGGGCACATTCCAGGCTGTGGTGACTCCACTAATGCTCTCTCTGTTTTTATTTGCAGTGCTGTGCTGTGGCCTTCATTGAAAAACTGGATGCTCAGTCTTTAAATCTGAGCCAGGAAGATTTTGATCGTTTCATGACGGGCCAGACCTCCCCAAAAAAGCAGGAGTCTGACAGTTTCTCCCCTGACGTGTGCCTGGGGGTGAAGCAGATGTGCAAAAGCTTAGACCTCCTCTCTCAGCTGAATGAGAGACAGGAAAGAATTGTCAGTGAGGCCAAGAAGCTGGAGAAAGACCTCATCGACTGGACTGAGGGGATCACCAAGGAGGTGGAAGATATTGTGGAGAAATACCCCTTAGAAATCAAACCAAAAAGCCAAGCCTTAGCAGCCATTGACTCTGAAAACGTGGAGAATGACAAGCTGCCCCCACCACTGCAGCCTCAGGTTTATGCAGGATAATTATCCTCAGCTAGTTGGGAAGGGAAGGAAATTTAAGGCTGAAAAAAAAAGAAATGAGCTTAAATCAGTACATTTTTAAAGGTACTTTTGGGGTTTTTTTTTGTTTGGGTTTGTTTTTTGGGTTTTTTTTTTTTTTTGGGTTAAGTGTAATGAATTGTATTTATTTTAGTCCAGTAGATTTCTATTAGGATTTGGTGGGATTTTTGAACTGAATTTCGATTTTCTACACAAACTGGTGTAATTTTTAAGCAACACTAGTCCATTGACATCTCTCCTGAAAGCTTCCCTCTAAGCATGCACTTAATTGTTTTTAATAATTAGTTTAACTTGAAGCCAAGTTCCAGCAGAAAAAGGTACCAATGTTAGTCTGAACTTATTCTGTAGCTGTAAAGATGAACTATATATTGTAAAATATGTACAATTGTAAATAGATTTCAAATCTAATGTCCCAACTGTGCATGGAGCTCGTGTGTGAGTGAAAATGATCTCAAAATATTCATTTGAGCACCTTTCAGTTCCATCATGTTGCAGTAAAAAGGCAAAAACCCAGTTGGAGTTTGGATAAACCTGGAGGGGAGAAGTGAGGAATGACAGGGGATGTTGTTGGAGTGATTTGCAAACTTGAAAACTCGTCTTAATCTGCTTTGTTGAAAAGAAAAGAAATATTTAAAAGATGCCATTTCTTCATTTAAATGCTTTGTCAGAATGCCTGGTAGCCTTGAGTGGTGCACAAAAGTGCTGGTTTTACTGCTTTGGGAGGGAATGTGAGGCCAGAAATCGAAAATATTTCAGGAACAGGAAGAATTATTTGTATTAAAAACTGAGGGGAAAAAGACCAGGGGAAGGGTTGCTCCAAAAGTCTCTCTCTCTCCTGGTCACTTCCAGCAGTAGGATAAATTTTGGTTGCTTTTTTTTTTGACAATCCTGGGAAATAAAGAAAGAAACACATAAAATCGGAGGTTGCTTTTTTACAGAGGGAGCAGGAGCAGAAAAATGCACTTTATTTCCATGAAGCATCAACGTTCTGCTCTTCAGGGACCCCTTCAGCACCTTGAACAGCGAGCTAAAAATGCCTTTGTGTCACTGAAACCCGCTGAAATTCCGACTGGGGTGAGAGAAGGGCTCACCCCGGGAAAAACCACCTCTTCCAGCAGAACTTTGAAACTTTTTCTGTGTCCTTTGAAATCTCTTGCAGCTCCACCCGGCCCCGACTCCTTCGTGCACCTGAGGTCTCAAACAGCAGCTCAGCTGGAAACTTTTTAAAGCAATGTTTAATTCTTGCCGCCGAGGAGGAAAGCGCCTACCTCTTGGTCCATTCCCACTTCATTAAAGCACCGCTCCTATTAAATTTGCACTGCAATAACTTCTGACCACGACTGTGATTTGTCCCTTTTCTGGCAGTTTTTAGCCTTTTTATGAACTATGCACCACCCCTGGTGTTCCAGAGAAGCAGCTGCAGCACTGGGATGCTCACAACCAACAACAATAAAAATCAAATTATTCCGTGTCTCACCACTCCCAAATGGCTCCGGTAAATAATCCTGGGGTTTATTGAGTTTATTTAGGTGCTAATTCTGATCTGCGTTTGTCCCCAGGGGAGGGGTGGGGGAAACAAACTTGCAGCTGTTGTGTAAATATTTAAATAAAAGCGTGGCCGCTCTGCCCTCGTTAATGAGTCCCTAAACCCCTCCTCAGCTTTTGTTATTCCATTAATGATTTATGGCGAGATAATCGCGGCTGCTTCTGCATTCTCTGACTCGGGAGACAACAATTCTCAAGTGCCGGGCTGGGTAACGATGTTTATTTTTATTTTCTTTGCAGAAAAGTCACGGGGGTGATTAAGCGCTTCAGAACGCTTTTGTAACTAAAGCATCTCTTTTTCATGTGCCGGTTTGTAATCCAGACGCTAAAGTGGGGATGTTTTTTTGGGTGAATTCATCAGGAAAGGTGGATTTTCCACACCCCTCCCCGGAGTAATCGCTGAGCAGGGCCGGAGCACAGAGGCGCTCACAAAGTTTGGGTAAAAATATATTCCCCTTTTCCCTTTGTTCGCCCTTCAAGGGTTTGTCGTTGTGGAAATTCATTTCCAGCATTATCCAGTGCTGCACAAAATAGCGAACCAGAGGCTTTAATAGGAATATCATCCCTTAAAGTGATTTAAAATGCGGGTGCTGTGCTGTGCCGACAGTCACTGTATGAGAAATTGGCTTTATTTTTCCCACCTTTAGCTCAGGGTGACTGAAAGCAAAGATTGGATCTTTTCGTGTAAAACACTTCTTTGCATGTGAACTCCTGCGTGTGTTTCGTTTGGTGAGGAAGGTGTTTTACAGGGAATGCTGGAGTCATTAATTGTGACTATCACTCATTAATTCAGCGCTGTAATTTTGGAAGCCACGGGGGGTTCTGACCTTTCTGGTCCTCATGGGACCGCTGGAGTTTTACCTTCCCAAGGCATTTTTTAGGGAGTGTTTTCCACCCAATATTTAGGGAATGTTTTCTCCCAGCTTGTCCAGCTGCCGAGGACAGAAACATTATCCTCGTGGGAAACATCATCATCGTATTACCGTTAATAATACTAATTATTAATAATAGACAATAGTGTATAATTTATAACGATATTGTTATTATTTATCACAATAAATGTAAATGAAGGTTTGTTTGCTTCAAGGATTTAACCCTGAACACTTTTAGGTATTGAGAGCACCTATAGGATAAACATTAACAAAAGAGATGTTTTGGGATAGTTTTGTAAGGAAAAGGGGAGCGGGAAGGCGGGGAGGGAACGCGGTGACCCCCGGTGCCGCTCCCGGTGCTTTTCCTGGGCTTATTCCGGGTTCCATTCCCGGTGCTGTTCCCGGGTCCGCTCCCGGTACTGTTCCTGGGCTTGTTCCCGGTACCATTACCAGTCCCATTCCCGGTCCCAATCCCAGTGCTGTTCCCGATGCTGTTCGCGGTGCTATCCCCGGGCCCAATCCCGGTGCCGCTCCCGGGCCCAATCCGCTGTTCCCGGTGCCGTTCTCGGGCCCAATCCCGGAGCCGCTCCCGGCCCCTCCCGCGCTGCCGGCACCGCCTCANGGGGGCGGCTCTGCGGCCCGGCCGGGCGGGGGATGCGGGCGCCGTGAGGCCTCTCCGGGGCCGGGAGGAGCGGGAGGAGCACCGGGAGAGCCCCCGGAGAGCCTCGGGCCGCGGCATCGCTGCGCTGCCCCCCGAGCCCCGCTTGGGTTCGGGGTGTGCGGCTCTGCTGCGGGGTTGTAGCCTTGGGTTATTTTTATTATTTACATGACGGAATTATTTGGGGAAAGGTCGTCAGCTTGAAGTTTGCATGCGTGGCTTCGTAGCAGGAAAAAAAAAATCAGTGAAAAATAATAATTTCTGTAGCGCTAAAAATAGTTGTGTTTCAAAAGAGCCTCTGAACATGATTCCTGCGTTGGGATTTTTTTGTGTGTGTGTGGTTGTTCTGGGATTTTTTTTCCCCAATTTTCTATACACCCTTATTTCATCCTCTTTCACTTTTTTGGGGGGGAGGGTTAGCTTGACTAATGATCCCATGATGGTTTTAATAAAAAATTTCCCGGTGCATCATGCCTAGAACATGGCTGCTCCATCCCTGCCGTTACCTCCAAACCACGGATCGGAATCACCCTGGGAAAAAATACATCACAGCACAACTGGGAAAAATTTCCCCCCCCTTTTCCCTTTGTTTACTCTTTAAGGGTTTGTCTTTGGGGAAATTTATTTAGAGGATTAGCTCTGGAGGTGGAATTATCCGGGTAACTTTGCGCCCGGTAGCCAAACCTGGCGGGTAGGTGAGGATTCACTGAGGTTTGCTCTCCACATCCTCGCTGAACTTCCCCCAAGTTTGGCCGCTGGGAGAAGAAAACCTGGGCTTGGCTGTCGTGGTCAATGATTATTGCGTTTCTCTGAGGGCCGAGTTACAGGAAACACTCCCCGCTCAAGCTTTTGCCTCGGGCAGGACACAGCGGTTCGGGTTTCGCCGGGTGAGGTTGTGTCGCTTCCCTGCGCCTGCCTTTTTGCCCGGCTCTCCGGAATAATCGGGCGGTGGCTGCGGGCCAGCTCCTGCCCGGCAGGTGTGCACAGCACACAGGTAACTCCTGTGGCACGGATAATGCCGAATTGTGGCTGGAGAACGCCCCTGAGCCCGGCCCCAGTGCCGTCGGAGAGGATTAAGCGCTGGGTAGAGCTTTGTTACCCGCCGTGATTTGAGGAGCGGCGCCGGTGGAATGTGGTGCTTCTTTTCCGCTTGAAAGACAAGCGCTTGAAAGGCCACCTGATAAAAAAAAAAAACAAAATAGTCCCTGTGCTCTGAGAGTGCCCAGCTGAGGGCAGGGGACAGACAGAGCTGGGGACAGCAGGGACAGAGCCTGGCACATCCAGCACCCCTCCTGGAGCACCCCCTGAGCTGATCCTGTTCATCTGGCCCCTGGGATAATCTTCTTTTTAATTGAATAACACCACAGGTTTTGTGGAAGTGAAGCTGTTTTATCAGCTGAGCACTAAGTTATTAATGAAACTCGCTGGTGTCAGAATTGTGTTGCTTTCCCCACACCTCCCCTCAGCCAAAGCCTGGCTGGGTGAGAATTAATTCTCTTTTTTAGGCTGCCCTGACCTCTGAATAAAGCTGGTTCCCAGGGCTCAGAACCCCCAGGTTTTGTTTTGGGTGAAAACTCGTGTGTGTCCTGGCATTTGGGGGTTTGTTAATGTGTGAAAGGGAGAGAGAGCTCAGGCAGTTGGGGCTGAGCAAGCTGAGGTCCTGTTTTCTTTGAGCAGCACACAGACATGATAATATTCCAGCCACAACTTTGATATCTCAGCTGCTGCCCAGCTCCCTCATTTCAGTGGTTTGCTGCTGTTTCTGTTTCCATCAGAGGCCACTGGCTGTTTTGCTGCTTCTCTCCCTTCTTCCCACACCCCAACTCTGCATTTGCCATTCCCCAAAGCTGCCGTTTCCTTGTCAGTCATTTTTCTGCTTGTGATTCAAGCTGTGTATCTGTCTGCATCCCTGTCTCCTCACAGTTCTCAATGCAGATTGAGCAGCCTTTTCCTGGCATTTCTCTGCACTTTCACTGCTGAATTGGGTCCCACATTCCTTAATGAGTGGCTTTAATGAAGTCAACAATTAACCTTGAACTGGTCACTCGACCAATTTCTGATTATTGAGCAGCTACTGATGAGAATTTTCACACTTCTTGATTAAAGCCATCCTGTATTTTTGGCTGCTGTCAGTTCAGTGTGCTCAGAATTTGATTTCTCATGGATCTTTAAAGATCCTGTAAAATGGAATAATTTTGCTTTTTCTTTCCTCTCCCAGCTTCTCATGCTGAGCAGCAGTAACCAGAATAGCATTTTTTAATACAAATTCAAAGTCCTTCATCTATTGTTGTGTGTTTTATTGCAGTCTGGGTGATTTGGGTTATGGTAACTCACGTTGGAAGTCATGAGTTGGACTTGGAAAAGCTGGAAGGTTTAAAAATGCCCATGAGCTCTTTTAGAGGGAGGTGGATTCATTCCCATGGCACAGGCTCTTGGCAGACAGAGATGCCTGTTTCAAATTTGGCACCAAAATGTCTGATTTTCAACCAGAGGTTGAGTTAATTTTGATTTTACAGCTGAGTATGTTTTAAATTACATTTTTCACTTCTAACAAAAGTCAGAATTCAGGGTTCATTCAACCAGGGAAGAAAAGCTTCCTCACTCTATTTCTCCTTCCTGACTTTTAACTTTCCTTACAGACAGACATTCATCATTTTTAAGAACTCAGAGCATATAAAAATTATTAAAACTTGTTTGGATTTGTCTGTTTCTGCACGAATTTTTCTTCCAGAGGGAAATGGAAATCAACTCTGCTGTCCCCAGAGTATCAGCTGGCACAAAGTTCAGGTGCTTGTGGTGAATCCACCAGACTTTTTGAACAACACGACTCTGTTGGGAAGGGCTGTCACACACAGATTGAGTAATGTTTGTTTTCCTTTTTCGTTTTTTACATCATCGACCTTTTATTTCAAGTTTTCTGTCTTTATTGAGAGTTGAAGTCAGGAGTTTGGGTGTTTGAAATTCAGTCTCAGTTTGATCTTTTAAAATTTTCTATCACTCACCAAATCACTTCCCTTCCTTGGCTTTGTGTCGTGGGCAGACCTGAAATGTTTGCTGTTTGTGCCCCTCTTGGGGATGTTGAAATGATTAATTAAGCTTTGAAAAGTGTTTTGAGAGGTGAAAAGAAACATTTCATGCAAGTATGAAGCATTTGCTGCTTTCTATTCGTGCAAGTCCCTGGGTTTTGTTCATATTCTGCATCCTGATCCTTTAGCAGGATAGCAGGAGGAAGGAATGTCCTTTTCCACATTTCCAGGTGCTGTTCTCCTCCTGCCCTGTGCAGTGTCCTCTCTGCATATGCAAAGCCATTTTCAGCTTCCGGGCTCCAGGAAGATGTGGAGGTTTTTTATCAGTAAACATGCTTGTGGATGAAATGTCTCAGCAAACTGATAAGGCAGTGTCTGGCTGGAGCCAGTTCCCATTATCTGGAGCAGATGTGTTTGTGCACATCTGGCTGCTGACCCTGGGGTTGTATTTGGTTGGATTCAAGGACTCAAGGTGATGTTTTCGTGAAGTTTCCTCCTCCACACGCCCTGATTCCCTCTGTCCCTCTGTGCCGGGGAGAAATCTGCTGGCATTTCCTAGGAGGTTGTTGATTTTGGTTGATTTTGGTTGATTTTGCTCACGCTGGAGGCCGGGAGGAGGGGAAGAGGCTCAGCTGGACAGAGGTGGTGCTGTGCCCTGGAGGATCCCTCCAGGATGAATTCCTCCTCCCTGCCTGCCCTGCTGCTGCTGCTGCTGGGGAAGGTTTTAGACTGTGCAATTCCATCCCACACTTCCTAAAAAGACAATCTGACGCCTCTGTTTTCCCCAGATGTCAGGATGGTGAAGTTATCCTTCTTTACCCTTGGTCTTGAACCTCACCAGGTTGTCCCAGAGCCACCTGTGCAGCCTGTCCAGATCCCTTCCCACACAGCCTGGTGTCACTGCCAAGCTTGACCCGTCACCCTCAGAGAAGGTGAACAGCACCAGCCCCAGCACCAGCCCCAGCTCACACAACTCTCGTTTTTATTTTGCTTTATTTTCACTCTTTGGCATCAAATTTGAAGAGGAAAAAAAAAAACAAATGAAGGGTGATTTTGGTGCCTGATGCTGTTTGTTGTTGTTAAAGGAGAGGCACTTCCACATGAACACCACTGCTTTGTTTGCATTTATTTATGGCTGCTTTCCCATGGTTTGCTTGATTTGTGTTTGTAAATATTGCTCTGGTGCACAACAGAATTTTCATTCAAAGTGGTTAACCCTGAGCTGACCCATTTCTTAACCCCTCTGCACTCCTGGTGGTGGGGCACCTTTGAAAATATAATTGATTTGTTTTTTTGAGCTGCACAGCTCCATTTAAACACTGTTCTGTGCAGTGAGGTATTGAGAATTGAAAACCTCGTGAGATCCTAAAGGAGAAGTGCTGCCTCCTGCCCTTCTCCTCCACCCAATTTTCCTCCTTAGGATATTCCAGTGGTGGTTTTACATTTAGACCCCTCCTCTAGAGTGATTACCTTACCTGCACAACAAGAAGGGGAAATATCTGTGAGGAACTTCCATCATTTTAAGCTTTCCAGTGGCAGGGTGGTAGTTGATATTATTGACAAAAATGTCAAACGACTTTGATCTCTTTCAAATTCATGTTTGGTTAGGTTTGGGGTTTTTTTGTTTGTTTTTTTTTTTTCACTTTGGTAACTGCAATTTTGCTTTCAATACCTGCTTTAGTACAGCATATGGGTTTTTTTATTGTTCTTCAGCTCCTTTGATATTAAGCCTCAAAATGGGAATTTAATACTTCAGCTGTGACTCATTGCATTGACTTTTTGGTCTTTGCAATAGACTTCAAGATTTTCCTTGCTTGTAATTTAGCCTTGAAAAAACTCATCAGTCTATTTCAGCAGCTTCCTTGTCCACACTCTTTCATACACAAATAAAGAGGAATCCACAACGTTACTCCTTTGAGGTTGCTGTCAGGAGCTGTTTAGGAGGAAAACTCCCCCAAACTGTAGAATATTTTCTTGCTCTTTAGTTGGCTGCTCAATTCCGTGTTGCTCTGGTGCTCTGACAGATTAAACTGTTGTATTTCCACCCTTTACCATTTTAACCTTTTTTCCCTGCCCGGGTTTGTCGATGCTGATTTAAGAGCCCGACATCTCCAGGGTTTCCTGGCGAGTTCCAGCAGCTGTAACTCCTGCTGAACATCCCTCACTGCCCAGCAATTACCTTGGAGCTGCTGGCCAATGTTCCAGCCTGGCAGTTTTCATTCTTGAGCTCCTTGTTTAGTCTGACTGGGGAGATTTTTATTGCACCAAAGGATTAAAAGGCTTTGCTGGAGTGGAGAGAGGCAGCGGCAGTCATTAGAGCCACTCACTAAATTATTTATTTGGCTAAAAGTGAAATCTGATCTTGCTTGCCTGACCTGCCAGGAGGTAAAAGCATTGTTTTGTTTGTTGTTTTGTTTGGGGTTTTTTTTTTTTTAGCTCTGTGAACGAGAAATTAAAGTTTAAATGATAATTTTGGAGTTATTCATTTACACAGATGAGGAAGTTAGTTACCAGAGCTGGCAGAAGAATTGGGATGCATTATGATTCTAACAGAGAGGAGTTCAAGGAGCCCTGAAAATCCATAGACATTTTGATGTAATGCACTGATCTGGATCACAAATTCCATGATAATTAAATTATTTAAGTACTTTGATTAAAAAAGTCAGTAATTCTTCAGGCAGCAGCATGGAAACATTCATTCTGCTTTCCACCATTGCTATTTTCATGTCAGCTCCACTATTGAAATCCACAGTTGTTCCCTTTTCCCTCCCAAATGCTCCAAAGGCACATTACTCCTCAGAAATTGCAGCTTATGGCATTTTCTAATTGCTTTCAAAGCCAGTGAGTTATGGCAGCATATTAAACAACTGGCACTTAAAAGCTGGTGATCTCTTACATAAAAATATTAGCCCAAATAGTTCTCTGTGTAGGATTTTCAGCACATCCCAGGTTTTTTTATGGCTGGTTTTAGACCCTGTGGTAAACAAATTCTAATGGAGCTGTTGGAAACCCCTTTAAAAAAGGAATGCCAGCCCTGGATGTGCTGTGGGTGACACTCAGCCCTGATTAAAAGCTGCAATAAGCTCTGCATCCGTGTTATTTCCTAAAGGAAATTCAGGAGGGGACGCTGCCTACAACTCTGCTTTTGCTTTAGGTTTTGATCTCCTTCCATCTCCACATGTGTCTCCCGTGTTTCCAGAAGGAGCGTTTGGGATTCTCCTTCTGGATGGAGCCTTTGGGGTTTTTAACCGGGGCTCTTTTAAGGAATTTGCTGCCAGGGACAAGATAGGCAGAACGTGCAGAAGGGCGGATCGCTCCCAGCATGATCCCTGCCAGCCCCAGCTCTCCCTTCCCCTGTCCCTGCTGCCTCCTGCCACCTTCCCTGGCCCGGCTGGCTGTGCCACAGCTGCTCTGGGACAAAGCTCTGGTAAGGTGCACGTTTCTCATCACCTTCCCTTCCCCTCTCTTCCCTCTCCTCTCCCTGCTTTGCGCTCTGGGTTTGTAGAGGTGCTCACCGAGAAAAAACTTGCTGGGCTTTGCGGGGTGGATGGGAAGGGGTTGGTGGTGCAAAATAATTAAAGCCAGGACGTGATCTTGGGCTCTGGAGAGCTCTGTCTCAGCAGGTTTCAGCCAGCAGAGCGAGTGGGACTCAGCAGGCACAGCCCAAGGTTGTGTTGTTGGCACTGCACCTCTGTCTCTTCTCCCTGAGCTGGATTTTCCCCTCTCTGGGGCACTTCTGCAGGTTCTGTCAATATTTCTTCTGTTAACAGGAACCGAAGCATTCCTGCCAGTAAAATCCTGAGTATACACAAGGAAGTTGGGATCATTGTACTCTGTGGGCTCTGAAAAGGGCTTTGTCTGAGTGCTTGTCCTTTACCTCTCTTTTGTGTTCTCTTAAATCAATAGATCAGTTCCCAGATCCCTCCCTGCCTTGCCCTGTGCCTCTCTCACCCTCAGAGCTGCCCCTTTTCAGCCCTGCTACACCCGGATTGTAAATGACAGTGATGGGAGTCAGTGGGAATCACCCAGACCTGCCTTAATTAAATGTTACCACATCCCTATGGATGGTCCAACTTTAACCCTTGCAGTACAGAATTCTTTTTTGCCTTTCCCTCAGAATTTTGGAGGTCAGCAGCACGTTGGTAGGAGCTGCTCCTGCCTTGGTGGTTTAGTTGGGGTTAAAAGCCTTTTCAGCCAGGGTTTTAGGTAAGACAAAGGTTGGCTGGGAGTTCCTCCTTGCAGAGCTTCTGAAGGAGATGTCACAAGGCTGCCCTTTAACACCGGGCTGTTTGCTTTTCCCTGGGAGTGGAGGTGGGGAAGCTGATACAATAATTTGGGTCTTTTTGCTCTGCAGATAAAAATTCAGGAGGGCAATCAGACAAAATATTGTATTTGGGGCAAAAATTAATGACTCAGGACATTTCCTCAGTGTGTAAGGTCCTGGCTTTGCCTACAGACAGAACAAAAAATTCTAGATCCTGCAAGAATTAGAGATCAGGAGTCTTCCAACCTCCACCTTAATGTAGTTTTTGGGTATTTCTACCCATAGGATTCTTGATGCAAAGTTGCTGCTTTGAAAACAGAGGTATTTGGGATGGGGTAAAGAGGAATCCTTAAGGCTCCAGCCTCACTTTTCAAAGGAAGTGCAAAGTTTGATTTGTAACTTGGTGCACTCAGACGTTACTGGCATTAAAACGTAGCAGGGATGGGGAAAGGCAAGAACTGGGTTTGTTGTTTATCAGCGATGCTGGGCTGTGCTGGGAGCTCTCATCCCTTAAAAGCTGTTCCCAGCTGGCAGTTTGAGGCGCTGGGAAGGTGATGTGGAGCCTGTTGTGATGGCTGCAGTGTTCCAGGCACAGGCTCTGTGCTCAGGGAACAGCACAGCCACGGGACTGAAGCTGGATTTTGTGCACGATCCCATTTCTCTCTGTGTCTGATGTGATCCACCACCCCCCACTGTAACACACAGCCCAGTGACTCTGCTGGAACGTTCTTTGCCCTCAGGTGAACAATCAGAATAATGTTCTACATAAACCTGTTGGAGAACCTGAAGGTTTATATCAGCAGCCGCCCTCCGCTCGTGGTCTTTATGATCAGCGTGAGCGCCATGGCCATCGCCTTCCTGACACTGGGCTACTTCTTCAAAATCAAGGAGATCAAATCACCAGAAATGACTGAGGTAGGTGCAAAAATAATGTTCTTTTAAAAAACATGCCTGAAGTTAATTTTTTTCCCCTCCTAGAGAGCACAGAGTTGTGAGGGGGATTGTTTTACTTTCAGAAGGGCTGTTGGGGTGAGTGTTTGTTAATGTTGTTTTATATCAAGGATGATATAAAATCATCTGTCATGGATCTTCCCTGCTGTGGCCGGGAGCCTTTCAGTTTGTTATTCAGGGTCACTTAGCTGGTTTGGGCAACCTCTTCCCTCAGCACTGTCCTGTAAGGAGGGAAACCTCGGCAGAAACCGCTCAGCCCGGAGCGTGCTGGGAACAGACCAAGTTTCCTTCCTAGCTCAGGGGATTGGACCCATCTGACTTGTACAAACAATTTGGTGCTTCTGAGGCAGCCCTGGTGCTGTTGGTGTTGCTTGGTGAGCCGTGTGATTTCTGCTCGGCGGCCCGGAGCCGGGAGCGAGCGAGGCGTGAGCTCCCTCAGGGCCCTGAAATCTCCCTGTTTGTTTTAAGGACTGGAACACTTTCCTGCTGAGGTTTAACGACTTGGACTTCTGTATATCTGAGAATGAAACCTTAAAGCACCTCCTCAACGACACCACCACTCCAGAGAGCACGGTGACCAGCGGGCAGGCCAGGTCTTCCACGCAGTCCCCGCAGAGCCTGGAGGACTCTGGTCCCATCAACATCTCTGTCACCATCACGCTCACCCTGGACCCCCTCAGACCTTTTGGGGGATACTCTCGCAATGTCACACACCTCAGCTCCACCATTTTTGGGCACCAGATTGGACTTTCAGGTAGGCAAGGCCGGACATTTAAAAATTCAGGTTACGTTTGGCTTTTAGAGGTTTTTTTAATAACCTTTCACTGGGGGGGGTTGGCTTCAAACTGAAACTAAATAGGTTTAGGTTAAATATTAGGGAGAAAATCTTTATTGTGAGGGTGGTGAGTACTCAGAAGCTGTGGCTGCCCCATCCCTGGAAGTGTCCAAGGCCAGCTTGGACAGGGCTTGGAGCAACCTGGGATAGTGGAAAGTGTCCCTGCCCACAGCAGGGGAGTGAAACAAGATGGTTTTTAGGGTCCCTTCCAACTCAAATCATTCTGTGATTTTAAATATTCTTGTAATTTAAATAACTATATAATCAAATAAAAATTTGCCAGCTTATTATGGGTGAGCTAAATCTTGTGCACAGAACACAGATGTGTTCCCAGTTTTATTGTGAGTTTATTCCTGTCTGGAACCCTTCACTTGTTTGTTAAAGGAATTTTTCCCTGCGTTCAGAATGGAAAAGCACCTGCAGGTGTGCCAAGATCAGGCTTGGCAGTTTGAAATGATTAAACCTATTGACAATGGAAGGTCATTTTTAAGCCCAGCAAAATTCCAAACAGTGACTCTCTTCAGTTTTGTCTTGATCCATCAAGTCCTCAGCTGACATTTCAAATGTGACATAGCTGCAGTAGAGAGTATTATGGTGTCTAAAAAATTCTAGTTTATCTAAAATGCAGAAGTGAATCAGCTTTAATATCACAAACAGCACCAGATAAGATGATTATGGTTTCTGTGGTGTGCAGAGACCAATCTGCTCTCTGGCTGCCTGCCAGCATGTTTTGACAGGAGTTTGTAGAGAATTAATAGAAATTGATAATAGAACCTCACTGTATTTTAGCTTTCAGCCAGAATTGCACTTTACAGTAATGTTGAAGGACTTGAACCTGTGGAGAGACATTGCCCATAGCTGCAAATGTGCATTACTGTATTTTCTGGTATTTTGTTGCTGCTTTGAGAGCTACCAAATGCAGGTTCCATTTGCAGCAGCCTGGATTTATTTTCAGTCTGAATTTCTCCACGTGGAGTTATCATATACATGACTTAACGTGCAGTTCAGTATCTGCTGACACCTTTTTCTCTACACAAATATCTCCACTTTGAAAAGTGAGCATCAGAAAAAAAACCAGTGTGGAGCAAAGTTCTTAGGAGGGGAAGGGCTTTTCTAATAAAGGTCTGTGAACATGCATGAATTCACTTAGAACGAGTTGCTAATTTCTGAAAGCAGCCTGATGACCCCAGTTCTGGGGTGGGAGGGATTAGAAAGAGCAGCAGCTGGGGGATTTTGTGGTTTGTTTGGGGTTTTTAACTTTCCTTTTTGCTCTCTTTGTTGCCTGCAAAGATCCGGGAGGACTCCAAAGGGTGATGCTCCCTGCCTTAATCATTTGTGCGTTCTCCTTATCCCAGAGACTGTTGCTCAGATACTTCAGTGAACCAAACCCCAGCTTTCCTTGTCTCTTTCTCAAAGGCAGAGAATCCCACGAGGAGATCAACATCACCTTCACCCTTCCAGCTGCCTGGAACTCGGATGACTGTGTCCTGCACGGCCACTGCGAGCAGGTTGTGTTCACCACCTGCATGACTGTCACAGCAGCCAGCAACGTTTTCCCAGTCACAGTGTAAGTGCAGCTCTCCTCCAGGGGCTGCTCCCTGCCTCATCCCTTCCTATGAGTTGTTAGTTCCTCCTGAAAATTCCTGGTGATGGTGGAAATTACGTCCTTGCACTCCTTCCCCCAGGGTAAAACATTTGTCTCAACAGCTCTGCTGTCTCTGAGATTTTTTGTGGCCCATGCCTGCCTTTCAGCTGTGATTTAAACTTCACTGGGAGCAAGAGAATCCGTGGAAGTTTAAGGAATTTACCCCATAATTGAGTTCCAGAGATGAGATTTGACACTGAGGTTCTTACCCTCTTCCCTGCTGGGAGATCAGCACAAGGCAAAGGCTGCTTTGCCTTCACCAGAATATCTTCCATTTGTCTTCTCTGGATTCCCTGGCACTGTTCACCCAACCTGGAGAACCCCAGGCTGTGGGAAGCCTTAGGAAAACCAGTACTTTTCCAATTAAGCTGTGGGATGTTGGCTTAGTGCTACAGCATGCAGTTAAACTCTAATTTTAGCATAGCAATCATGTGGCTTTTGGGGGTTTTTAACTTAAACTTTGGGGTTTTGTTGTTGCTTTGGAAGGCCCAAACTAAAACCGTGTTTCGAGAGGAAAAGTTGTCCTGGTTGAACATGGAAAACACATTTCAGGGCACTGATTATTTCTGTTTCATTGCAGTCAGCCACCACACTGTGTTCCTGAAAGCTACAGCAATGCCACTCTGTGGTACAAGATCTTCACCACGGCCAGGGACTCGAACACCAAATATGCCCAGGATTACAACCCCTTCTGGTGTTACAAGGGAGCAATTGGGAAAGTCTACCACGCTTTAAATCCCAAACTAACTGTTATAGTTCCAGATGTAAGTGCTGGGCTGTTCCTCTGGTGTTTGCAGGAAATGCTTAGCTCTGGTTCCACTGAATATGGTTCCTAAAATTGTCATTTTTTATATGGTTCCACTGAATATGGTTCCTAAAATTGTCATTTTTTAATATGGTTCCACTGAATATGGTTCCTAAAATTATCATTTTTGCTGCTGGTTTATTGTGTGGTATGAGGGCTAAGAATGCTCCCCCCTAATGGGTTTGGTATTCATCCACGTGCCTCACAACTCTTAAAAACCATTTACAGCTGGAAATCATTTCACAAAAACCAATATTTGGGGAAAAAAAATCCATAACACAGATTTTTAGCACGAGAAACATTTTGTGCCACAGTTAGAAATCAATTCCATTGCTGTGTAAAGTGGGGGGAAGTTGATTCACGATGTCATTTCTGGGTTGCTCTGGCAATTGTTGCTTCAATATCAGCTGCTAAGTCAGTGAATGGTTTTAATTTGCTTTTCTGTGTGCAGGATGATCGCTCCCTGATAAACCTGCACCTCATGCACACCAGTTACTTCCTCTTTGTGATGGTGATTACCATGTTCTGCTATGCAGTCATTAAAGGCAGACCAAGCAAACTGAGGCAAAGCAACACAGAATTCTGCTCTGAAAAGGTGAGTGTGTGCTGACAGAGCCTTGACCCTGGCAAGAAAACAGAGAAAAGCTCCTGTTGGACAGAGGACAGACTGGTTTTTCTTGTCTCTGGAGATGGGGATTTAAGTGGGTGTTTCATTGTGGACAGTGCAGGTGGGGGTTATAAAATCCACACAAGTGCTTTGGAGAGCCTCGAGATGAGATTTCTGTCCTCCAGAAATGGATTAGTGCAGCTCAGGAAGTGCTGGGCTGAAACTCTTCTGCCATAATTCTGGTTATGGTTGAACTGTCGAACTCCTTTGTGTGAAGCAATGAATAGGTGGCATTAAATCTTTACTTATTCATTATCTTTTACCACAACAGACTGAAAACTGTGAGACGTGGTACATAATTCTAAGGGTTGTTCATCAGAGTTAAGTTAAAAACAAAGCTGTTGGAAGAGTCATTGGTTGTTAATCAGAATTAAGTTAAAAACAGTAACAAAGCTGTTGAAAGAGTCTTTGTTCAATATTACCTTGGGGACCTGCAGTTTGCCTGAAGGATTAAATAGGAATATATTTAATTAAGAAGTAGGAAGCCAGTGTTGACACCTGCTGATCTTAATGATATTTTGTAGTTTGAGCTGGTTTGGGGGTGTTTTTTGTGGGTTTTTTTTGTTTTGTTTTGAGTGGTTTGGGACTTCGATTCTATTGATTTTTGCAAAGTACAAAACTCGCTTTGATTTCCTTTCCAAGTCAGACTTTCCAAGAGCTTTCTTTGAAAAGGCAAGGGCAGCTCTGCCAGCTCACAGAGATAAATCATATCACTGTTACAGGATTAAGAATTTGCCTTTAATGAAATATTTTCTCTTCCTTTGGTTTGTTTTTTTTCCAGGTTGCTTTGTCAGAAGCATAAAAACCTCCCCTCTCCTGAGAACGACCGAAACCATTGCCTGCTGAACCCAGCCTGGGTCTTAACACTCTGTGAATCCATTACCTTGCAATGTTGGTTTATTCCAACCAAAGACATTTCAAAGTGCCTGTAATTGATTTGTACATATTTATAAAAGCAGAATATCCAGAGTAACTCCGAGGAGATGTGCTTGTCCCCTTCCCTGGGGACAGCCCCATGTTGGTGTAGATAACTCCAGTGAAAAGGCTCCACAGAGGCAGAGATTTTTTGTCTAGCTGCACCTGGGCAGGTGAAGATGCCTTTGCAAGTGTCTCAGACCAACCAAGAGATGGTTTTTTTTGCCCAACCTGTACAGTGTGTTTGAACCAAGTATGCACCTTTGATATAATCCTGCATTTCCAAAGCCACCAATCTACAACATGAATTCAATGTGTGTTTGTGTGGCCTAATACTTTATTCCATTTGCTCCTTGCTTGCAAGAAAAGATATCAACGTTTTAGATTTTTTTTTTCTCTCTCCTTTGGAAGAAAAAAAAAAAGTACATATTCACATTTTAATAGTGCTGTATTTAGGACAAACTTGTGCTTTTATTCATAGTAAAAAAATTAAGAAGTGAAGTCCCATTTTAAACTGTTACTTACTGAAAAGAACTGTTTGATTACTTTGTTTTGGTTTGTTTCTTTGGTTTGGTTTTTTTTTTTTTTTTTGGTATTTCATTGGGCTTGCTGAATGCCAGAGAACCAGTCAGCACAGAGACTATCTAGAAAACTTTTCCACTTGGCCTCCCATCCCCAGCCCTCCAGCCAGGATTGTGTGTCTCTGCTGCAGAGCAGCTTTCTCTAAACTTCCTTTTTTTTCCTTTTTTTTGTCTTTTCTTTCTAGAAAGTGAAACTTATTAAAAAGATATATTGTGCTAACAGCCTGCTGGGGCTCTGCACAGCCTTGGGCAAGTGCAAAGAGTGAAAGGAAAAGAAATCCCAGAGTCTGTTACTGAGCTTCACTCTGGGACTGTGCCTGCAGCTCTGAGGGGCAGCTGCCAATGGCACTGCTGAGCTCTGGCCCATTCCATTCATGAAATTCATTAAATGGTCATTTACTGCTGCCCACGCAGGGCAGGATGGCCACAAGAGTGGGGCTCTTGTGAGGAAGGTCGAAGAAACCACCCACTGAAACTTCTTCTACTCCCTGTGTCCATTCTTCACTCAGAGATTTGGTTCTGTGCGTTTCTGCATTCTGCCTTTTGCTGTTTTGGTTGGTTTTTTCCTGGTTCCTTGAGCAGTCTCCTTAATTTCATGGGTCAGGTTCTTCCTGCAGACATTTCCACCACTGCTTTTGAATCTCACTGGTTGCCTTAATTGACTTTTCATCTTTTCTCCTAGCTTTCTCATCAGGTGGTGTGAACAGCTCTGCATGCATGCATTCATTTACTCATTCATTCCTTCCTTCTTTCCTTCCCACAGGCTTTTTTTCCTCCTCCCTTTGCTCCAAACTGCACAGAAGAAAAAAGCCAAGTGAGAATCCCATAGTCTCAGTGATGCTGGCATAAAATTCCCAGTTTATTCCCTCCAGACTCCTGGTCTGTGTGTGTTGGGACTTCAGTAAGTTCACGAGCCTTAGGGGTGTTTGAACAGTCACAGTTTCCTTCTGAACACGTTTCTTCCTAGAATTTCAGTTCCTTAGGTGGGATTACCTGACTTGTTTTCCTCCAGGGAATGTTAAGGCAAAGCTTTAGAGATGGCCTGGTTTGAAGTTTAGGGATAAAAAGAAGCTCCCAGTTTTCTCCTGATGCTGCTGTGGGCTGATGCTGCTTCCCTGGGGTGAGGGAGGTGGAAACAGGCTGAGAGCTTCTCCTGAGCTGCTCCTAAGTCCCACAAGCCCAGCCTGAGCTGTTCCTAAGTCCCACAAGCCCAGCCTGAGTTGCTCCTAAGTCCCACAAGCCCAGCCTTCCCTGTTCATCCTCACTCCAAGAGTTGCCTCCAGGGGTGGCTTGACCTGGGGGCCAAAGGCAGGAATAGGAGATGGATTGGGAGAGAGGTGATGCACATCCTGGAAATACCCAAAAACCACCCCAACATCACCTGACTCCTTCAGGAAGGCAAAGCAGGTCCTTTCTCCTTCAGCAAATTCCAACTCCAAATGTCCCAGCTTGGGATTTTCGTTTGGGAATGAAAAGAGCCTGCTTGACAACTTCTCCCTCACTTTCTGCACCCCCCAGGAATATTAGAGATTGTGACCCACAAATGCAAAAGGGAAAACGTTGGAGAGTTGGATTTTTTTGGCCTTAGTTGATCCCTTTGCCCCCTGTATTGCAGCAGGGAGGTGCAGGGTGTCCCAGCAGGCCAAAATGCTGGAATGCTGAGGAATATTGGATTGTTCCCAGGCGATGTACAAAGTTAAATGCAGCCAAACAGAAGAGTTAAAACTTAATGTTAAAGTTCAGATCATATTGATCTTTCCTTTTTTTGTTTTCTTTTTTCTTTTTAACTATGACTTGAATCAGTTTTGATTCTATTTGTACGTGTTTTCTTGTTCTTAGAAAGCTGCCATTTTCTTTTTTTGTTTTTTTTTTTTTTTCTTTTTTTTTTTTTTTCTTTTTTTTTTTTTTTCTTTTTTTTTTTTTTTCTTTTTTTTTTTTTTTGCATTTTCTTTGGCATTACATAGAAAATCTGAGCCTTGGTTTCAGCCCTCTGCAGGTGATTGTAGGGTTCCAGATGGCTGTTTTTTGGTTTTCTGTTTTGTTTTGTTCTTACATTTCACTTGTCTTGTTGCATGATGGTTAATAGCTGATTTGGAAATGACATTTCTCTCCTAGATTAATTTTTGTGTTTGTAAGATGTGCATATTGCTTTGCAGAATAAAAACTATGAAGTTTATCTTCGTTGTCTTCATTTCCATGGCCCGGTGGCCGCTGAGGTTTCATAAATCAACCAGAATTATTTGCAGCACGGGAGGAAATGAGGGGAAAATCTGCAGTAAAATGAAATTGAATGTGAGTTGTAAATTCACTTTTCCCCTCCAGCACTCACCAAGGCTTTGCTGGTGATGGATTGCCTGGCAGGGAGAAAATCAGTCTGTGGCTGAAGGTGGCAGCTCCTGTTTCTGTTTAACTCCTGGGACTTGTTTGCCTGCTGTCACCAAAATTTGGATTGCTGTGCTGGCAGATCCTCGGGAGCTGCACACACACAGGATCCACTGTGGGTCCTTCCTCTCAGCCTTTCCCAACTTTCTGGGTGCAGCCTGACCTTGAGGTGTCCGTGAGCCAGCGCTGGGAACAGCTCAGCCACCAGAAGGAGGAGGTTTGGGTTTGGATCTTCCTGCAGCCCCATCCCTGAGTTCTCCCAGTTCTCCCTTCCGTGCCTTTTCCTGGGTCACTGGCACTGCCTGCCTTGTGCTTCTCCTTTTTGAAGGGTTTTTACAGCCCTGCTGTGACTTTGCTGGCTGAAAACTGCATCCCATGGATCAGCCCAGGCTCTGTCCTGCCCTGCAAGGCTCCCTGTTGTTAAATAAATATTAATAGCATAAATAGAAAAATATATTTATGTATTTTCATATGTTTATATTTATATTAAATATAACTACTAAATAGATATAGATATATAGATATATAAATATAGATAAATGTAGATAAATATAGATAAATATAGATAAATATAAATCAGGATTCCCTGTCATTTACCTTCTGAAGATGTTTCTTTACAGGATGCTAAGGAAACTCTTTGGATCTAAGCATGGATTTCCCTGGGGTGCCTTTGGGGTTATTTTGGCTCCTTGCAACAGGATTCAGGCACCTCGATGGAATAAATAGCAATAAGATTCAACCTGTGGTGACAGAGAGAGTAAGGCAAGGCAGAGAGCAGCTTTTTTAATGTTTGTGAATTAAAAAAAAAAGTCGCAGCTCCATGTCATTTGTCATTTGAAGGGATCCCTGCTGGTAATATTCCAGCCAGAAGGGGTTTTATAGTGAGGAGGGTGGTGAAATACTCCCTGTGGTTATGGGATAATCACACCACGGAGTTGTTCTGTCACTGGGGAAAGGGTGAGAGCCCCGGGGCAGCTCAGGTGAGGTGAGGGGCTGGAGAACAGGGGTGTCCTTGGACCCTGTGTGAGCAAAATTGTCACCTGGAGGGTACAAATGACTAAAAAAATGTGATTTTGGGGGGCTCGGGCTCCCTGTGGGGCTCAGAACTATGGATGTGTCCCCAGATTTGAGCCTCACCCTCCTGGAAGCCTGGTTGTGTTCCTTAAAGCTCAGGGAATGGGGGAAAACAGCTTAAAAATGCACATTTCCAAAAGGAAAGCCTCCGTGAGATCCCGGGCAATGCAGGTGACCTGGAAGCGCCTGGAAATGAGGAGAAACCAAACGTGGATGTGGGTCAGGGAGAGAAGGCTGGAATTCCTGCAGGGAAAGGATGTGCAGGACTGGGGCAAGCCGAGGAAATTCAGGATTGTCAGTGGGGAAGGGGGAGCTGTGCCCTGAGGGGACTCGGGGCC
>VYXD01014870.1:38944-59215 GCA_013397195.1 Hylia prasina | reverse complement strand
CGCAAGAAGGGGGCTCCCAGGGAAAGGGGCGATTTCCTGGCTTCCCTCGTGGCCAAGTCCGGCGAGAAGTTCGGGAAGGGCGCCGGCCCCGGCTTGCCCCCGTACCACCGGCGGATCTGCATGATCCAGGACATGCTGCTGCTGGTCAAGCAGGGCAAGCAGGAGGAGGCCACGGAGCTGCTGAAGAACCTGCGGCAGGTGAGGATGGGCGGGTTTCTCCAGGGAAAAGGCGGGGTGGGGGGGGAAAGGCAGCTTTTGGGAGCAACTTTCGAAAGCCTGGTGGCGAGCGGGGGCCACGCTCCGCCTCGGCGGGTCTGACTTTCGCGGCGGAATTTTGGGGAAGTGGCTGAGGAGCTGCAGGGTGGTCACGGTGTCAGAGAGGGGGAAATACCCCCGGGGAGGTGCTTTGCGTTGCCTGCAGCGAGGAAAAGCTGCCTCTGGTGCGTTTTCCCTCCTTCCCTGGCGCTGATGGCTCTGGGATTTGCAGCCTACTCAAAGTGGTTCCCACTCAACTTTCCAAAAAGTTTGGTGTTCGGAGCAGCTCCGTGAAAGCGCCGAGGCAGTTGGAGCTGGCAGCTTTCGAGAATCAGCTCTTTTCTTGCTGGCTCAGAAATACCCAGAGCTGGCAGCGTTGCTTTTTTATCTTTTTGACGCACAATCGCCTGGTGGAGTTTTGCTGGTGTTGGCTTGGGCTGGGAGAAACGAGACGCTCTGGGGGAGTGGGGAATTAATTGCAGGGAGCCCGAGACCTTTTGCCTTGAAAAATCTGTTTGAGCTGGGCATTAGCTGGGAAGCAACAGGACGGAAAGTTGCTGTGAGCAAACAGAAAAGCAAATTAGCGTTTAATCTTTGCTGCTGATAGGTGCTGATAAAAACACGCGAGCGCTGGGCGTTTTCAAGGCTCTGGGGCACTCAGGGCTTTGAGGAACAGCGAGTTTTCCATGCAAACTTACAGCAGATCCATCTTCCAGTTCTGCTTTTCTCCCTCAGCTGCTCGGTGTAACCAGTTCTGCCACCCGGGGAAAAGTTGCTCAGATCTCTGCTGGGCATCAGGAGCTGCTGTTCTTGCCCTACAGTCTGTCCATGGGACTGGTCCAGCCCGGTTTTCTCTTGGGATTTTGTGTTTGGGGTTTGCTGCTAGCGTTTTTTTGCCGTTAGCATTTCCCCTACACACAAACCCATTTTCTGGCCCGGGTAATTTTCAGCGAGTGGATTGGGACACAGTTTTCAGCAGTTGTTTGGGGCATGTCCCCATTCAGGCCATTTCCATTTATCCCTCTGCCCTGCAGGTTTAGGGTTATCTGTAGAACAGCCCAGCTGAGAAATCAGAACTGTTTCGTACGATTTGTGGGTTTTTATGGAAAACTCTCCCCACTTTCAACTTCAGGATAAGAAGTCAGGGATTTCACTTTTCCTGAGGGGGATGTGCTGCCTCTCTGGGAGCAGAATTCCTTGGGACAGTGACCTCTCCATCTGGGATCTGTGTGGCCGTGGGGGTTGAGCTGGGCAGCAGATCAGAGCCCAAATGTTGCACCCTCTCAGCCACGCCAAATCTTTATCGTTGTCGCAGCCCATTGGAGCTGGCAGAAGGGCAGGTGCTAATTTTAGAGGGTGTTTATCTCAAACACCTCCCCAAAAAATAAATCTTGGGGCCTGTAAAGTGCCAGGAATCACTCTCAAGTTCTCCCTGGCTCCAGACTGGTTTTTCTCAGCCATGCTCAGGTCTGTCCTCACCCTCTGTGCAGAGTGAGGGAGCTGGGATGTGTCACCGTGGATGCCCTAATGACAAACCTGAGCACGGGGGAGCCCTCTCATCTCGCTGGAGATTGGGAAGAAAAAGCTAAAAATTAATCTTAAACTGCTGGGGGAAGCAAGGAACCCGTTACAGTCAGGTGCATCTCTGGCAGCGAGCGTCTCTGAAGAGCTCCCTCTGATAAAATATATCTTAGAGTGTCAAAATAGAGAACACTTTGTCCTAGATACTATAATAGACTCCAAGCAGGTTTTTAATGAGGTGATATTAATCCCTGCCTCCAGGGAGGGAATGTGGGATGCCCCACTGAACAAATCCTGGCTGCTCTGGGCTTTTCCAGCAGCTGGATGTTGGGAGGGGATGTCTTAGGGAGGGCATTGGTGGCTCCAAGGGACCATTTGGGTTGTTCCCACTCCAGCAGGAACCTCGCAGAGCTCAGCTCTTGGGGTGCCTCAGCCTGAAAACGAAGATTTGGGGAGATGGATGAGCTTCCCCCTGTGGAAAAGAGACTTTTCCCTGAGCCATTTTTAGGGTGTCCCCCGCAGAGGGACTGCGGCTGCTCCATGTAGTAGCTGCTGTAAAACTGGGCTTTTTCCAGGAAAACTGGGGCTTTTTCCAGCAAAACTGGGGTTTTCCCAGCAAACCCAGTGCCCTGGTGCCCAGCTCTCAGCAGAGATTTTTTTAAATCCCAGGCATTTAGGTCACGGGGAGCCTTTCCACTGACTTCAGCCAGCTTTGAAGCCAGCCCAGCGTGCTGGTGAGGGGTGGGTGACAGCATCCCTGCCTTTGGAGAGGCTCCATCATTTTTCTTGGAGCAGGATGAGCACACAGCCAGAGCTGAAAAGCTTTGTTTTTAAGGTCTCCATGCCATAACACCCTGCCCTACCCACCCACTGCAAGACAAGGACTGGGGGGCCTTTTTTGCTCCCACAAAAGGTGTGTTTAATAATTAGGGCAGGGCTGCAATCCTGTATTTTAAAGCTGCTGAAGCAGGTCCTGCCCTTCCAGCCCTGCCACTGGCACCAATGTCCACTGTGGCCTTTGCATTCCACCCATTTATTTAGATTTTATCCATCCTTCTCCCTCCCCTGAGGTGGGAGCCATGCTGTTCTCCTTACAGGCTCCTGTAAGGATTAATTTGCATTTCTGGGAATGCCTGGAGGTTGCAAACAACTAGAAAATACTGAGATACAAAGTGATTTTTTGTTTGTTTGTTTGTTTGTTGTTTAAAAATATAAAAAGCCTGAAGAGCAGACAGACTTTGCTTCCTCAGAGAGGTCAGCAGTGGTCACTGGCGTGGAGGCAATTTGATCCCACTGCCTGCCCCCAAAATAACACTCCTGTTATTCCTGCTGCCAGCAGCCATTCCAGAGGGTTTGTGCTCCTCTGGCACAGCCAGGCTAATTTAACATCGAGCTCCTGAGACACAGAAAACTCATTTCTTTTTCCTTCTTTCTGCTCTGGAGCTCAAAGCCCACACTGCACAATTGAAATGCCCCAAATCCCAACGAGTGCCTGCTGCTCTCCTTGGCCGAGGTGCTTTCCCTCACGGTGCTGCAGGGAGGATGCTTTTGGCATAAACCCAGTGGAAAGACACTGAAATAATTCACATTTGGTCTAGGCTGGTGTTGGGGGTTGCCAGAGGCTTGCTAGTCACCTGGAGGGATCTGCTGGCTTTCCACGGAAGCAATTCCTGCACGGAATAATTGATCTGCCATGAAGAGACTCCCTAGGTTCCCCTGGCAGCATCTTCTCTGCTTTGCAACGAGGAGCTGCTGCAGGGAGAGGCTAAAAAATGAATTCATTCAGCACCTGGGACATGGGAATCCGCTCTCAGACCCCTCACTCCACCCAGGTGGGAGAATTCCAGCTCCACTATTCCCACCGGCTGCAGAGGCAGGATGGGTTTTAACCTTCTAGAGTGTGGCACTTCTTATTTTTACTCTTTTTTATTTTTTTTTCTCCCTGGTACTCTTGAGTTTCAGTGGTTAGGGCAGCCAAGCCCTGTCAGTATATTAAATTCTGGGAGTGTCTCTCCTGCTGGGGAGAGGATTTGTAAAACAAAGCATGTTTTCCTCCTCCCTGCTGCCAAAGGGATCGCTTTTCCCAGGCGAAATGGGGAAGCGCTTCCCAGCACATTACGTTGCACTCAAGGAATTTGCCATTGGTTATGGGCTGGAGCTTTTGCTGCTGCTCTGGGGCTGGTGGGAGAGGGGAGGAGGAGGAATCCAGCAGATCCGAGCATCATCTGCACAGGGCAGGTGGGCAGCAGTTCCAGGAATTAAATGGGGAAAGGGGGAAACCCAAATGCCAAGGTCCAAGGTGTGGCACCACTTGCAAGGTGGATTCTCTGCCGTGCTGGGCTGTGGAGGGCAGGGGAGAGGGGTCAGGGGCCCCACATGGCAAAAACACCACCAAAAATCCCATTTGCTGAGAGCAAAGGTGCTGCTTATTATCTTCAGAGCAGCCCAGCTGGGAAATCAGAACAGTTCCATATGATTTGTGGGGTTTTTAATGGAAAACCCTCCCCACTTTCAACTTTGGGATAAAAAGTTTCACTTTTCCTGAGGTGGATGTGCTGCCTCTGTGGGAGCTGGGGGTAGAATTCCCTGGGACAGTGACCTCTCCATCTGGGATCTGTGTGGCCGTGGGGGTTGAGCTGGGCAGCAGATCAGAGCCCAGAGGTTGCACCCTCTCAGCCCCCAAGGCCTGCAGACCCTGTGGCAGCCCCTCCTGGCTGTGATCCAGCCTGGGATCCCTGGGGTTTGTCCCACAGACGTGCCCTGCTGTGGGTGCAGCTGCCCCTGCCCCATCCCAGGCTGAGCCCTGGGTTTTCCAGCCAGAGGTTGTGAGGAAGGAGACACGGCCTGAGCAGCCTGGGAATTGTGTGGCACAGGGATGTTTCATTAATTAATGACGAGTGTTTTCATTGTAAGAGGGAATTGACTGGTGGGGATAGTAAAACACCAAAAAAAAATTAAAGATACTGATGGAGGCACCTCACTTTGGGCTCCTGTGACTTCACTGAGACACAGGAGCAGAGAAAAAAATTAAAAAGCCTTGTGGCTGGACTCTGTGCTTGCTCCTGGCCCTGTGCCACGGGGCAGCATTCCCATGGAAGCCACGCTGTGTTCCAGGAATGCTGGAGGAGCCCAGCACTGTTGTGTGTGCCCCACAGGTGAATACCTGCTCCCTTCTCCTGCCTGCTCAGAGCAGCTGATGCACCAGAGCTGAGCCAGCCTGAGGTCTCTGGGCTCCTCCCAGCTGTAAGTGCCAGCAGAGGACAGGGCTGAGGAATTTTGCAGGATTTGGGACTGTTTTTGCTCAGGTGGGAGCTGCCGGGGCTGAGGGAGGGCCCTGCCCTGGCTGCAGCTCCGGGCACTGAGGGTGGAAGTTGGGTAACCCTGCCCTGAGCGGGGTGGCTTTGGGGTGAACACTCATTTCCTCTGCCTCAGGCTGCTGATGAAACCCCACCAGTGCTCCCCACGATCCTTCTTAACCCTTAGGCTGCTGGAGGCAGTGACAACAAATACCTCTGACGGTGGGGGGGTGTTTCCTGCCCCAAAAAGGGTCTCTGGTGTTCCCTCCGTGCTCCCAAACCCTGCCCTGCTGTAAGATGCTCCAGCACAGGCATCTCTGCATCCTTCCCATCCTCCTGCTCTTTTCCCATCCCCTGTGGGATTTGCAGGTGGATGTGCCCTGAGCCTGAAATACCTCTGACGGTCATCATTTAATGAACCCCCTGGAAGGTGGCTGCTGCTGGTCCTCCTGGGGAAATGTGGTTTTTGGGGGAGAGGAAGGCTGGGAGAGGTGGGATGTGAGACAAAGTGGGCTGGGCTGTGTGCTGTGGGCACCTGGGACAGGGGATCAGGTGCTGCCTGTGCCCTCAGTGCAGACAGAAATCTCCCAGCTGGCAGAAGTTAATGCTTGTTGTTCCACCTCAGCCGCTGCTCAGCACTTTCTCTGTTTATATAATAGCAGGAATGTGTCTCTTTTCCCCCCCAGGCTCTGCTGTTTTCACACCTGATGTGAAATGCAGCAGCTCAGGGCTGCAGACAGCCTGGCATGCACCTTTTTTTTCCCCCTCTCTTTTCCTTTTTATCTTGCTTCAGACTGTGAGGACGTCTCCTCTCTGCCAGCGTGGGTGTGAGGGCTGTGTGGGCAGAGCCCTCCCTGCACACCCCGGGGCTGTGCTGTGTCTGGGGGCAGGAATGGGGCTGATGCACCTGAAATTCAGTGTACTGGAGCTTCAACGTTTGATGTCTTGGAGGGTTTGTGGCTGTGGCCTTCTCTTAGCTAAGGGAGGTGGTTATATATTAATATTCATTTCATTCTCCTACAAGCGATGTGGAGTTCTTTTAGTATTCAACATCTTCAGGTCCTGGCCAAATGCCTAATATGATTTAATGCCTGATTCCATTTCTCTTTCTGTGTGTGTGTCTCAGCCTCCTTCTCTTTCAAATTTTGGAGAAAAGATCACTGCATGGTAAATTTAATCTTGCCTCCGAAAGGAAAAGCAAATTGTCCTTTCCAGGCTGAAGGTTTTAGCTCCAATTACTCCTGGCTCTGACCTTGCTGCTTGGAGAGCAGGAACTGCTTGGAGCTTTCCAGCATTCTCAGATCTTTTCAAGACTCTTTATCTTTCAGACTTTGTGTCTTTCAAAGTGCGAGGCTTTGAGCTCTGGAGAGAGCCTGGAAATGCAGCAGGGCCGAGGGGAGGGAGCTGCCTTTTCCTCATGCCTTTGGGTATCTCAGCGGGTATCTCACCCCTCAGGGCCTCTTTATATCACAATAATCTTCCCAGAGGCCTGGCTGACCTGCTCTGCAGAGCAGGACTCGGGTTTGGTATCGGTGGGGGAATTTCTTTGCGAGATGTTTCTGCCTTTTCCGGCGGTTCCAAAATCCTCGTTGGCCCGTGGAGGTTCCAAGACCCTTGGAGGTTTTTCCTCGAGGTCTGCTTCTCTCCAGGCCTGGATCCTGCTGCTGGCTGCTGATTTCGGTCCCTGGATGTCCCCTTTGTCCGTGGGACTGGTTTCTGAGCAGCTTTCCAGCCCAGTTCCTGCTCCCACTGGTGCTGCCCGTTCCCGTGAGCACTCAGGGATTGCACTGGGAGGAGGTTTCAGCAAGGCACTGCCCAGCAGCAATAGTAATTCCACTAATATTCCATTATTGATGTCTAACAGCACTTGTGTTGAAATGAAGGTTGGTTAATTAAGGAGAGGCCAAGCAGCCAACCTGGAACAGGAGCCTGGAGCGTGTGGGTTTTTTGGAGGATGGAGATTTGTGTGCTGGGTTTTGCAGCTCCTTGCTTTCTGCTTGGCCACAGGAAGTGAGGGAATGGGATTAGGGACAGGACCTGCAGCTCTGTGGGAGGTGCAGCTCTGTTCTCTGCCCTCCAGCATAAAACACACCAAGCTGAGTGAGCTCTGTCTGTCCCTTCCTCCCGCCCCAAGGACGAGCTCAGAAAACACAATACTAAAACCTCCTCAAATGGTTCCTGCGCCTTCATCTCTCTTTGTGCAGAGATTCCCTGCTGGAAGAGCACATTGAGCCAATCTGTGCCCCAGTCCCATGGCTGGGAAATTCCCAGAGCTGCCTCTTCCCCTGTCCCAGGGGATGCACAGACGGAGCCCACTCTGGGCTGGGAGCAGATAATCCCTGCCTTGTTCTGCAGGGCTGTTCTTTCACCCCCACGCTCCCCAAGGCCAGGATCTTGGCACAGCACTGAAATCCCAGCAGGGGAAAGCAAAGGCTGCTGAGGAAGGAGAGCAGGCTGTGGTGGGAAATGGTTGTTTTGGCCGGGGCTGTGCTGAGGGTTTTTCCTGGGACGCCTCTGTCCCCGTTCCCACCCTGTTCCCAGAGCTGCTCCCACGGAGCTCAGAGCTCCTGCTGGGACTGCTCTGGGATTTGGGGCATCCCCACCTCCAGTGGGAACTGGGGTACAGGAGGTGAGGGGCTTTGTGCCTCAATAAAAGAGCCCAAATTCCCTGCACAAGGATAAATTGAAGCTGCTGCAGCCTCTACCCCAGCGTTGGTTGAACAAACCCCAGCTCCTGGTTCAGCCTGAGCTCCCCAAAATCAGGGCAGCGGAGCCCAAATCTCTGCAGAAACAGGACTCAAACCTCACCAAACAGCCCCAAAGCCTTGGTTCATCCCAGAATCCCTCCATTTATTTCCATCTATCCATCGATCTGGATACAGTTCTCCCCTCTCCAGAAGGGATTTGGGGAAAATCTTGCTCCCAAATCTCTCTGTGGCCTTCCTGGGCTTGCAGAGAAACAATTTGGGATGCGAGTGTGAATTATCTACATCCACGATTTACACCCAGCCAAAATCATGCAGGATTGGATTAAATCTTGATTTAAGCAGATGGGGTTTTTTGTGGCGAGGATTTTTTGGGGGGGATCATTCTATAACAAAGAGGATGTTTTCCTGTTGGGTTGTAAAAAGCTGCTTCTGCTTGGTGTAATTAGATACTTCCTTTTCTGAGGAGGGAGCCTGGTGTATCTGGGGACATTTATTTAGGCAGCTGTGGGGCTGGGTGAGGAATTTTGTGTGTTTTTATTCTGGTGGGAAATGGTGAATTTGGGGTTCACAGGATTGATTGATTGATTGATTGATTGATCCTTTTGTATTCCTGACTCGAGTTACAGGGAAATAAAAGCAAATTTAAAGAGCAGAAAAATGTTTTTTAATGTTTTTTGGTCTGCTAATAAACTCAAAAATTTGCTGGATAAGAAAGCAGACAAAGTAAATGTCTTGAAACAGATTTTGCATTTAAAACTGTTTGATTCCTTAAGTGGAGTATTAATTGTGCATCATGAATTACACTTCTGGTCACCATAATTACAGATCTTGGTCTCTCAGGCTGAAGTTTCACTTGCAGATTGCAAAATGTGCATTTCTGCTTTGCACTCCTGATTTTTTTCATTGACTTTCTGCAATTCAGTGTTAAACTGGACTAAGTGAATGAAAATCCTTGAAACTGGAACAGACCCTTAAGATCATGGAGTGAAACACTTGAATTAACTGAAATTAAGATGTTTTCTTTGTCCTTGTGAGAGAACCAAACTCTCTCCAAAGCTGTGCTTGCAATTCACTCTTTTCTGGTTGTTTTTATCACTGACTTCCCTAAAATCATTGGCAGCCACATCCTGCCTACCTGGGCTAAGAGGAATTGTTTAAAATTAAATACATTTTTCAGTTTTAAAATCAAAGCCTGACCAGAGGTTGGCGTCATCTTCAATTGCTGGTTTGAAATCTGGGTGGTTTAAAGCAAATGTATTTTAATGTTTAAAGCTATCTTGTTGAGCAGCATGAATTTTAATGTCACTGAATTGAATCCTTGGGCAGCCCAGTCATTAATTCTTCCTCAGCAAGTTTGGGCATTCCCTGGTGACTTTGAAGAGCCCAAATCCTTTACTTTTGCGTTTCTCTGGAGAGACTGAGCCAGCTGGGAGGATCCCACCTCCAGTTTGGAGGCTCATGCCAAGGTGGATCCTTCAAGGAGCATCCAAATTCCCTGGTGCCAGACAGGGAAGTTGCTGTGGAAGCCTTCAAGAAAGATTTTGCCTTCCAGCCTTCTTCAAATATCAAATACCAAACACCGAATCTCAGCCCTGCTCCACCTGATGGTTAAAAATCTGATGCTGCAAGTAAAAACAGCCAAGCATGGTGCAAAACATGGGGAATTTCTTCCCTAAATCCCCCAAACTGACTTTTCTTTGTTGATATAACAAAGGGCGAGGTTGCCAGTTCCCTGTGGCGTAGAGCACAGCACTGGTTGAGTCTCAGGATGGGAAATGGGAGATTTTTGAGCCACCCTGTAAAAAAAAATGAGGATAACTTGCCCACGGTGATGGTCTCATCCATTTCCCTCCCCGATTTTCTGTGGGTGTTTTACGAGGAAAACCTCCTCTCAGCAGTTCCCTTCCTTGGGCAGCCTCTCCTCCACAGCCAAAATGGATGTTTTATTGCTATAAAATAAATCAGGCTGTTTGATGGGATCACAGAGTGCCTGCCCAGCACTGGGTGTGCTGCCTTTGGAGGGGAATTCAGGCATTCAGCAGGACCCTGGGCACGGCAGGTGTGGAGCTGTCCCTGCCCAGCTGGGGACTCTGCTTTTCATCCCCTCTTTGGGTTAGAGGTGGAACTCCTCACCCAAAAACAGAGTGTCACCAGTGTGGGGGATGCAGAGAGGCTGCCAGGGCTTCAGGCTGACGGAGGGGAGGTTTGGCTGGGATGTTAGGAAGGAATTGTTCCCTGTGAGGGTGCTGAGGCCCTGGCACAGGCTGCCCACAGAAGTGTCCCAGGCCAGGTTGGAGCACCGTGCTCTATGGAATATCTCCCTGCCCGTGGCAGAGGAGTGGGAATGAGGTGAGCTTTAAGGTCCCTTCCAGCCCAAACCAGTCTTTGCACAGATCTGTGGGTCTGGGAAGGTGAAGAAGGAGTCTCGGCTGGACGTGCACAACATCTGCTCTCCAACATCTCCTCTCTCAGCATAAAAACCCAGTCCTTTCCATGGCATCCTTCTCTCTTGCCTTGCTGCTTTAGAAGAAAGGTGTCAGCAGCCCCAGGAGCTGCCAGGAGTCCAGGTTTCCCTGGATTTTAGGATTTGTGCATCCCTGTAAAGGCCCTGGGTGCCTCGTAAACAACAGAGGCCGTGGGTGTGCGGCATCCGGCACAGCCCTGCTCCCACGTGGGGACCAGCTGCTGCAACTGAACCACTTCCAGGCAGGAATTCCTGGCATTTCTTGGCAGGGGAAGAATGTCCCAAAGCTGACTTTCCAGTCCATGGCACTGGTCATTCAGTGGAAAGGCTGAACTGTAAAACAGGAACAGCTTTGGTGCTTGGCCTGAGCCCTCCGTGCACAGCTTGGTTTTCCTTAAGGTTTCCTTCCCACCCCGGTGCTGTGCGGAGGAGGAGGATGGAGAATCTGCCACGGTGCAGGTGACAGGGTCAGCCTTGCACCAGTGCAAGTTTGGGCTCTGAGAAACTTCTCCCTCCTTTTTCAGACGTAAAGCTGTTCTCTCTCTCGGGCGAGATGAACTCCCTGAAATGTAGCGAGGAGTCTTTGCTTGGGGTGCTTTCATCTCTTGCCCATCAGCTGCTGTTCTCCACCAGCACAAAGAAAATAAATCAGTCAAACTCCTCTCCTGAAAGAAAATAAATCAACCAAACTCTTCTCCTGAAAGAAAACAAATCATCCAAACTCTTCTCCTGAAACATCTTTTTTTAAAAAAGACCTTTTAGTGTTGCCGCATCGTATAAATCAACTTTATTTTCCACAAGGACTCGTGTTTGCTTGTGTGCCCTCCCTTTGGAGGAGGGCAAAAACACAGGAGCCTGGAATATTCCCAAAGGCAGGAATACAGTGCCATTCCCACGGGCTGAGATCATTCCCCTGATTGCAGGAGGATGGGAATGACATTGTGCAAAATCCTGGTGGGACCCGAGCTCCTCCGGATGTTCCAGCTCTGCCTGACCCATCCCAGAGCCAGCAGGATGCTGCTTGTGCCACCAGAGAAATGCTGGAATCCCCAGCCCTGGAGGGGTTTATGGGATGTGTGGATGTGGGGACAGGGTTGAATGGTGGGTCAGACTTGAGCTTTTTCACCCTAAATAATCCCAGGGTTCTTCACCAGGGAAAAGCTTCTCCTCATTTTTCAGAGGGAATGGAGGAGCAGAAGGGCTGAGCATCCCTCTGGCAAAGGGGAGCAGGGAATTCCCAAGAACAGGACTGAAGTGCACAGAAGTGGCAGAGCCACGAGTAGGGATCTGGGCAGCTGCTCCTTAGCTCTTCCTGAGCAGGCACATCAGGGAAGATAAAGTAAAAAGGGAAAAGATAACACAGATTGAGTCAGCCTGCCTCTCAGAGGGAGTTTTTTTCCAACCTATTTACTTGTCAGTGGTGATTTTGGATGAGCCTGTGGGATCTTCAGAGAAAACCAACCTTTTTTCTTCCCGTTTCATGACTTGCAAAAGGGAATCTTTCTTCCAGGCGTGAATTTCTGGCATTTTTTTGACACGGGAAGAAGGTGCCAAGGCGGGTGTGGTGTCACCTTGTGCTGAATGCCACCCCATGGCTCACCCACGTCTCTGTGTGTGGGGCTGGAGGTCTCTGATTCACCACACGCCAGTGGCTCCTCCACTTTAAAACCAGCTCCAAGCCAGCATTAGTCATGTTTTAACGATATTGAAATCAGCTGCTTGTGGCCGTTCGAGGAGTTCCAGCCCAGGGCTGTGGATGTCTCGGTGGGACCGGAGCAGGGAAGGGGAGGCTCAGCACAGTGAGCTCATCCTGGCTCTCCTCTTGCTCAGCTCATCATCCTGCATCAGGTTTCAGGGATTATTCAGCCCCTGGGAAGCCAGATTAAGGAGTTGGTGCCGTGTCCTGGATGTTTCTGGGGTTCTTCTTCCCCTGCTGTGACAAATATCAGCAGTGGCAGTTTTGGATTGGAAAATCAGAATTCTGGGCTTGCCATGCAGGAGCTGGGAGTGGGAGCTGCAAGCCCCAGACTTTGTTCTGGCACCTGTGGGGATATCCTGCAGCCACAGCATTCCCTGGGATCCAGCAGAGTGTTCCCAGGAAGGCTCAGCCATCCCTGGGGAAGCAGGAGGGATTAGCAGGGAGCTCTGGTACCCAAGGCATGCCAGGCCTCTGCTTCTCTCTGGGGACACTTCCTGGGGTGGTAAGGAAATGTCCCAGGGCATGGAGACAGGGATGCTTTGCTGATATTCCCCCTCTGGAGCTGCTCCCTGCCTCGTTCCTGGGTGTCTTTTGGACAGGGCTGGGCAGAAGCCACCGATGGGAGGAAACTCCTGATCCAGGCTGGGAGCTGTCAGAGGGAAAAGCACTGCCCAGCAGCAGCTGTGACTCAGCAGTGGGAGCAGCAGCTTTGCCGTGGATCCTCTCCTGCAAAGTGAGCTCCAGGCGTGGTTCTCATCACCCAGCTCAGAGCTCCTGCTCACCCCTGGGGCCACAGATCCACCCCCGGCTCCATTTCCCAGCCAGGAGCTCCCTGGGCCAAGGTGTGTCCTGTGTCTCGTCCTCCCGAGCTCCTCTGGCATCTCCACTGGGAAATGGGATATCAACAGCAGCAATTTAATGGGCCTGACTGTCAAACAAAGCAGAAATATTTGGATTTTAGTGGCGAGGGGTGTCGGGTTTGGCACCTTTTATTGCTGGAAACAGGATGTCACGCTGCCTGTGCCAGCAGGGATGTTCCTGCTTCTCCTTGCCTGGCGTGGGGGTTCCTGTGGGTTTGGGGGTGCAGAGAGCACCCCTTTCCCCCACAGAGGACCCACACCCTGCAAACAGGGCAGGAGGGACAGGGCACAGCAGAAAAGCTCTTTGTTACCTGTGTCTGTTCAGCACTCCCTGTGAAACCTGGGGAGGATTTCCCTTCTCAGCCCTTCTCAGGCCATTTTTGGGTTAATTGTCACATCTCTGGGGGCTCAGGGGCAGCAGCCAGCACCCCCTCTGAAACCTGGGGAGGATTTCCCTTCTCAGCCCTTCTCAGGCCATTTTTGGGTTAATTGTCACATCTCTGGGGGCTCAGGAGCAGCAGCCATCACCCCCTGGCCTTTCTGGAGCCTGGTGTGTGGTGAAGAAGAGGATTTTAATGGCACTTACTGGAAATGTTGGCTGGCTCTGTCTGGAGGGCAGAGCACTCTCCATCAGCCCAGCCCGCGTCCCCCTGGGATCACAATCATTCCCTGATTCCCTGATCGTTTTGGATCAAAATCATTCCCCGATTCCCTGATCACCTTGGATCAAAATCATTCCCTGATTTAGTGCAAAATGCTTCTTCCCCTGCTCACTTCAGCTGCATCTCGCTCTGGAGCGTCCCAGTCCCTCCCTGTGGAGGGAATTGGGTGGAGGAAAGAAGTTTTGCTTAACAAAAACCTGTCTGAAGCGCTCTGCTGATCCAACCCCTTTGGCTCCGGCGGGATTTAAACATGTGCTTGTAGTTAATCAGGTATTTAAGTGGTTTTCTGACTTGGCAAGCCTGGGAGGAGATATCCCAGAGGAGAAGGGGGAGAGCAGAGCCGTGGCCTCGCAGCTGAAGGTGTTTGGAAATGGGGATGGGGATGGGAGCAGTGCGAGTTTGGGGTGTGGGTCTGACTCTCTGTGCCTCAGTTTCTCCTTTTGTTCACTCTGCAGGGAGCTGTGAGGCTTCAAAGGTGACCAAAAAAAGGCAGTTTGGTGAACCAGGACGAGTTGGGATCAGTGTTTGTCTGTAAACACAGCTGAGCCGGCAGTGGAGGGCAGGGAAAGGTCCTGGCAGGGGCTGCTGAACCCCAGAACTGCCAGGTCCTGGAGGGGAGACACCCAGGGTGAGACCACCTTGAGAAAGGATTTTAAGGGAAATCATCTCCCCTCACTCTCTGAAAAGCTGCTTGGGGAACTCCCAGCCCTTTGCTGGGCTGCTCAGGAGAGGTTTCATGGAGTGTGAGGAAGGTTTTCCCTTGGATTTCACCCCTGAGCAGGGAGGTTTTCCCCACCTCACTCTGATTTTCCTGCTGGGATTGCTCTGGAATTTGTCTCCACACAGCCACCCACCCTCACAGCACTGATGTTATTATGCAAAGTGTAGATTATTTAACCACAAAAGTTTTTTTAACGTATTGATTTGCTTTGAATCCCATTACAGGAATCTGCTTTATTAATGGACTTTGTCCATGCTCGAGATTAACTGGGGATGCTGGATTTGCAAATGAAAGAATTGGAATTCATGTTGTCCATATTAATTACGTGGGTGATGCTGGCTTCCTTGGGAAAACCTTTTTTTTAATTCTGCTCCTGTTGCTTTGTCTTAATTCAGAAAAGGAGTTTGGTGCTGTGGGATTGGGTTGGTTTTTCTCCTTTGCTGGAATTCCCTTTTAACAGCTGGGAAGGTACTCAGTGGTTTCATGGAACAGGCTGTTCCTGAGGATAATTTTTAATGCAAAAAAGCATCAGGGAGATTTTATTTCAATGTTTAGATCAACTCTACTTCCTCCTCTTTTGCTTTGAGCTAAAATCTCTCTGCATCTTGTTCTTTCTAAATCTTTACCTTGCAAAATCTCCTAATTCCTGCAGTGATACTCAGACAGATTCTTGCACTGAGTAATTCCACTCTCCTTGCCGGGAAAAAACCAGGGATATACCTGGATTTTGGTAAATGCAGGTATTGCTATTGATCCAAATCCTTTTTTTCCCTGTGCTCCTCCCACCCAGGCTCCTGCAATGGCCCCCCCAAGAAATAAAAGCCTGGCATGATTTTATGGGAGTCAGCTGTAATTTGTTCACTTAAATTATCTTTTTGTCATGCTCACATTATTCCACAGCGGCCAGTTTGGAGAGTTAATTGAATATTTGTGTCTCTAAAAGGTGCCTTCAATTACTTCCCTTGAATAACTCTGGGAGAGGGCTGTGATGAGGAATCACTGGTGCTTCTTTTCTGTCTCAGAAACATCTGAGCTTTTCTCCCAGCACCTATTAAAGGATGCCAAAACATCCCTGCAGCCTCCCACCCCGAAATTCCACGCTTTGGAAGCAGAGCTCAGCATCCACTGAGCGTTAACAATGCATCCCTGCATGGCTAATGCAATAATAATCAGCTCAGGGCTTGCAAGCGGGAGCAGCTTTGAGGCTGCAGCTCTTGGGTTGCAGCCTCTCATTGTGTGTGCAGGAGTGGATTGATTTCTGCCGGGCCCAGGAGGCGTCCAGGTGAGGCAGGAACACCACTGTTGATGCTGCAGGTTCTGGGGGATGGTGTGGGAGTGTTTCCCAGGGCTGGGCATCAAAACAAAACCCTTGGGTGGCTGTGGGCAATCCTCACCTCAGAATTTTCAGCTGCGTTGATCAATCCCCCAAATTATCAACTTTCTTTTTCCATCGTTGGATTGCAGCAGCTCTGCTGGCTGAGGAGGGCAAGGGGGGGCGCATCAAAAGCAACATTTTTGGAGTGGATAAGAAAGCAGATGTGTTGTTTCAATTGAGATTTGAATTTCTTCTGTGCTTGGCTGTCCTGAGATTGCCTGCTCCTGGGTCAGGGTGGGCTCAGAGAGGGATTTTCAGCCATTGTACATCAGGAGACCCACGCTGGCCTCCTCCTGAAGCTTCTCATGGTGACAGCTGCTGGGCCAAGACAACAAATCCCAATTCCTTCCTCAGCAGAACCTGGTTTAGAATTAATGGCAGAGCCTGGCAGCGTTGTGAAGGGAGTCATGTGGAGAAAGTGGCTGGATTAGAGCAGGTAGGAGTGAGAGGTGAGGACTCCCAGCGTCTCATTTGCTCTGTTAGACCAGGGCCAGGTCAGGCTGAGCTTTCCTGCACCCTCCATCCCATCAGCCAAAGCTCAGCTCTAGGAGGATGCCGTGTCCTGTCCCAGACAGGCTCCCTGGGACATCTGGGGACCATCTGGCCCTGCTGCAGAGCATCTGTTCTGCCATGCAGGGCTTTCCACAGCCAAACCCTGCTCCTTCCCTCGCTGGGATCTGCTCCTTCTTATCTCCCAGTTCCCCTGAACTCAGGGGACCTTCATTACCTGTGAGAGTCTTCCCCATGGTTTAACCAGGGTGGTGACACACGGAGTCCCCTGGGGGAGGGCAGAGGGTGGCAGGATGGACAGGCAGCACCAGCCTTGCTGCCTGTTTGATTCGTTACTGAGGCTGGGCCATCTGAGTGAGGAGTTCTGGACTCTTTTTCCCAGCAGAGATGTTTGCAGGGATGTGCAGAGCCGCGGTGTGTGGCTGATGGAATGGTCTAGGTGCAGGTGGGGGTGAGGAGCAGACTGCACCCAGTGCTTGTGGGCTCAGTGTTGATCAGCTGGAGAGGGTGTGGGGAGCCTGGTCTGTGATTCCAGGCAGGGAATTGTGTGATTGGAATGCTGCTCTTGTACCAGGAGCCCTTCACTTCCTGCAAGCCCAGACACCGGGGGGGTCTCTCACAGGCACTGGAAACGATGAGGGCGAGTGATTCCTCCCCATCTGACAGCTCCATCCTCTCCTCGTGAACATCTTCCCCTTCCCTGCAAGGATCCCAGTTCTGCTTTTCTCTTTTGTTCCTGTAAATACTTATTTGAGAGTTGTTTGTGGATTTAGTGCTTGTGAGGGCAGGGCACGAGAGCCGCACGCACAAACAAAAATCCTTAGTGGCCAGCAGGCATCTCCTGCCACCTTCCAAGGACAAGAGTCGTCTGAGCCTCGGGTTACCTCCAGAAAAACCCACGGGGTCCTGAAGCAAATCGTGAAAATGTAACTAATATGGATGGGTGATCAGCTGCGGAACAGATGGGGCTGCTTTTGGCTGGGAGAGCGGGCACGAAAACCACGCAGAGCTCCGCGCTTGCTGTGCTGGAAAACAAAGGTGAGAGCAGCACGAGGGGGATTTTCCCTGCTCCAGCTGCCTCAACATTGAATGTCGAGGATCAGCTAATTAGAGGGGCTTTTCCTGGCAGGTAACTGAGAGAGACAAGCTCATCCAGGGACTGAGTCAGCCCAGCTGTCTCAGAGCAGGATGAATCACCCTCCTCATATGAACTGACAGCAGACTGGGTTAGGTGGCAGCCCTGGCTCCTTCCCTGACAGGAGATAACAGGCAGCCTGTCCTCCAAGTCCATTTTCCAGCAGAGATCTAGAAGGCTTTTGCAAGTGAAAATAAGTTTGAGGGTTTTTTGCAGTTGGGAGCTGTGTGGTCAAGGCTGGGGCTGGTCCTGGGAATCAGGAGTAGCTGAGAGCTACTGCTCACAGGGCAAAAGGGATGATAAATTTGTGAACTTCTGCTCCTGACCTGTGGTTTGGATACTCCAGGCAGCACCTGGGATACTCCAGGAAGCTCTTTGGGCAGACACATGAGGATGGAAGTGGCAGATGTGGTTAGATTGGTTATATTTTCATTTCATGCTTCACTGCAGAGCTGTGAAGGGGAGGCCCAGCAGCCAGACTGGAGTTAACAGGCTTGATGCATGAACCTTTTTCTTTGGGTTCTAGCCAGGGAATGTGGAGGGCTCTGGGTGGAGCTGGCTCCCAGGAGCTGAGGGGGTGGGAGAGTGACCCCTCTCACAAAGTTGTGCTTTGCTCAAACCCTCCTCAGACCTGCTGCTCTTTCTGCCTCTTCCCTTGGCAGGAGGAAAACTTTGTGGCATCACTCTCCTTGGGAGGGTCCTGCAGTGACTCTGGTGCCTCTGGGCCGAGCCTGCTGGCAGGCTGGGCTGTCACCCATCCCTCTGGGAGCCGCAGGAAGAAGTGACAAGTGCCACCAGGAGCCATCTGGTGCAGGCTCCGCATGGCCAGCAGGATCCTGGCTTGGGGCTGGAGCCACAGCCCCGGGCTTGGATGCAAAACCAGGATTTGAGCAGCTCCTGCTGCTTCAGGAGGGATGAGTGGGTAATATTTGGTGAGCTCAAGGCAAAGAGTTCTGCTAAAGGCAGCGGTGGATGGGAATTGTTGGAGTTGTTCAAAGCAAATCCTGGAGTCACCTTCCCCAAAGAGCATTTCCTGGGGTCCCAGTGGCTCTGAGGACATCCTCCTTAAACATCCACAGGCACTCTCCTGAAGAAGTCTTAACTGCAGTCTGGCCAAATTCCAGTTGGAGTCCTTGCCTTTGCCTGGCAGTATGAAATAAAAGAGCATTTTTCTGCAAATCTCCTCTTCTCAGTTGTTTATTATCTGGCTGGCAGCATCACATCTCTGCCCATTAATCCATCTCTGCAAGTTCCTCCAATTCCAGCCTCCTGGAGGGGGTTCAAGCTGCCACCATTTATTAGTTGAGTCAGTCTGCCAGGGAAATGTTTGCTCCTTCCCCGAAGCACCAACTCCCTTCTCTCACTGCACTCAGGGCTGGGATGAGCCATTTGTGGCTCCCAAACCCATATTAACTCTGTGAAACAGAAAAAAACCCCCACATTTATAAGCTCTGATTTTACTCCAGCCTGCTGGGATGGACATTAAACCTGCAGAAGCAGTTGCTGGTTTGTGTGGAGGTTCCCAGGGTGGCTTTTGGGACGCCACATCCAGATGTGCTGGTCCCATCACAGCTGCCCAGTTTTGCAGCTGAGCTCCCAAATGCTGCCTGCCCTCCTCAAAAGTGCAGATTTGATCATCTCAGTGTGGCCGAGGGCTGCTTTGTCCCAAAACACGCTGTGACATCATTGCCTTTGGGGTGCTTTACCCTTCTCTCAACCAGAAATTGATCCCTGCCTCAAAAATCTTTTTTTTTTTTTTTAGGGAAGAGTAGGAGGAAGTGGTTGGATTTTCCTCACAAGACATGGGTGTGTCCAGAAAAAGATGGGGTTGAGGCACAACCCACCCCTGACTCTGAGCTGACCTTCTTCCCCACGCTGCTCCCACCTGCTGGAATGGTTTTTTCCCAAATAACTGGGAGCAGATGATGGATGGAGCACTGAATTAATCCTTCCTCCCTTCGTGCCCGACTCTTGTTTACAACACCAACCTCCCTGCTTGGAGATTCAGGATGCTGCCCTGGGTTTAGTGGAGATAAAGGAGTTTTGGAAGAGGTGCTGGCCAGAACAGCAGCTCTGGGGATATCTGTGAGCAGCTGTGCTGAGGTGGTTTTTTTTTGCACAGGAACCTCATTTGGGCAGCAATATCTCCGTGTCAGTGAAAACAACAGCAGCAGAAGCTGCTTTCTCAATGACTCCTCACAGGGACCTGCTGCATTTCCCCCTAATTACAACTCAATTTGCAGTGATCAATGGTTTAATAAGCAAAAATGTGGTTGGTTATGGCTCTGTGTGGCTTGGGGGATGCTGGCGCTCGTGGAAACACAACTTGGAGCTCCCAAAGCCTGGGAGCTGCAGTTTCTGACAGCAGAAAGGAATAAGAAGTTGTTTTACCTGGCATGAGGGAGGGATAAGTTGAGGGTGCAGCTCCCAGATGTTTTGCTTGGGTGATGTTGGCCTGGAGAGTGGAGGGTGAGCTCTGACTCTCTTTTTTGGAGAAAATAGCTGTTTTTGTGTTTTTTTGCTGCAAACAACAGATTGGGCACAGCATCCCTGTGCCTCTCACTGGGTTTGGGGTTTTCTTTTCAAAAATAATTTGGGTTTTTTAATACCTTTCATGGCTGTGGCTGGGGAATTTCTCTTGCTGGCTGCTGGAGGAACACATTGCATTTTTCCTGCTGGATTTTTGGAGATAAATTTCAAATTCACCCCTCAAAGTGGGGAAGGTGGTTGAATTTTTTTTTGTGTTTGTTTGTTGTTAAACCTAATAGCTTTACACTGCTGGATTTGACAAGTCTCCTCCCGTGGAGGCTCAGCTGGTTGGTGGCAGGAAATTTTCCTTCCAGTGCATTAGGATGGATGAATGGTTTGGCTTCCAGCTTCCTGAAGCTGGAAACAAACGGGAAAAACTGCAGGGAAGTCGTGGGTGATTTCTGTTTGAAAATTGCCCTTTTTCCTGTCACTGCCTGCAGAGATGCTCCCATTTTCCTGGCACACGTGGGCAAAGCACCTCGGCAGAGTTCAGGGGCTTGGATCCACTCCTGAACACCCCTCAATCTGTCCTGAGG
>VYXD01014869.1:0-11018 GCA_013397195.1 Hylia prasina | reverse complement strand
CCATGTGCTCCGGGTTCTGCTGGATGAATTTGCAACAAGGTAACATCTGTCTGGAGCCCCTGCTGGGGTAAATTAAATAATGGACTGAGCCTCAGCAGAAACGGTTTCTTGCCTCCGCTGCTTCATCCTGCCTCTAAGTGGGTAATGAGGAATTGCCCTGCTACAACCAGCGCTGCCGCTCCAGGTCTGCTACCACCCGGGGTTTTGGGACAAGCTGGGACTTGATAGCTGAGTGAGCTCATATCCTGTGCCAAGGAAAGTATCTCTGTGGGAAAAACCACAGAAACGGCTGACTTTCCCGGCTCGGTTATCCTGTCCCAGGCTGGGATTGGCGCCGTTTTATCTAGTCAGTTGAGTTAATCGGTACTTTTAGATTAAAAATAGACTTGCTGATAGATTTCCAAATGCAGTTGTTGGGAGTAACACTGCTTCTTTATCTTTCCCAATTCCTTCACTGCTACCCAGTTTATAAAATGCCTCTGCAATAAAATTTTCATGTGACACACATTTATAGGCCAGTAAATACAAAAACAGTTATAAATGTTATGGAGTGATCCAAACTATTCCAATAAATGATGATGGTTGAGTCAAACATATTTTAGTAGAAGAATGTGAATATAATAAAATTTTTGGTGGAAACAACATAAACAATGTTTTTAGGGCAGGGACTTTCAGGTGAGGTTAACAACTTAGAGAAGAACTTGAGGGTGTTCATAAATGGCCATTTTCCCATGAATTCTATGTTCAGGGTTGTAGCTGGTATAAACGTTACTGTAGTCTTTCAGAGAATATTTTTTTTAATAAAAAATGAGAGGAAGAAAATTGGAAAGCATGTTTCTACGGTGTTATATATAATTCAGATGACAAAACTTCAAGCAGAAATATAGAAGATGGTCAACAGAAGAAATATAAGAAATATTTAAATATCAGGAGAAGGCCTTAGCTGTGAGACTTGAAGGCTTCAGTCTGGTCATTTTGTGAAAAAAAGTATGAGAAACATAACTTGGTCACTATGCACAATGTGTAAGCAATTATAATCCTTTTTTTAAGTTTTGCTGATAAAGGGCTGACATCATCCAGTGCTTTGAATTACAGGTTAGATAAAATTAAGCTTTAAAAAAGATATGATTTCCTAGCAGTGAAGATAATTAAACACTGAAACCCTCATCACAGGTGGCCATGGATAAGCCATGAACTGGAATTTAAAATGAGATTAGATAGCTTTCAAGAAACATAATTCTGACTTTTGGAATCATTCTGCAATGTGCATACAGAGAAGGTAACTTTTGATGATCATAGATTTACTTTTGACACTGATGTTTGAACAAAGGTTTGCATTTGAAATGAATAGAATATTATAATCAAATATATTGAAAAGGCATTAGGACACCAATATTTAACTACATGCAGTGCTCTGTTCTAATCTGATCCAGGAAGAGAGTGCCTACTGCTGTTATATCTAAAATCTATTTAGTAAGCTTAGTATCCTATCCTTACATGGAAAATCAGGGTTTTATTTTTTGTGAGAGTTTATTTATAAGCTGAGCAGGTTTATAAATTCCTCAAAGAATGGAAGCTCCATACAGCTAAAGTACATGGTATGCATGTTCTCTAAAAGTAAAAAAAATATAGGTCAATGACTAAATATGTCACTGTTGCAACTTTTCTAATTCAGCCAATAACAACTATTGTTTGATGAAGTTCAGCTCATTAGAGGAAGTATGCTTCCATTGACCTTCCTTTTCTGCCTTACATACCTGTAGAAACCCTGATTATTATTCTTTACGTTCCGTGCCAAGTTCAGCTCCAGATGAACCTTTGTCTGAAAGACCTAATCCCTGCACAACCAGGCAGCATCCCTATAGTCTTCCCCGGACACCTGCCCCTCTTTCATTGCCCGTGCAATTCCCTCTGCCCCTTAGACCCCCAGCAGGTCTTGATTCAGCCATGCTGGTCTTTTGACTTCCTTCCCTGATTCCTTATTTCTGAGGACCTAGAGCTCATATGCTCTATGGAAAATCCAGCCAATACAAGCAGTCTGTCTTCAGGAAAATATGGTTTCAGTTCTTCTTTATTAATCTAGAAAACAGAATCTTTCTTCAGCCATGGACTTTGATCTGAGGACTTGTTTGTATTGTGTAATCTGTACTATTTTTTATCTCCAACATTTTTTTTCTTAAACAATGAGCCATGCAGCAGAGTTCCCTCCAGAGGCTATGACAAAAATCTAGACATTTTTAAATACAAATTTTCTTTGTGTTCGGCTTTGAATTATGTATATATATTTGGTCCTTATTTGTATTAGACTGTCTTTTCAGTGTAAATCTGAACTGATTTTTCTTTTACTTTTGATAGGGTAGATCACCACCAATAATATTCATTCTTCTCAATTTGTAATTTTGGCAAGCAAGGTGAATTTTTTTTAATGACCCACAGTAAATGTGGGTACAGTTTTACTCCATTGCAAATTTCTAAAAGTTAAGATGTTCAGGACATGATAAGGATCTGAATTCCCTGTGAGTGGTGGAGAGACCCAGGTGACGCTCTAGTTCTTTCAAATCAAGGTGTCGGTTTTATTCTTTTAGTCACATTTTTTCAAAGCTGAAATGTCTCGAAGATGGCTATACATTCTCTCAAACTTAAAATACATCCACGAAGATGCAGAGTTGTCTTTTATGGAGATAAGAACTTTTGACAAACTCTGACGTTTGCTGAATAGCATATTTTAATTTTAAGTCACACATTGTTATTCTCTAACTGAAATAACTCTGAAGTAATATATCTGATAGTCTGCCCAGGGTCTCTGAATATTGATAAACACTAGATTTTAGCTAGATTAGTTTTCCTTCCCATATGCTGATAGCTTTTTTTAACTGAAATCCTAATTCAGAGAAACAGACAAGTTATTAAAAATCATATAAGCAACTTGGCATGGACAGTGAACAGTAGGATGAACAAAATGGATACAAGGAAAAAAAAATTAAAAATAAGGTCAGATTCATCCTATCCTTTACAGCAAAACGTAATCATATTAATATGACTTCCTGAGCTAATTGCTGCCCAGGGAAATGAATCATGTTTTCCTTTAAGGGCTCATAAAAACATGAAGATAATATGTGAGGCCATGTTTCATATAGTGAATCTTTTGCCCAGCTCAGTCTAGATATTGAACACTTCTGGAAACTACATGTGAGTCATAAGCTTTTGATCATCGTTATCCAAGTTTTGATGCATATTTGGCTTCCTGAGATTTGGATGTATTTTGTAATGGTGGTATATACTGTGTGTACTTCACATATATAAACCAATATAATAACTGGGTAAGGGAAACTTAGAAGGAAATTGACTATTTTTGAAATTAGAATTCTGTATATTTAAGTTTGACAAGTTACTGCAGGAGACCATGGGACTGACTTTAACATATTCTCAACACAGTCAAGCCATAGTGCTCAATTTTGCCAATTGAGGCTGTGTTTGAAATCTAAGCTCCATGTTTTGTAGCTAGCTTTCAAAAGGAATCCAAATCGAATTAGGTGTCTCCTGCATAGATGTGGGTATCTAATTTCCCTTTAACGAAACATTTTCTGTTGCTGGATTAGGAAGCCTCTTCTAAACTTACATCAGCTTTCTAAACGACAAAGAAACTTGCTAAAAAGAAAATATAAGGTAGAGTGTTTTTTTCCCAAAAATTCTCTTTTGCATGTTGTATATCTGGTCTGAAACATTACACCAGCATGTGTGATCTTTAATTATTCAATAATGTTAAAAATGTATCTCAAAAACTATAGGACAGAGAATTATTTTGATTTAGATAAAAACCCAGAAAATAATTTACAGATGTACATGCTCACATTTTGTCAAGAAATTTCGGTTAGCAAATCTATTGTGGTCACAGTCTTGTTGAATGAAGAACATGTGTTCACTACCCAGTGAAATGAATTTTTTTTTCTAGGTGTTAGTGAAACAGTATACAAAAATGTTTGGGTTACAGAGAAGGGGGAGAAGTTTAATGCTGTGTGGTTTTGTCCTTCTCTGACTGGAAGGTGAGTGGCTTATTTGGAGTAAAATTTCCTTCTGCTGTTAAAACCAGTATGTCTAATTGGAGCCCAATGTGGGTCTCAAGAGAGAGGTTGAGATAACAATTTCGATCAAAGCATTTTTGCATCAGGTACAGGACATTTGCTTCACATCATTGGACTGATCTAATTATCTTGTGGCAGAAGGGGAAGTTCTGAAAAGTCATAATATGCACAAATAAACTGAAGCTATTGCATAACTGAACTTAGTTACCACTCTCATTTGTTTAAACACAATGTCCTATGTATTAATGTGATTTGTGCATTCTATGACTAAATCATAATAAAGTATGAAACTAACTCACTTCTAAAATACACAGCTACACATATGTATTGCAAATTATACATGAGTGCCACATAAAACAATATTGGCAAAGTTTCATGAAAACAGGGTGGTAAGCACTGGCAGCAAAATAATATAAACTGAGGCAGACCTAGATGTGCAGATAACAAGGGCTCCAGCTTTCACTCTTGAAGGAAAGATTCGTTCATTTAAAAAATATATTATTTCAAAAGCAGCGTTGTCTTGTGTGATGGATTTGCAAACTCTGTGTCATTTGGGAGGGATGGAGAAAAGTTTTTGCTCCCAGGTCATAACACTTCACCACTGCCACATCTTCTGCCTCACACTGATCTCTGCTCCACAGGACACAGTACTTCATGAAGTTCTCTGACATATGATCCTTTCCATGGGATATAGCTCTGCAGTAATTTCTCCAGAAAGGGTCCTTTCCAAAGTGTGCAGTCCTTCAGGAACAGGTTTATCCAGTGTGGGTACCTCATGGGCCTCAGTTCCTGACAGAAAACTTGCCCTTGCAATAGTCTTTCCATGAGCTGCCTTATGGATGTCTGTTCTGGTGTGATCCTTCATGGACTACAGGAAAACAACCTGCTTCACCACAGTCTTCTTGGGCTTGAGGGGAATGTTTGCTGTCATGCCTAGAGCACCTCCTCCCCTCCTTCACTAATCCAAGTTTCTGCTGGGCTGCTTCTTGCATGTTCTTTCATTTTCTTGCACAGCTACCACACAGGGTTTTTTATCCTTTCTTAAATATATTATCAGAAACGTGCCATCAGCACTGCTGGTGGGATAAACTTTGGCCAGTGGTGGCTCTGTTTTGGAGCCAGCTGGAGTGGTCTGTGCCCCACACAGGGATAGCTCAGAGTCTCTTCTCACACAGGACACACCTGCATCCTCCCACTACCAAAACTTTGCCATATAAACCCAGTACAGGACTGAAAAAAATGTTTTGTAATGATGAATATTAGTGATCTATCCTGAATAAAATGAAGATGTGAAGAAAAATAGAGTACTTTAAAGAAAAATTATTTAGAAGTTCCTCTACCCCACTGTATTCTTCACAGTCCTGTTCCTCATTAAAGATAAAGAAATTTGAAAAGATTTGCACAGTCTGGCTTAGTTCTGTCACTGAGCTCATTTCTACAACTTGCTCAGGCTTGTGCATGTTATGTTGAAGAAATCCAAGATAATTGATAAACTTTTAATTTGCTTACCTTGCTTAAAGCTCCCAATTCTCTGTCATTGTTCAGATGAAGCCTAAGGAATGAAAAGCTTTTATAAATTCCCATAGGTCAGGTTTTGGTATGAATTTACTAGAGAAATACATGATATTAGAAATTATCTTTTCTTTGGGGCAAAATTGTAGTTTGAAAATATATATTAAAGAAAAAATGCTGTTAATAAATAGTAAAGTCCAGTTATTCCACAATGTTGTGGCATATTCGTTTATCAAACAGTTACTAAAATAAAATGTGATACATATTTAGACATTGTGTAGGTAAATATCAAAACTGTTATAGAGAAGCTGGACAAAAAGGTACTTTTGGAAAATGTGATTAGACCTTGGTCAAGAGCAAGTGATAATTTGCAAAAGATTTCAGATTAACTGGGATGAAAAAGGAGGGAAAAAAATTAAAAAGAGAGCTATTAATGAAATACCTGGCTAGAAGAGTGGAGGATATAACTAATAGACAGTATGATTCAGTCAATGATTCAGTGATGACTTGCAGCTAACATTCCAAGAAAGAAAAAATTTGCAAGGTCACCTGTATCCAGGGAGCTGCATTTTGACTAGAATCAGTGCACAGAAGGTTTACAAAATAATAAGGTAATGGAGACTTATCTTGCTGGAAGAAATAAAAGCTTTGGCTCATTAAACCTGGAAAATTAAAGTCCAATTCAATTCTTACACAACTGTTCAATTTAAATATATGGGAGTTGGGAGGTGGGTCTGGAAAAGCAGAAAAGATAAACACTAGGAAGATGTGTGAACTATTTAAACTACAAGTAAAAAGAATAAACAGTTGGTCATGAATAAACAGAATAGAAATTAAATGCCTTATTTAGTATCAGAGTAGTCGTAGAAGTTTTCTAATGGATGGACACCTCTTCAACTCTTGTTAAGAAGCTTGCTTAGTTTATACATTGCACTGTATAATATGCTTGCCCATGAAAGAGGAGGACTACAGCCAGCACCTCAGGAAGATTTTTTTGTTCAACATCCCAACCTCTTGACAGGAGAGGAATTCACAGTACCATAAGCTCACTCCTACTCCCAGCATATAGTAAAAATAGGGATTTCACCCCCTTTCCCAAAGCACATATACATCTCTCTGGAGCCAGTAAATAGTGTGCATCACAAGTGCTGTAATTCATTCATAATAGTCTTGTCTTAAATCTGACTGACTCATTTTTCTTTGTATGTTTTATAGACAAACTATCATGTTACCTGGTAGGTAAGCTGTCTTTAACTTGGTATAAACTTAGTTTTTCTTCAGAAGCTCTGTGTGAAATTGAAAATATACTTGTTATGAATTCAAAAATGCAGTGAGGAATTAAAATTCATAGTCTGTATATAAAACATGAAGTAAAATTAAAATCACATCAGTCCACTACAAGTCACTTATAAGTCCATTGTGGAAAACCCATTAAATTGCTGCCAGTACTGGAAAATAATCTTGTGTTTTATGGATCAGGAGTTGGTTCTCAAATTGTACATACATTCCTAATAATGGTGTGATGAAACTTCAAAACTCGAAACACTGGATTCTGAACCTGGGACAGAGTAACACTCTGCCCAAGGTTCCATTCCATTGTAATGAATGTATATACAATCTGTAACAAGCAAAGAAAATGATCCTTCATAAGCACTGCAAAGGCTTGCATTGCAAGACAGCACCACAGAAGTGAAATAAGTCAGGGATGTCTGCTTAAAATCAGGTTTACTTATCGATTGATATATTTAATACATTATACATTGATATATTTAATTTTAACATTGAAGCAAGTCCAGAGTAGGGCCATGGAGTTTATAAGTGCACTGAAACCCCTCCCCTATGAAGACAGGCAAAGAAAGGTGGGTCACTTCAGCCTGGAAAAGAGAAGGTTGAGTGGAAACCTCATAGCACCTTCCAATATCTGAAGGGGACCTGCAGGGAAGCCAGAGAGGGACTCTTCACCAGGAACTGTAGTGACAGGACAATCTGAAAGAGAAAAATTTAAGTTATATATTAAGAAGAAACTTTTTATTGTGAAGTTGATGAGACACTGGAACAGGTTGCTCAGGGAGGTTGTGAATTCCCCTGGCAGTGTTCAAGGCCAGGTTGGATAAGGCCTTGATTAACCTGGTCTAGTGGGAAGTGTCCCTGCTCATGGCAGGGGGGTTGGAACAGACCTTAAAGATCATCTTGTTCCAACCCCTTAACCTTCTATGAGTCATTCTGTAAGTTGCAGAATTACAGGAGACTTTTCTTATGGAGTAAATAGTAATACAGAAAGAGAGAAAAGAAATACTAAAAATCCTTTCACTTTTCAGTATGAAACCCCGAAGTCTAGCTCCTGGGGAAGAGGAGACTTGACAAATAGTATTTCTTCTAGTTCTCAGCAGCAGCAATCATGACCTTGAGGCAGACATTTATTTTCCCTACCTGAGCATTCCTAGCCATTGAATAAGAGATTCTGTTTATCCCCTTTTCTGCAATCATGAAGACTAAATTCCAAATAAAGCACCACATGAGGGTATACAGTACGACAAATCATGCATGAGTTTTGTTGCTTGAGGCCTTGATTATTTATATACTTGCACATTCTTTTTTTCTTGATCTTTGTTAAAGTAATTTAAATGTTTACATTTTCTTTTTCATTTTAAGGAATTTGCTGAAAAACAGCAGAAGAGCCATTATAGAAGGCCATAAAAGACATTTCATTATAGGTAAATAGAAATGTTATCATCACACTAATGAAATAAAGAAAATAATCCCTTTCTAGCCCTAAAATCAACTTTTAATATAACCAAACACTTGATTATACATTCACTGAGATTCTCCTGTTTGTTCAACAACTAACTTGTAATTGCATGTGGATTATAATTAAAGCTGGCAAGCTGTCCGCTGTGCAAATAATGAATGTAGTTGCCACAGGAAGCTTTGGAAATGTGGTGTGAAGAACATACCATGAAAAATAGGCATTATGATGACTATACTGCTCTGTCATGTTTCGAGCCATCAGTCTTTGATTCAGCCAAGTTTTCTTACAAAGGCAAATTTGTAAAATCTTGATAATCAAAATGAAGACATTTTCTTCTTTTGGGGTTTTCAAGAGCAATTCAGTAAAACTATATTTTCTTTTTCTAAACTTTGATTATATAATTTTTATTAAAGCTCAATTTGAATCACACTCAAACTTCTGAATACTGCTACGTCAAATACTGCAAAAATAACTAATTTCTGCCTTTACAAGAGGAGCACTAAAAGTATTTTCATATATATAGATCTGGTTTTTTTTCTATTGGTGTCAGAATTGTGCTTTCAAAGAAAATCCCTCAAGTGCCTCCACTCGTCATGGCCGAAATTAAATTAAAAGATGCACCAAAAAGTACCATTTAGTGCTCCAGTTGCTAAAGGACATTCAGTCCATGGGATCAGACCAGAGCTACCACAAAATTACTGCTATGCAATGTCTGTGTCAGTCTGCAGCACCACCAATATTGCTTCATAACACAAATTATCTGCAGCCAACAAGACTGTCACTGGTTAGCCATTTTCAGAATATCTCACTCTGAGCAGGAGTGTAATACACTGATAGAAATTTTTCCTTTTCCTGCTTGCAGAAGAGCAGAATAATTATTTGTTTCTTTGTCAGGATTAATACAATAATTTCAGATTCTTTTGTTAAGTAATTTCACAGAATCACTAGGCTGGGAGACCTTCAAGATCATCAAGTCCAAGCCATGCCCTTAACACCTCAACTAGACCAGGGCACCAAGTGCCACATCCAGTGTTTTTTTAAACACATCCAGGGATGGTGACTCCACCACCTCCGCCTGCAGACAATTCCAGTATTTTATCACCCTTTTTGTAAAAAAAACCCTTTTTTTCTAATATCCAACCTCTATGTCTCGTGGCTCAGCTTGAGAGTGTCCCCTCTTGTTCTNTGTCCAGCCACACCTTCCCCAGCCTATGTGATTGCATCTGCCCATCCATCCAACTGTTCCAGGTCTCTCTGCAGAGCCCTCCTACCTTCCAACAGATCTATACATGCTCCCACCTTAGTGTCATCTGCAAGCAACAGAAGCAGTACAAGAAACTACTTTTCTGCTTTATACTAAAAAAAATTGAATTATTTAAACTTTTTTTCCCAAAGATTCAAGAACATTGTTAAAATTTCAATGGTTTTATTATATTTCAATTAATGGGGCCTTAGCTTACTGACCCATATGTTGGGTTTTCAATTTATTTCTGGTCAGTTTCAGAATTTTTTGGCATTTCTAAGACACAGTTAGAGTTAATTGTGATCTCCCCTTCAAACCTTAGAGTGTTGGAGCCAGAACTTCCTTTACTCTGCAATACTACTCTTAGAGTTGGTGCATACGACTTGCCAAAAGAAAGCAAAACACTTTTTCTTCTGAATACTGGTACTGCCACTTAGCACATTTTACCCTTGTTGGCCACTAGGTAACTGACTGTAGTTCTTTCCAGTAACAGAAATTATCTTCTAAGACGAGTCATATTCATGTTCTCCACTTCCCATGACCATATCCAAATTATCCATGCGTCACAGTCAGGAAATAATTTTTAGGTGATATTGGACCACTTCTGTCTGTCAACCTTTTGTGGCCAGTGTTCTGGGTTTGGGGTTTTTTTTAATTTTCTGATGCTATGAATTGGTAAGTTTCAGATGTCAGTTTTCAACTTAATTACTTAATATTGTTTGAGCCTGTTTGTGAAATGTCAATGATACCCTCAGTGATATTTAAGAAGCCAATATTTGTTCTTAGGTTTACTGGTTTTGGCTGGGATAGAGGAGTAACTTTTCTTCATTTAGCTTGTATGGTGTAATGTTTTGATTTGTCAAGAGAACAGTGTTAATAACACAGGAATGTCTTCATTATTTAATTATCTAGTGCTTATAAAGCATCAAGGCCTTTCCTGCTTCTCATGCTTCCCCACTACTGCACATGCTGGGGTTGCACAAGGATTTCAGAGGGATCACAACTGTGACAGGTGACACAAACTGAAGCTGGGGTAGTGTGATTGTTTGTGTTTGGCTTTTTGTGGGATAGACTAGGAGAACCCAAAAAAAACCAAAACAGACTTACCTTAAAGTTACAAAGATAGTTTATTTACACACACTAAAGAATGAAGAGGGAGAAAAATAAAGGAATAAATAAATAAATAAAAAGAAACACTTAAAACACTCATCCTCCCCCACTAATTGTTCACTTTCTCACAAACAACATAAAGAGACAACTTGTGATTTTCAGTCAGTTTTACTATTTGAAGAGTCTTTCATCAATTCTTTAGGAGGGGAGTCTCTCTTAGTGTCATGGATCCCACTGACAACCTAGAACAGTTTTCTCATGGGTTTTAACTGTCACAAACACAGCCGCCCACAGAAACCTGGTTTGTGACTCTTCCCATTAG
>VYXD01014867.1:1326235-1376614 GCA_013397195.1 Hylia prasina | reverse complement strand
TAATTTTATTTCATTTTATTTTTAAGGTATTTGAGATAAATGGCTTGTAGGAGCATCCAGAATACTTTTCCAGGAAAAAACCCGAACAACTAGCTATTGTAAGCATACGTTTTTTCTTCCTAAGTGACAGAAACTAAAAACCAGGAAAAGAGCTGTGGACACAATGAAATTCATGTGAACCTACATGGCCTAGTACCCTAAGCAATCCCAAGCTACCATTAAGAGTCTGCTGCAGGCACTAGAGGGCAGACTGATGCACATCATGGATCTCGCCAACAACAGAGGTCTCAACCTGCTACTCAACTTTCTGCTCATTGTCTTGGTTCTAGTGCTGGCATTTATCCTTGTGAAGCTGATGTGAACCTCTGCGAGGCTCTGCTTCCTGCTCAGATTTTACCCAGTGGATCTAGACACTTTAGACTACCTGAATATAAGTATGCAAAGACTGCAGAGGCTGAAATATCCAACAGTTACAGAATGTGTTCACACCCCAAATTTATCAGAAAGAGAAAGCGCACAAGTATCTACCTGCCTCTGAGTGAAGAAAGCACCTACAGCCTGGCTGGGTACCTGAAGAAACCCAAGAATGCATCAGCAGCTACTGTAGTTTCTCATTGCTAGAGCCCATTGTTATTTAAAGATACACAAATTATTTGCAGCATTCAAGGAACAATTTCTGCAAAAAGGGGACAGCAGAAATCAAACTTTTAAAATAGGATTTCTGTAGAACATATACTTCATGGGAAATGACAGCAGGAAGGCAAACCAAAATGCCAGCTTTGAGTTGACAGCACACATCCAATTACCTGTGGAGAGAAAAGCACAGATGCTGTAAAGGGAACCAAAGACATCCTTGAAAAGCAGCTTGCAGTAGCAGAGATGAGGGTAAGTGAAGGTCAAATATGAAAACATAATTATTATTTAGATCTTTTTTGACCACCTGTGGTTCACTGCAACACCTTAAAAGCCAGAAGCCTTCTGTTATCCAGCATATCAAAAGAAGCAGCTGTCAAAACAACTGAAAAACAAAGGGCCATTACCCAGGGTTATCATAACTCTGCCCAGGAAACACTTGGCACCAGCACGTACACCAGCAGCAGGTGCAGCTGCACAAACCCAAGATGCATTAGAGCCTCAGTATGAGGATTTACCACTTATGCACAGGTCAAGTGAGCAGTGTGGGAGCCCTCCAGCCATATTTGACAGACCACTTGTTACTTGCCAGTGCAATCATCAGTCGATAGCCTGTCCTCACCTCTAGGCATGGAGCAAAAACTTCTTACAGGACGTTCTTTTGTGGCTCTTTACAGGACCATGTACTTTTCCCACAGGGTCTTGGGAAGAAGAGTGACCAACAAGAGCACACTTCTGTTGGAATGATTTTCCAGAAGGCAGTACTAAAAACATAAGAAGTGCTGGGAAAGGAGGGGACCAGAAGCAGATTTTCATACATTACACTGGAGCCAAACAACTTCCTCTTAGCATCTCACTTTCCCAAGTGAAACAGGAAGAGTGTGCACCAACATCTATGTATAGTTCAGTAAATTTATTACCATAGACATGCAAATTAACACGTGCAAAAAAGAGGCAGATGTTTCATGGATAGGGGAAGCCCCAGCTCCAGCTTCCTACTGCCACCAGCACATCCCTGATTCAGCACATATACTGCTGAGTATATTACAGATATGTATTAAATAACAGAATATATCTATTCATGTTCACACCCAGAACTTCCATATGATCACTGTTGTTATTCACTTATCTGCAGGAGACTCATCTAAACTGGATCTGTGAATAGCCTTTTCACAGGAAAAGGCACTATATGTCCAGCAAACCCAAAAGCTTAAGGAAATCCTGCTATTAGTAAGTATCCACATTCCACTCTACGTCCACTCTGCTCCAAAGCTTAGAGAGTATTAGTGTGCTCATTTAGTCTGGAATAAAGTGAATTCTTTATGGTATAGAAGTTAGCATGGAGTACGGTTTGGCACAAGTCCAAAGTGTAGCTCCCTACCAGCTACTATGAAGGAAATTACCTCTGCCCCAGCCAAACCAGCACAATGGCCTAGAGCAGCACAGATAGTTAAAAGCTTTTTTCTCACCTGCTCTAAAATATGTGCAATAAACATTTGAAATGGCTTCTGCAAACTACATACCCATAGCTTTTTGAAGGTGATAGTTAAAGTAGTATGAATTCCAATCTGTTTGCATTTAAAGCAGAAAACTTTGTGCAGCTACATCACAACAAGCACTTCATCATTTATTTTGATAATCTTGGAATATTCTGCTTTAAAAAAAAATCTGTAAATTTATATACCAGAGATATATGTGGTAATGATTACACACTTGTGTATTACTTACAAGAATTCCTGCTGATGCTCGACATAGATGGCTCAAAGCACACCAAAACAAACAGGAAACCCACTCTAGCCCAAAGCAGAATAAGAAGAGTTTCCCAACAAAATGTTTATTCACTGACATAGTGCTTGGGACTACCCAAAGCTTATTATCTCTATGACCTTCTGTATATTCAGTCTTAGGGAAACCACTGTGACACTAGTTGGACCTGACAAAACAGTAAAATCACATATTCCTTTTTAATAAATTGAGGAAGATGAGCCTACTGCCACCAACCAGCATGTGTTTCCAGATCAAAAATTACATATCAAGGAAGTCTGTGACAAACTTTGTTAGTGTGGAGAAACAATCCCCAGCTACAACCCCAGTAGACTCCTCCAGCAATGAATGTGACAGAATCCTCAACAAATGCAGAAACACTGTTGAAATTGAAGCATGCATTTTCCCAAGATGACATATAAAGCTGGCAAAGTTACCAGCTAACAAATGCCAAGGCTCTTTTTGCAATCAAGCACAGTCCAAGTTTGGTTTCCAATCATCTGCTAGCACTTACTCCAGACTGAACCTACAAGCTCCTTATAATGAATGGAATCCCATTTGCTGGGTTACCAACTTCACAGTGAAAGGAAAAGACCATAAAAGGGTAGTTATGGCTTACAATAAAGCTAGCCAAAAGTGATAATCCCTCATGTTAAAAAGTTCTATATTCCTGAAAAGTATGGTTTCATCAAAATGTGATATAGGAAAAAATTTGATATTATTAACTTTAATTTTCTGATCTAACAGGATTATAAAAAAACCCTAGCTTTGAGTTGACCTGTAAGAATGAAGCTTTATGCAGCAACAGTGTTATCTTACGAATGTTATGACTTTTCTTTCAATTAAAGTTTTACAGCTTTGTTTACCAATGTTCAAATATGCAGGCAGTTTACTTTCTTCCTTTTCTGCTTTGTAACGAAAATTGTTCTAATAACTCTAAACTCGTCATTGCATTAAAACTTAATTTCCAGCAACTTTCATATACATGGTATGATCAATCCAATGTTTTCCTCATTAAAAAAACCACAAAACCTGGTACATTAACGGTAAGGATGCACTTAAGTAATTTCCACCTATTATCTCTCCAATATTCTGACGTAATTTAGCACACCATGAAATCATACAGATGCTCTGTACACTGGAATAAAGAGTTTCATACTGTGATACTTACAACACTGTGCAAAGTTAATATGTAGATATGCAATCTTCTGAAGCTTTCCTCCTTTGTATATGATCTCCAACAATTTTAAAGGCATGCTTTCATTTTAAATCTAATTTTTGGACTAGCACACAGCATGTACCTACTTGTATTCAGATAACAGGATAAATAATAGGATCAGACTTTAAGAAATGCCATTGCTTGAAAACATAGAGCCTTTTAATTTAGATTTTATGGCCTCCAAGTTCAATAAATGGGAAATGCTGTTGTGTGTTATAAGCACTTTTTTTCCCTTAAAACAGTCCTTATCACACATTTCCTTATTCAGAGATCAGCTATATATTGAAAACAATTAAAGAATTAAGTGTATGGTGAAATAAAAATTCTGCATGGAAAACATTTTCATTTAAGCAATATTTCTTTGTTTCAGTGCATAAACTGAACAACTGTTAAAATCTGCTCCCAGGAAATGTGTAGGAGAATGTTTATTTTCAAAAAGCATACATTAAAAAACTCACATTAGCTAAGGAAATGCATTTTCAGATACAACTCCATAATGTTACACAATAACCAAAGACCAGATTCTCCTTGGAGATTTATTTCTGAACTGTAAAATACCCCACCCACAGCTGAAGGATGCACCTTCTCTAAGAGGCGTTCTGTTCTTCCACAGCACATTTTCTGCAGTTGGAAACCTGACCACATCCTGAAGGGCAATCACAATGTAGCTGTAGGTCGTCTTCTACCCAACACTCTGAGCTTCAGTAACAATGTACAGGAAATTTATTTTACAACCCATGGTTTACAACTGAAATGGAAAAACCACATGATAGGCATTTTAACTTGGGGAGCAAAGTATAAGAAAACCACTGAGTTCAGTCAACTTGAAGCGGTCAACTCCCTACTAAGGAAGCAGAGAATCTTAAGCTTGAAAGTAATTAACTTGGAACAGCTTTTTCCATTAGTCTTTAGAGTAAACAAATAGAAAGGTTGTCTGATTTTACAAAATTAACTCTGAATTAGAGTTTTCTATAGTGAACTTGAACTATCTATATAGTCTATATGTCTGTGAGGACACAAAAATTTATTTGCAGCGTGTTAAGTCCAACAGCCCTTCCTGAACCATCAGTCCTCAAAACAATCAACTCAAAGTTGTTGATGTCTGTTCTTACCTCGTTAGTGATAAGCTGGCAGAAGGGGAGGCTACAGAGTGCAGCTATCTTAAAGATGCACAAAGCTGCTCTAGATGAACAGTTGACAGTAAAGTTTGTTGTATTCCCTGTTCATGGTAGTACTAGTTTTAAAGCAAAATAATAAACTATTTTTTTTTCAGTCCCAGAAAAACCACTACATTTCCATCAGGATATATATATATTAGAAGCAAAAAAGTAAACGTAATCCTTGCTAAAAGGAAAAGAAAACCAAAAATGTATACAGAGCTGTGGCTTTTGCCCCTTTTGTAAATCATCAGCTTCCTCTTACGCTCTTAGATATATATTCCATTTAGGGTTGTAATTTTCTTGGTTTCTCAGAAATAATAAAATACCAGTTCTCAGGTACATGTGATCTCTGAAAAAGGCCACAGCAGAATGATGCTCAGGTTTTGTTAAAAAACAGGTGTCAAGACAGGAAGAACCATTCTTGTTTCTTCATTGCTTCTGGCATCTCTCCTCCTTACAGGTGTAACCTCTGTCAGAAAGACAGGAGGGCAGGGAGGGACATCAGGGGATGCCTCTAAGGACCCAAAGGCTCACTGCTCTCGCACATGCTTTAACCTTCTCTGGGTCCTACTTCACAACCACATCTCACTCAAAGGCATAAAACAGATCCCACTTCAAGGCCCAGCAATATGACTCTAGATTATGCCAATGGAAGTGCTTGCTAAGGCCACCAAGAATTTCCTCCACAGAGATATAAAAGTTACAGGTGAGAAAAAAAAAAAAAAAGGCGCCAGTTTTAGGCAAAATGTCAAATCTCAAAAACCTGGAAAGGTGCAGCACCGTTTCTGAATCGAAGTCAAAGATAAATAATGCTTGTGTTCCCCCTGCTGGCTGTGTCCTCCAAGCACAATTCCATAGAAATGCCTGCATGGTTGAGTTTTTGAGTAACTGTAATAACACATACAGAGCTTCATCTCCTTCAAACATTTAATTTTGCCTTTGTACTCTATTTCAACATGGTCAGAGGGAGAAACCACTTCTGAGACATGAAGGACAAAAGCTTGGACTTGTTTTGATCTAACAAAAATGTATTTCTAAAACACCCATCCTAAAGTGTTGTAAAGGCACATGTAAGATGATAAAGAGGCATGTATCTAAATGAAGTAAAGTAAAAAATAAACCTTCCTCTACTGTTGTGAGACACTGTCTGGGGTACAGCATACAGTTCTGGTGTACCCGACATAAAGAAGAATGTTGGAGCAAGTCCAAAGCAGGCCACAAAGTTGGTAAGAGGACTGGAGCACTTCCCCTATAAAAACAGGCTGAGGAAGGTGGGGCTGTTCAGCCTGGAGAAGACAAGGTTACATAGAAACCTCATAGCAACCATCCAGCATCTGAAGGGGGCCTACTGGAGTTCCCTCACAGGAGTAATGGGTACAAACTGAAAAGGAAGAAATTTAAGGCTGAGTATTAGGAAGAAATTCTTTACTATGAAGGTGGTAAGACACAGAAACAGGTTGCCCGGGAAAGTTATGGATGCCCCAAGCCTGGCAGCGTCCAAGGCCAGGCTGGATGAGGCTTTGAGCCACCTGGTCTAGTGGGAAGCGTTCCTGCCCATGGCTGGAACTAGAGGATCTTTAGGGTCCCTTCCAACCCTTAATAGTCTGTCATTCTGTATATTTAAACCCAAGAAGAGAACCACCAGTAACCTGATCACAAATCTCATAGCCAGCACCACTGGTGGCTGCAGCCAGCCACACATCTCAGGTGTTTGGGAAGACTTGAATGAATGGACAGACCAAACTCCCTCATGGTACCCTGCTATTGCTTCCCAAACCCCTCCTGTGCTCCTCAATGCCACCAGCACATGCCAACTGCCCTGAGTCCAGCTGGCAGTGCCCTGGACCCAGCCTCAGCACTGAGCCAGTCTCTGTCACTTTGGTTCTGAGAGGAGCCCATCAGCCTCTGCTCCCTACCTGGGGAATTTATCAGCATCAGAATCTTTGAAGTGCTTAGAGAAAGATGAGGGTTTCTGTAGCAAAAAAAGGTAGAGAGTGGCTACCTATAACGTCAGGTTTTTAAACAAACCCTTAGAGATTACTGTTAGTTTGACCATACTAATTGGCTTCAGTTTTCTTATGTTGTAAACAGAAAACCCAACTAAAACCAGCCTCATAAAAACCCAATCCAACAAACACCACCAAAATCAGATCATCATTGAGAGCAAAACTGGATGCTAAGAATCTCTAAACTTGTCATTCTTTCCATCAATATACAACAGAAGGAACAACAAAACCTGAGCACATCTCTGTAAATTACCTCATGTACTTCAGGCAGAAAACAGGAAATCTGAACATACAACTAGATTATCTCTGCTGACATAATATCCTAGTCTAACCCTAAAATGCTTTTCAGAGAAATTTATATATTATATACTGGGTTTTTTTGTCAAGCCAAGTCAAACTGACTACACAGGTAAACGTGAACATGTAATTTTTAAATACTACCTTCCTGCACAAACTGTACTTCCCCATTAGGGGAAGAGCTGGAAACAAAGCTACGAACTGCGATGTTAGAAAGGGTTACGTCTCTTAAAACTATGTGCTTGATAGTCTCAATATGAAAACATTTCAAGTATGAGGCATCAACCACATATACTATCTTATTTAAATAAACCGGACTTGTTGACTGCTGTTAGTTGATTTTTATTAGTTAAAAAATAAGCAGTAATATCAAACTGAATTCTGTTTTTAAGTACTAGGCATAAGGAGACTGAATATTCATTCACCCTTGCACTACATGAAAGTCATTCTTATTTTGCTGAATGCATAAATGCAGAGTCTTTGTAAGCCCATTCAAGTCAAAATACCTTCACATTTCCCCCACTATGCAGTTACTCTAAAACTGTTAAGAAGGTTAGTTGATGAACCTCTTTCTGTGTCCAGCTTCAGATAAAGACATGTTAGTCCCATGTGGACAGGTACAGTGAATCTGAGTAAACTGTATGTAGGCAGACAGCAGAAATAAAGGAAAACCCAAGAAAGCTAATGCTGACAGGCAGCAACAGCCCCTATCAATGCTTAAAAATACCATCACCTGGTTAGGAGCACGTGTTCCCTTTCCTGTTTCATTAAACCCTGTTATTCCTCCGGCATAACACAGGACGCCACATGATGGCAGCAAACACTAAGGTTTATCCTTACCTGCACAGGCTGGTCACCGGCTACTCTAAAGTCTTCGAGCTGCTGCATGTGCCATGCAGGCACGCCGTAGGGCTCCTCAGCAGGCCTGCAGTCCAGGGGATTTGCCCGTAGCTGCTCCTTGAGCCACATCTGAGTCCTCACTGCCGGCTGGATGGGAGCTCCGCTCACAGCCTGCTGTCCCAGCGTCGCGTATCTCTGGCCCAAAGCTTCACAGCCGCCTGCCGTAGGTTTGCTTTCAGGTAAGGCACTGTAGGTCAAGTCTAAGGCGTGTCTCCTACTTGGGGAATCTGAAACAAAGTTGTCTTTGCTGCACGTTTCAAATTTGTATTTGCAGTCCAGTAGAGAAGACCGTTTTTTCCCCATTTCTTTGTCCTCAATTTTTAGCAACTCCATGCTGTCATGCAAACAACTTGGCCCATTTGTCCTTAATTGAGGTGGCACAGCTTTGTCCGTACCAGCCCTGTATTCCACTGAATGACTACTTCCATCTTGGCTGAAATTATTTGGTGAGCTGAGTTTAGACAAAGAGGACCATTTCCTTACAGGTCTTGCATCTTTCATGTCAAGAGAACTATCCAGGGCTCCCTGATTTCTGCCTCCTCCTGACCGTACAAAGCTTGTACTCCATTTTGAGCCATCAGACTTGAAAGCTTCCCTGTGTTTGGAAAGTGAAGAGCTGGCACTAGACAGCATCACATGGGCAGTGGGAATAGAAGCCAGTGATCGGCTGGGCTTAAATGATGATGTACCACTTGAAGTTGAATGATCTGTGAAGAGAAATTTATCACATAAATAAATGCAACACAGAGCTCATTAGCATTACTTCAGATAGGACAAAATACCAATATCAAGGTGAAATGCAAAAATAGAAGGTAAGAAGTTTCTTGACAAAATAGGGCCTTCTAGATCATTCTAAACCAAGAGAATGGAAACCAATTAAAGTGGAAGATTTTCAAGTTTATTTTGCTCAGGTGTCATGATTCCAAAAAGAAAAGCGCACCAAGCATTGGCAACAGCAGCTTCAGACAGAATTCTCAGCCTGTGAACTCAAAAAATCATTCCCACCTTTAAGGCAGCAGGATGGATTTCTCCCCCACCCCACATAATACTAAGGAGCTTCTATATCACAAACAGTAGATGTGTTCAGGAGCCCAAACTCTTCCATCATCCCCCTTCTCATTTTTTCTCATTTTTTGAAGGCAAAACAATTCAATAAATGTACTTTTTAAAATGGCAATGCTGTAGACAAGCCAGTTTAATAATGGTCACTTGGACAGAGTTATTCATCTGTTCTGGATCTCACCAATTTCCAAGTTCCTGTGCTGTGTTTGGCTGAGAAAGAGTTAATTTCCTCCACAGTACCTGGTATGGGGCTATGTTTTGGATTTGTTCTGGAGACTGTGTTAGTAATTTAGGGATATTTTAGTTCCTACAAAGCAGTCCTTACACACAGTCAAGGCCTCTTCTGCTTCTCAGGCCACCAGTGAGGAGGCTGGTGGTGCACAAGGAGCTGGGAGGGGACACAGCTGGAAGAGCTGACCCCAACTGACCAAATGGATATTGTGTATCCTATGGCTCCATGCGCAGCAATAAAACTAGAGGGAAGGCTGGTTTGGGACACTGCTGCTGAGGCAACAGTCAGCTGGTGGTGATCAACTGCTTACATTTGTAGCCTTTCTTGGTTCTTATGTCTGTTAGTTTTCTTACAATATTTTTCTTCTTTTCGATTATTAAAGTGTTTTTATCTCAACCCATGGGTTTTTTCACTTTTACACTTCTAATTCTCTCCCTTGTCCCACTGGGGTGGGGGCAGGAGGTGTGAGCACGTGGCTGTGCATTTACAGACCCAAATACAACACGACAGAGACACTGTGTCTATCAATTCATAAAATCTTTCCCAAGTCGAAATATCAAGAACAGAGAAATCAGCAAGGTGGTATTCAGGAGGAAACAATAGATCAAAGATGAGAGAGGTAAAGGAGAAGTTCTCGGAAACTGGCTGAGAGCTCTCACACACCCAACAACGTGTGCTCAGCATGTCACAGGCTGCGGGCTACCAGAAATAAACATTTAATTCCCTCATTAGAGGATCAGCTCCCACCGAGTCAGGTTCATGGCAGACAGAATGAAATCGCTCTAATTAAAAGATTCTTCTGGTGTCCCTTTTACCAAAAAGCAAAACAGATATATTCTTCTTATTTCTTTTATCCTCACCTAGAGAGTACCTCTTTCTCTGAGATTTGTCAGCTGCTACATGAATTCATACTGGGATAATTTAAGAGTAAAAAAAAAATTGCTCTACAACTGGCATAACCAGTTTGATGGCTACACTAGGTTACTGTGATTTGGTGAAGCCAGAACACATTTTTTATTAATTAAGCACACTTCAAAAGCATGTAGTTGATGCAATATACCACACCACACACAGGAAAAGGAAGAGACCTTCCAATAGTGCAAAAACTTTCAAAAATGGTAGCACTTATTTTTCCACATACACAAATATCCCTACCTGCAACTTGAATATCCCTCCCTCTTTGGGATCAGACTCCCTCACTTCCTGCACTTGCAGCCCAATACAAAGTAATATAGTCCTACTGTCACACTCTTCATGAGAAAAATGTATTATGGCCCACCCAAGAATAAACAGCTCCCTGTTTATTACGTAGTTAGTGCCAGGACTCCTAGAAAGGCAGGAAATCTTGCTGAAACCTTCCTGCCTTCCCCATTTCAGTGCAGAAGCTCATGCCACAATTTCTTGCCTCCACACACCCACCTGCTTTCATAGTAGTTACAGAACATTGCTCTCTGTAAAATTTGGAAAAACTGTCAGAGTTGATTGAAGTGGACCAACAGTTTAAGAGCTTTTCATAGGGTGCTGATGGTGGCCACAGGGGCTGTCCTGTGCAGGGCCAGGAATGGGACTTTGATGATCCTTGTAGGTCCCTTCCAATTCAGGATATTCTCTGATTCTATGATAAAGTTAAATGCAAAGTAGAATACTGCCGGCTTGTTACCTGATTAATCATGCTGCTAATTTATGTGGGGGTAACATGTTTTGCATGCAAGATGGAAGATCCTCCTTCCTCCCTACAGTTCTTCCTTAAAAAAATCCTATACTGCAGAGAGCAACATTTTTATTGGCTGTTCTGTCTTGATATTGCTCAAGAGGTAGGACATGTTAAAGAGGAAGACAGAAGGCCACACAACCCCTTTCAAGCAGAAGGAATCACTCTTACCAAACACATCAGTGCCCACAGATATTGCAACACTGGAGATGGTGACAGCAAACACTACTCGTGTCCAAATTGCGCTATGCACACAACATGTAACCTTTTTGCCTGTGCCAGGTACAGTATCAACTTCTTTCAGCTCTGCCTCCTGGCACATCAGACACTGCATCAAAAGCCACGACAAATTGGGTACATCTGGCTATGCTGCATAGCAGGGGCTGCTTCCAGTCCTGCCCTGCAAAGGAAATAAAGATACACAGCCACCTGTCTGAGGATGTCAAAGCAGTGACGAGAAAGCAAGAGAGGTATATGACCTGATGGAGCTGGAGTCTCAAACAGATATATCATGAGATGGAAAGGGCAGGTCGGAGTCCTACTTTTGGAGAGCATGCAGCAGAAGAGCAGGAAGAGAAGGGGAAGTAGGGATGGAAACACACAGAAGAGTGAAACGCATCTCCTCTTGTACAGGTAACTCCTTAGCTGGAGGCTGCTCGCTTTGTAGCATTCAAGAAAACTAACCTTTGTACTGAGCCTTACCTAGAAGCTGAATCTGACACAGCACAGTCCAGCAAAGGCAGCAGTCCCAGGCCTTTTTATATCCAAAGAAAATATGAGTATATTAGGATTCAAAAAGACCTGACCTATGTTTTAGGCTATGCAGCTTTCTAGGAGTAGAAATGTTACACCTGCAAGAGTAAGGTAAAAGAGATCCTGTATACATGTATCTGTAAAATTTAAAACAATAAAAAATATATAATAGTATTTAATACAGCATTTTCCATCTAAAATGCTGACAATGTTACCTATACATGGTCTTCAAACTAAAATTAAAAACGATAATAATTAGAAATACATTAGCTCCTTCCTTTATTAGATTACAGACTAATATGTGGTAGATTTTTATTTTTCCTTCTTCTAAATTTAATTAAATTAAAAATTGATTAATTTTGAGTTAAGATTTAAACCTCTTTTCCTCACTTCCAATTCTAAACTCTTCAAGCAGATTTGAACTTGGATTGCCACTTATATCCAAGTACAGCTGATGGGTGTCTCCAATAATTTGCCTCAAAGAGAAACACAGTAATTTTGGCTTCAAGTTGTCCTAATTAGTCTTCCCATTAAAGCTCACTGAAACATATGAGAAAATTCACACTTTTTCTTCAAGCATATTGCTCAAGTCTGCCCTGCCTGCAGGCTCAGCTGGAAAGAAAACCAGTCTGCCTTCAGAAAGTTCTCGCGACACAAAAAGCAGGAAATTCTGTAATTTCATTGAAAACAGGAGAGAATACAGAAAGCATCATGAAACTTAAGAGACATTACTTCTGTAGACACAGGAATAAGCTCCATCTGGCCAAATCCTGCCAAAGGCTACTTTATCCAAGCAGCAGGTTTTTCCCTTCCATACAGGCAGGGGTAAGCAAATGCCAGTTCAGAACCGAAAGCGCTCTCTCCTTGGGATTACTTGGGGTTTACTTCACTGATCTGGTATTTATTTGAAGATTACAAACACTCTCAAACATGGCTTGTGTGTCTCCAGACTCTTTCAAAGCTTAAAACTGCTCTCCTTAATGAAAGCTGAAAGAGACGAGAGGATAAAAAAGTAGCTAGATGCTACTGGTTTTCCTTTCAGCAGAAGTAAGATTATATGACAAATTTTTCTTTTCAATTATCTTAATAACTTTTTTGGGGGTCCACCACAAAACTCCCTGGAGCACTTTCTAATAGGCATGACATTTTAAAACCTGATCCAATACTTCCAAAGCCACACAAATAAGAGAATTGAAAGCATACTATTTTAAAAACACATTACAAGATTTCTACCATATAATAGCAGCAGATGGAATAAAAAAATGAAGAACATTTCATATGGCTTTCTTACCATCTTGTGTTACAGTTCTGAAATATTTAATTACTGCTTATCTGGCATAGAAAATAATGTAACAGAATCAATTTTGGTCCTAATAAAAAACTAATCATGAAGAGAAAGCACAGCAGGCATTTTCTTCTGGAAGAGGAGCAGAAGAAAGAAACTTCACTATAAAGTTAATGAACACCTACTCATTTGCATTTTCCTGTGCAGTGCTTTTTAAAAAGAAAAATCTCTGAAGTCATTTCTCAGGCCAGACATACCACTCTCATGCAGCTACTAAAATCCTTATCTGTCGCCTAACAGTCAGTCAAAACACACAAGTCAGAAAAGGTTCACTGTAACCCTAAACAACTTCTCAAGCTGCAAAATTAAACCAGTACAACGAGAACTCCTACATAAGACACACCTCTGGATGGGACAAATTCTTCACTGTTCCAGATAAGATATTATCAAACAATAGCAGAGTAATCAGCTAATACAGTTACCCAATACTAATCAAAATCAAAATGCATTTGATACACATGTTTATGGGATGCATGTTTATCTAATGCCACTGAAAAGGGTGAACCTTCCTTGTGTGAAGGACTTTGAAATTTGATCTTTTATCCAGGGTATAATTAGAACGCCCTGATCATGGAGAAAAACACCAGTATTAAAAACAGCTGACCTTCTCTTCTCGACCTCCCTTCCCACCCACCCCCCTAAAACACTGACATAGGTTACCCCAATGCAGGAAAAAACTGAACTATTCTTATTAACTGAGCAGAAGATAAACAGGGGAAGTTGAGCCTCCATTATACAAATTGAATGTCTTGAATCTGACTGTGGAACAGAAATGAATCTTTTGCAGAACAAAAGCTCTGACATTCATTATAGGATGTCACTTCCTCTGAACTGTTCTGTAGCTCTTAACTGCATGGATCCCAGCAACAAGTCACAAACAATTCTAGCATCCAACACAGGACTGAAGCAGCCACCAGTCTTCCATCTACCATGCAAGCATGTGGGTGCTTCCCATAAATCTCCAAAACAGCTGTTTTCAACAACAGAAGTGTCTAACTCTCCTGGGAGCTGGCTGAAAGACAAAGACAATGATGTGCCATGACAGCAGTTTTGACAGCAGTATTGATGCGACATGTGTGTTCCTCCCTGCCTACCTACTCACAAACTGGACAGGCCTTAATGCAGCAGATATAATCAGATGAGCCAAATGAGACATTTCAATGTGGCCAGGCAGGAGGCCAGTTCTAGTGAAAAGTCCTAAGGAGACCGACCCATCATTCTCTGGAAGCAAAAGCACGCCTTTACAGGGCGCAGCAGCACTCACAGGAATGGTTTGGGCTTGGTTGGTTTGTTGGGGTTTTTTTTGGTACTGTCTAGAATTCTTCATCATTCTTTTTACAAGCCTTTTTCATATTACTTCAAGTTCACTATGTCAAAATACAAAGTGAATGAAAGAAGGAATCTTTGCAAATAGCTCTCTTCCAAAGAATAAATAAGAACATGCATCACAGAAAGCTGTGACAGAAAAGGAAGCACTACAGACAAAGCAGGGAACTGTTCAGACATTTAACAAGTTTCGTATGAGAAAGAATTCCTAAACATTATTTGTTTATAAAGTTCTGTGTTTGAACAGCAAGGAACTAATATAAAAGAATAACTAACAAAAAACTTACTAGAGGCAAAATATAATACTAAGTAAAGCTAATTTAAAATAATATTAAATGCTAAAATATTTACTGCCAGTAAACCAAGATGGTTGTGTCACATCTATGCCTTCAAAGCAGAAACACTCATGTGGTGTTCAGAAGCAAGTCCAATTAATGTCAATTGGAAAAAAGAAGGAAGTTCACTGCCTTCCACCATCACCATCACTGTACTGCCAGTATCAATCAGAATTCTTTTACATAAGATGTGGGTTGCAAACTCCAAGTCAGTTCGACTTTGTTTCACGTTAATTGTATGGGATTTTCTGTAATCTACTGCGCTGCATACCAAAGGAATGCAAGTTGTACCTAAAAACTTGCTAGTCTTAAAAGGTGAAGGAAATTAAAAGCTATATAATTCACAAACAATTTGAACAGTAAGGCTGCAGTTGGGATGAGATTTTTCAAAAACTGAAGCAATTTTGTTGCTTTTAGGACTTCATTGCAGATGAAATACTGGTAAAACTACTATCCCAAAGCAACGTCATTGTAGAGAGAATGAAGGAAATAAAGGGTAAGACAGCCTCACAGCCCTCCTACAATGTACAGATAACAAAAAAACACTACAAGGCAAGTTTAAAGGATTTTTAGCAAGCAGAGCAGAAAGCCATGCTGGAAAGAGTAAAAGCTGCACTCCTAAGTACCAGAATGTCATCCACACTTAGGCAAGGAAAGAAATGCAGAGGTAACACTGAGTTCCAGCAAATGACAAACAGCTTCTTAGACATGCTTACAAAGGGAATGCTACACACATATGAACATACTTGAACAGAAAATTTCTGGTACTGAAATACTCTTTCACAAATAAGCTCCTTGATCAAGTCTCATTAGGGCACAGCCAACACTCACTGGCTTTGATTTATTTAAAGAGTGTTGTCCCATGCTTGAGAGGTCATCCCTGTACCTTAACATCGGGTTCCCACCACGCCTTCTGAGACAGCAGACCTGCAAAAACCTCATTAGCAAAGTTCTTAAGATTCTACCAGCAAGAACACACAACTAACACAGAGGGCCACGCCTTCACATGGTCTCAACTTGGCACTACAAATCAATCTCTGCATTCCTCATCCCATTTCAAGAGCCCAAGTTCTTAATTCTATCACTTAATTTAGATCACAAGAGGCAATCTGAGCATCTTCCCAAAGAATTGCACAGGGGTGATCAAACCAAAACTAGTACCAAAACGAAGCACACAGAGATCATACATTTGCTTTTTTGATCCGACATGATGAGTTAAAAAAAATTACACAGGAGACAAGCTCTGCAGAAAATGTTAAGTTTTCTCCTATGTGCCACTGCAGTCAGATTTGAGGTCAAAGTTCTCAGTATTAACTGACATTAAAATACATTTGGTAGAATGACCTGTCATCCAAAACACTCCTCATTAAAAGTTAATACACATTCCCATGACTTATATAGCTGTTCTGGGTTTGTATTTTTTTTGTGCAAGAAAATACTGAGTAAAATGATCCACATTCTGCTTTAAAATAAACCTCTTTAAACTAGCTGTTTGGCAGTACCAATTATAAGACTCAAATAATAAAATTTTACGTGTGTTTCAACAAAAATTTCTAACAACAGTTTGTGTTTTGCAGAAGTTGACTTCAGGGAGAGTGTACCAAGGCAGTGCAACAGTTTTTGTTAGGGGAAAACAAATACAAACTCCACAAACAAACAAAAAATGGCAAGTGCATGTGAGTGGTACAGTAAACCTGAGGTCTTAACGCTCATTAGGTATATTTGCAGAGAGTTAAAAGAAAACCCCCAAGCCCCCAACATACCAGATACATACCAAGTATATCTGTCCTGCCCAAGGGATCTAGCATAGCTGGTATTTCAGGAGACAAAAAAAAAGTCTGCCTATTAATATTTCTGTGAAGTGCCATTTACCCAGCAATATCTAGGCTAGTAATACTCAGATGGGGAATCCACAACTCCAAAAGAGAAGCGTCTTTGAAAAAATTTAGTAACTTCTACTCTTGAGCCAGATCTGGGTCAACTTAGCTCACTCACATGAAACCCAGATTCAGAAGATGATATAACAGGGCACTGTAAGGGAAAAGTAGCAGTGTATAGAGGTGAGATGCTGCCACTTAAAAATTAAGTCAGGCATCAGTCCTGTGCAACAAGGACAGCTCTGACAAATGGGCACACATTCCAAAAAGCAGCAGGCAAAATTTGATTTACAGAAAAAGATTATTCAGCAGAGAAAAATAAATTACAGCAAAGTCAACTACTGCAAGATTCTATCCTTGTTTTCCCTACTCTACTCAATTATTCCAGATGCCAATGTTAGAGAAATCTGAAAGTACATATTTATTAAAAGAACAAGTGACAAATACAATACCATGGGATATTTAACTGAAGCAGAAAATATTTCACGGATTTTATCTGAGCAAATAGTCGAAAGCAAACAGCAGGTAAGCCCAAGAGCAAATTTTTACTCCGTATCAGTCACTGAAAACAAGTTATTTATGACTGCTATTGGTCCAAGCTTGCAATGGACATCTGTTAAATTAATCTGTAAAGAGAAAGGCTAACCTAACTTATATATAAAATCTCTTTAGATGAGAAAACTGAGCACGTTAAGATAGAAATATGACTTAAAAGAATTAACTTGTTTTACCAGAATACCTTTCGATTTATGCACTTTGCCTCTTCAACCAAGGATATCACAAACCCACAGCCAAATATAATAATGATTTCACGAAAGACAACAGAATAAAGGATGATCTGAACAACTATTTTCAAGAAATTAAACTGTCCCAGCAGTAAGTGGCACACACACAAAGAGATCTCCCATCCTCAATTCGTTCTCTTGATGTGCCTCTTTACACTCAGCTTCAGCTTTGGTGCTATTTTGCTGCCATACGTGTATAGCACCTGAGAGAGAGCTGTGTTACAGGATGTTCACTATGTGAGTACATGTGAGTTATATGCAGCTGGCCACCACAAAATAGAAAAAAATCCTATGCATGTGATGTGGATGCTCTTGTGCAAATGAGCACAAACCAAGCGAAAGAGAAGTTTGTATCCCACAGCATCTATCTTCTCCAGCCATCTAAGAGCTATTTTAAAGGAACAGTTATATAACTAAGTAGAACCATTTTTAGATTAATGGGTTCTATTTTCACCCCCCCAGATAAGAGGATAGAGCAATATTCCAGAACAGCAGTCACGCAAACAGGCAACTTGATTTTGTTGAAACAGAAGTATGAGTGAAAACCAATACTGCCACAGGGAGTTCCTTTTGTCTTTAGTTGTCTCATTTTTTAGAAGTCCAGATCTTAACTTGCATTTGCCCTTTTATGAAGGCCATCTACAGCTTCCAATTCCATTTCCCAACAAAAAGCACTTAACAGTGAAGACATGAAGAAATCAAATATCCCCCTAGGACCTTCTTTAAAAGTAATGGTCAAAGGGGAAAAATACTGCGGATGCCACAACGTATCTGTTTCTCCTTCTTTTCTGTATCTGTAAGATACCCATGCCACAAATACCATCTACTTCAACACCCTCTTGCTGGCATTATTTTTTCATCTCCAGCTAGGTATGACTCAAACCTGGAGTAACAGCCTATCAGAACAGAAATCCACCCCTGCCCTCCAGAAGGGGATAATTCTAAGTATTTCTGTTCTTTGTAAGAGAACACCCAGTACCAGGTACATACCTACCCTTTCCTACACCTGGACAGATGCAAGCTGTGCTTTCTCAGTCTCCACAAGCAACTTATTTGTATTATCCCAACTCTGTAACTTACCTCTGATGCCATCTCCTACAACAACATTCCCAGATTAGCTAGGCTGACACCTTTCAGCAGTGAAACTACCTCACCTAAGATGTGAAGGGCAAAGGACGTTCACGTGAAGACAAACTCACAAGAGGAGAGTTAAGAGACGCCCTCTAACGCAAGGGACCACAGCAAAACCTGAGGGCTCCCAGAGAGCACTGTCATTCCAGAGACTTAAAATTCTGTGGTTGACCAAGGTATGCATCAATACCTCACATTTTCTTCATAACTACAGGTAGAAACAGAGCCCTCGATTTAATGTCAAGTAACTTTAGAAGGTTAAATCCCACTTTCAAGGAGACTGGAGTTTCTGGCTATGTTTTTGAGATAATTACCCACTAATGGCAGTTTAATCCCTAAGTTTCAACTAAGACTGTCTTTATACTGAAATAATTAAAAAAAATTAAATATTAAAGTATTTAGATTCAACTGGTACCTGTTGTGCTCACCACAGAGCAGTAGATGTCTTGGTTCACAGCCCACCAGGAATAGCTCTAACAGGACCAGCACTCTTCAGTTTTATGCTAGGCCACACATAGGGGGAAGAGAGAATGCACCTTCAATTTTTCTCCCTCACACTTCAGCTTCATTTCGTCCACTGATCTCACTCAGCTGAGCCTTGCACAGTAGTCATCCTCCTAGCTTACCTAACTCTCTTTGGGAGCCCCAGCCTGGACCCATGATCACAGAACAGAATCATTTAGGTTGGAAAAGACCTTCAAGATCATTGAGTCCAACCATTAATCCAGCACTACCAGGTCCCACACTAAAACCATGGCCCCAAGCACCATATCTACACGTTATCTTTTGAAAACCTCCAGGGATGGTGACTCAACCACTCCCCTGGGCAGCCTGTTCCAATATCTGACAGCCCTTTAACTGGCAACTCTTCCAAGTATCACACAGACTTCTGCACAATTAGAACACACGCACATTACTCAGATGGAAACAGAAATACTTTTACAGGCAGAAGCAGGTGCTGTGAGGCTGCCATGGGTCCAGTGAGGCAGGAGGGGCTACTGCTTGCTGGCTCTCACTGCTTCATAGCAGGACTGTCCCTGCCTGACTCCTTCCTCCTGCTGCAGACCAAGGTCAGCCCAGGTCGCCAAGCACAGCCAGCCTGCCTTGCTGCAGCGCTGCCGCTGCTGCACACCTCCTGGAGGCACTTCGTGGGCCACAAGCAATTCACTTAATATGCTTTGGGAATGCCTAGATCAAGCAATAATCCTTTCCAAGGGCCAGAAATCATCCCCAGCAAGCCCAAAAATTCAACAGTTGCCTCAAGAAGAACTTAACTCACTAGGGGAGTCTCTCTCCTTCAGACACTGATCCGCAAATGGTAAAAGAGATGGTAACATGTTAACAGGAGCTAATATTCAACTGAAGTAGGTCTGTTGCAGACCTAGGGAAAACCACAAAATTTAAATAAGAAATTGTGGGAACAAAAAAAAAAAGAAAGAAAACAAATGTTAGTAAAGCCCTGTAAGGTAAATGCAGAAAGAAGTAAAATACAACATTGCAGAAGTAGCTTTAGCACTCTATTTTCCAACATTTATGTTCTTTGCTTTGCTACTCTACTCTTCATTTACTACACACTAATATCACCTTTCCTTAAAGTTTCTTAGACACGTCAGGGCTTTGATAACAAACTAACAGCCTACTCCACATGTAGGCCACCATCTGGAACCCAGCTCAGGTCACAGAGGATTAACTTTAAATTGGATTTTAGCACAGCTCTATATCCTACAGAAGAAGTCATTTTTTATACTTCAAAAATTAAGCATCATTATCTATATTTTCCAAATGAAGAACAGGAGACGAACTTGTACAACTAGACTAATGTCACTTAGTAAACTTTACCTGCTTCTTCCCACTGCTCTTTACACTGAGCAGTACTGGCTACCCTGGTTACCTTTTTAAATTTCACAAAATCAAGCAAAACATAGTAGTAATAAACTTAGGGGAAAGGAGTGCAAGATCCACCTAGAATTCTCATCTTTTTCCTATAGAAAGATTCCTATTACTAACAGAAACATTTCTGAAACCAACAGTGGCAACAAGAAGGTATGGAAGAGTTTCTGGATTCCATCCCACGAAACTGATTACAACATAATAAACAGATGTAGAAAACCCTTTGCTTTTCTGCACCATCTGGTATTCACTGTTCTGACACCAGCTTTTAGGATTCTATTTTTCAGGCACACCTGTGGAGCCACGGTACTGACTACTAGTAACAGAAAATTGTTTGAATACAGAATTTACCTACAGCAGAAAACAAAGGAGAGATATTCACAGTTCTGTACAGCCCATAAACAACTCTTCTTCCAGGACCTTCAACCTTCACACACCCTGAGGACTTAATTTTAGGTGTTTTTTGGAGGACAGTTGATAGTTTGAGCAAATGTGAATGTTACCCAGGTGAAATTAGGAGTGTTAATTCTGAGGGTGTATTTAGAACCAAACCTCACACTCTTTGGAGGATTTCTGTACTGTAAAAAACAAGCCTCCACTCCAGAAGGGAACTATTACTTCCTTCCATGTCCATCAACAAAGAAGCCATGAAGGATAAATGTAAAGGCTGAAGGGAAAAAACCCCCAAACTTCATGCATGTTTTAATTCTTAAGAATGTGTTTTCACTGCTACTAGTCTGTCTGTAACATAAGGACAGTTCTATACTATTAAAATGAAATGATATGTCACTTTTTTTTAGAAATATCCTGAAAATTAAAGATCATTTGTGCCCTTTGACAAGACTGGCTAAAAGATCTGATTTTAACTATAACCAATGCTGAAATAAACTGATACTGAATCAGGAGAGAAATACATAATGACCAGTTTTTTATCACAGCTTTTCCTAAAGAAGATATTTAGTTTTGTAAATAATTTCTAAAATATTTTTTTTTTAAAAATAACAGCAGTTTAGAGCTTCCCCATTCTTTCACTGGCAATCTATTTATAAAGTCGTTTTTCCCCCCACTTCCTATGCCAAAAGAGTTTAGTGCCCTGACATTACAATGACTTGGAAAATTTTATGATTAGCACACTAATTAAATGAAAGCAATAAATCCAGCAAGAAAAGCAAGAAAATATAAGTAATTAATTATGAAAAATGCTTTAACAGAATGTTTCTCATCCTGAAAGAGTAGAAGTTCCTTTGCCAAATTGTATATATGTCAGGCACCATTTGGTCCACTGAATTCATCCTCCCTGGAATGAAACACACTCACTACAAATTATATCAGCAGTCTCAGATTTTTAAAAGACTTGATCTACTGTAGATAACAGAACTCTAACCCAACTACAACTCGCATATTTGAGGTGATTTCTGCAGTCATTTAAGACAAAAAATGCTAAAGCATTCAAAACAAACAGAAGACACCACACACACACAAAAAGAAGTCCTTCCTTGGTGCAGTTTGGGATTTGATCACCATAATTGTAGAAATCAATCTGGCATCTCAATTCCCAAGGGCAAGGTCTACCTAGCACCTGAATGGGATGCTGGTTCACTGCCAACACTCCTCCCTGAATACCGATGGGATCTCCTGCACTACTGAACACAGCCTATCATGCTTACACACAGAATATCACGATGTAAAAACTGCAGTTATTTTAAGTGTTGCTGTATTGCTACCCAGTGTTAGACTTTAAACAGAAGAGTGATTCACTGTTTAAAGACAACTAACAAGGTTGAACACAAAATCTGAATTATGTTTTCCTTCAAAAGGTTTAGCAATCACTTCTCTCTGCTCTCCAGGGATACTTGGAAGACAGAGTTTTTATGTCCTTTCTATTTGCCATGATATGCACAATTAAAAGTACAGAGCAAAAGGTGGGAGAGCGGAAAATGTTTCAGTTGCTGCCTTTGATAATGGAAAGAATTTAGTGTTTACAAATTTATTTCCAGTTGTTGGCTCATACATTTGGATATTTATAGTCCTTATCACTATGGCTAATCCAAGCACATTAGCAGAGCTCTGATCCCCACAAAGAAAACAAAACAAAACTGTTTCTTCTCCGCTCTCCAAGCTACTAAGAAACACCTCAGTTAAGGTATTACTAGCACAGCACACTCCAGAAATTAGAAACAGAACCCTTTTCAAAAGGCAGACTCAATTTCAGATCTTATTTTTTGATTGGAACAAGCAGGTACCAAAGCCTATCCTAAAAGTTGGTGTGGTAGACTTGAGACCTGATCTCTGGCTCTGAAATAAAGTCAGTTTCATAACGACTAGCTAAGAAAGGCCGAATTGCATACTTCCAGAAAGCATTTAAAACTAAAAACAGCATTAGAAATTAAATCTGTCTAATTATGTTAATAACTGAAGTCATCTTCCACCCCAGAGAAAAGCAAGAGAGTAGCTTTGCGCAATGCGGTATCCATGGTGTTCTTCGGGGTTACCCAATAGCACCAGTAAATCCCTAACATAGCAAACTGTAATGGCATTCAGCCCACATCCCAGCTAGCAGGATGAAATCTGAAACTCTGCAAAGGGTAGCAATTTTAGAAACTACGCACCGATCTTCACATCCCCGCTCAAATGGTGTAAGGTTATTGATGCACTTCAGCTTCCACACAGAGGTCAACACACATGATTTCTGATAATCAAAACTACTGTGCTTTACTTTGCACAGAATATTTTTATAATCACACAGTGCTTAATTCCCTTTTGCATCTTGGTCTAACACTTAGAGACAAATAAGATGCGATTAAAATACTGAAATAGTGAAGCAGCAGAAATAATTGTATCAGTAACAATTATAAACACTGAGTGCAAGAACAGCTTCTTAACAGAACCTCCAAATACCTTTATTTACCCTGTCTTTTTGTAATGCACTTTATTTTTAGATTTTAATTTATATCTTTAGTTATTACAGGCCAAAACCATTAATGATGCTGGAAAACAAGCATGATAACTGTTGTGTGTATATATATATATGCAAACAGAAACTCTCATATTAAGCATATTAATAAATCTGTTTATATAAGCACATGTAATAAAATAAATTGATTTAACCAGCCTTACAAAACAGTAAGCTTCAGAAGAAAACAAAACAAAGCAAAGAATCCATGCTTCTTCAAGTCTGGTTTCAGGCTTCTGAAACACAGAACTCCACCAAGCATATCCTGCTCTGATAAGTCCCGCATTCACTTCTCAACAGCTGGAATAACACCCACCCATGTAAGCATCAGTCTAATTAATGTTTTTTAACTTTTACAGTAAGTTAAAGGTATACTACTCTTATGGGAGTACAGTACTCCCAGAATCATATAAACACGAACTTTTGGCCGTAAGTCACATGTTTTATTAATTCTACTAGACTATGTTACCTGCCAGAACTAACTAAAGTGAATACTCACATACAGTCATAATATTTCCACCTACTTTTGAATTCCCATTTCATTCCAAAACTTCAGAAGCACATAATTAAGCAATTCTGAATTTTTCACAATCCTCACCTCCTTCCAAAATAATCCATTACAATTTCCATTAAGGATTAAATAAATGTTAATTTCCATTAAAAAATTAAATTCCACTCATGGGTAAACAAAAACCCTTTCATTTTTGTTATTCACTCATCATGTCTATGTATAGACCACATCTTCGAATCCCACAAGAGTTTGGTTACATCACTTACTGACATCACTCTTAACATGTAGAAAAACAATGTTAACTATCCTGGACCTCATTTTACAAAGGAAAACAAGGAAAAAAATCAGCAGGAACAGAAGGAAGAATGTACTACTGCACCATCTCATAAAGACCTTCTAAAAGTTGAAATACTACCAGTATAAATCATGGACTGTTCCTTCTTTCATTTACATAACACACTGTTCTTTTTAAGGGAAGACCCAAGTGTTACAAGAATTGAGCTATTTGGAACAGCAGAAATTACAGATTTTAAAACAGGAATTTAAAACAATACTTTCCTTTTTTTTTTCCCCCCCTTTGGGACTGACACTGAAAAACTAGAAAAGCAACAAATTGGAGTAGTTGTGTACATACAACTAACCCATATGGGCCTCCTGTACTGAAGTCCTCTGTCACAGTCTCCTCAGTGTCAACTAGTAAGATCATGTGAACACCTGACCAAGGGGAGAAAGATGTCATGTAAAGGCCTGAATATGGAAAGCATATCTATCCTGTGGGCTGCTTCAAGTCAGATTTGTTTTCCCCCTCTTCTCCCTGAACTCCACTAGGAGAGAGGAGATTAGGGAGTAAAGAGACCTGAAAAGCAATACCAAACCAGGGGACATTGATATGAATTGAGGAGAGACAAAGTAACTTAAGATGATCCCCCCTTCAGGCACGTCCCAGGGAGAGCACACTTCCAGTTTTACAGAAGCCATGAATTACTTCACTCAGAACCTTGCAGAAGCTGTATTAGACAACAGATATCCAAGCAACTGCCACAGAATTTGGGCTGTTTTCACACAATCAGAGAATGTGTTGGGCTGAAAGGGCCTCAAAGATGATCTTGTTCCAATCTCTCTGAAGTGTGTTTTCTTCACACAGAATTTTGTTTTTATCACGAGCATTTTTCCTCCAAGTCTAAATAGGGCACAATAGTAAAATTCAAAAATTCCACACTTCTTATTTGAATTTTCATTAGTCTCTAAATTTTTTTCAACTAGACTTCTTTGGTAGATGAAGATTTCTCTAACACATGAGGAGAACCACAACCCCGTTATGGATGCCCTAGTGAATCCAATTCCCTTTCTATGCACTCTGAACATATTTTTAGTTCAATTTTCTAGCCGAGCTAATTAGAATTAAAACCTTGCCATCACTTTCAACAGCAAAGTATGACTGCATGCAGATAGCTGATGCAATGAGAAAGAAAGAAGTACTTTTAACCATATCACCTCTCTAAAGAAAAGCTTACTGCAGAAACACTTTTCACCCAGTTAAAAAGTGTCTCTTCCTTTAGAATTTTTATGTAAGATAAAACAATAAACTATAATCCTGTCCCGAATCTCTAGGTACTCCTACAGAATAAAACTTACAGACAGGAAAACTGAAAACCTCCAGCCACTTCATACAATAAATGCCCTTGTTTAAAATCAACCAAGAAAGTTTTATTTTTGAAAATACGAAGTATTTTTAGCTTTTGACAGGGATAGACTAATCCCTGATGGAAATGGATATGCCACTAAGAGTTTATGATAGTTATACAACTTAAGAAAAATGCACATAATACAGTCTTCTGATTCACAGACCAACATCAAGACTAAAATAATCCTGTATGCTTAAGAATAGCAGCCCAAACACAAAGACATATTCAATGCAAGACATATCAAATAGATATATGTATTTAAACTCTGGTTTATAGTCTTTAGTCTTGCTAAAAACAACAGGAGATAATACAAACTGGTACACACTTTTGGCCAGAAAAAAAACCCATAAACAATAACAACCCACTCTCACACCTCCCCCCCACTGCAAAAAATACATAATAAATGTCAGATAGTTAAATTAGTTAAATTTATTTGACACACTATTCCTGGTAGTAGCAGACAAAATACGGCCCAACAACAGAAAAACCATGGCTTGGTAGGTTAAGGCTGGACATCAGGGAAAAATTCTTCACAAGGACCTCCTATAGCACAGGGACAAGGTTATTCAAAGATGCTGAGGTATCTGGGAAGGTTTTCAAGAATCAGAAAGACAAAGTAAGGGCTGACCTAGTCTGTTTTGTCATGATCCTGCTCTGAGCATAGGGCTGGAAACAGAAACTTCCTACAGTCTTTTCAAAGCCACATTTCTACGATCCAATAGCATGAAAGTATCCAGCGAAAATTCTTTCTCAAGGAGGCTAAAATCCTTATTAGCATTAAAAATATCTGAACTAAACTACCCTATTTTCACATGAGGTAGGCAGTGGCATTTAAATTATTAAATACCAGTTGAGTTGCAAGGAGCCAACCTACAACCAGGTAGAATTAGACACTGGCATTCAGGACCAGGTGTGTAATTTATTTAAAAGATGACTGCCATGTCACACCTGTATTATTAACTGGCAAGATGAAAGCAATTTTTTTTCCACTTCCATCCCTTTTGCAGGGCCATACTATCAAATGCAATATGTTGTGATCTCAAAATGGGAATGCCATTTCTTCTGGTACACTAAGCTCATGAGGAAAAAAACCCAGGAACCTCTGCAATCCATTCAATTTGTTGGCAACATCCTTATAATTCCCCTATTCAATGCCATAAGAGTTTAAAAAAATCACCCCAGTCATACTGAGGAAAAAGGCATAAATTGTCATGTAAGAACAGTTAACAAGGAGGGAGACGCTATTTATGTTTATGTCATTCATAAATGTAACTAATTCCTTCCACACATATTTCATTGTTACCACTTTTTCTATTACAAGGATTAAGCGCCTGGAAGAACAGCAGCACAGAGAAGAGGGAACAGAAGAGGGTGCAACTCCTGAACATCACAGGAGTTCTGGAAACTAACCAAGAAGAAACTGACATAAAATTAGAAAGGTTACTCCAGTATGTTTTCCAGTTTTCATTGTTACTACAAAAAACTTAGAAAACACTCCAAAGAGGACCGATGTCAGAGATTTTTTGCATTAGAGGAAATAAGACACTGCCTTTTTACCTGCCAATCATCTTTCTGCCTTTAAGGACAAACTTCATTTTACTCCTACGTAGTCACGTAAGTTGCCTTCTGGTTTTTTCTGATCTTTCTACTTAACAGACATTTTAAAACCAATATACACACACAGAGAAAATACTGTTTAGATGTATACAACCAACATTTCCTACTTGGGATGCCTCAGAAGTGTTTTTCTGCATATGAAGCTTGAGTACATACTACAAAGCTATTCGTTGCATAAGTTGTATTTACTTATGTAAGCTGAATCAGGCATAATCTTTTTAATCTATTGTACAGGATAACTGTGCTAGAACATGCTCCAGGGGCAAAGAAGACCTCTGTGTAGCTGACAACACTTCTACAATGCTCACTTTCATGACTGCCGCTGACACAAACAGTCATTGTCATAGCAAAATCTTATCTGTCAGTCCTAAGAGGAAGACAAAAACCCCAAGAGATTTCTTTCACCATGTTTTGCATTGGGGAAAAACCCACATCAGTTTTCTTTCTAAATTTGATGAGGCAGTACGCATTTAAGATGGTAAAAAGGGAAAAAAAAAATCACTGTAATAATAATTATAGCAGCTTTTAAAACAAACCAATCACAGTTCTCCAAAGAATTTAACATTTCAAAAGCAACAAACCTGCACATATTCTGCCTGGAAAAAACAAGGCAGCTGTTAACAACTACCATTCAAGTGAGGTTATTGCAAACAAATGCCCCATGAGCAGACAGGCAAGCATTCTTGAGGCTTTATGCCCTGCCCCCTCCATTACCAGTCCCCATTGTTCAAACTGTTTCACTCTACCCCAAACCTGGGCTCACTGATCAGACTTGTCATTTGCTGCGTATTTCTCACTTCCTCTTACAGACCCAATTCCCCTAACATAAAGAAGGTCAGAGATAAAGGAACTGAGATGGAGTAACCATGCTTCATGCACATGAGGTCTCTGCACATTGTTCTTCCTCACTGCTGCTTTTATACTGCCAAAACTGATGTTAAAACTCCATCTGACTTACCACAGAAACACATGCAAGGCCCTGAAAGAGGTTTTCTATAACAGAGAGCTTTTATGTTCTACTTCAAAGGGAACTTATACAGAAATTACTTGTTATCAGTACATTGAAATCATGGCTAAAATAAAGGATGACATCAAATACATTAGCTGGACTTTACACTTTGAAAAACATTTAATCTGTGCATACATTACAGTAGAAACAGTCTGCCGAAAAAAACTAAGAGCAAAGTATAAGCCCTCCAGAAATGGGTAGTCTTGTAAAACTGTTAAAAACCAGAGATTTACAAACTTTTCTAAGGGGAACCCAAACAGTCTGCTCTGTCAAGCCCCAGGCTAGAACTCCAGGCAGCAGCAACAGGTATTTTCTGGCTACAAGGAACTTGTGGCCTACATCCTAAATGCCTACAGTCTGTCACTAAGTGCACTATTCTGTCTGTAGTGGAAAGGATTAAAAATGAGTCCTGTGGTTTCTCCAGCTAAGGCTGCAAAGGCTACTTGAATATGTACATTAAATTCTGAGTAGCTACAGAATGTTTCTAGTGTTCACAGAACAACAGTCTAAGGCTACAACTGCTCCTCTCTGGCTTTTCTGAAACTGATCTCACTGCTGCTCCCCTTCATGAGATCCTGAGCTATGGAACTGCTGAACACAGGCCAGAGAGTCTTCTTTGACATTGTAATAGCAAGGAAAAATGAAATGTCCTCCCTGAAATCCCTCAGCAAAGATGCATAATGATTGACATGCCCAAGTCTCACGATACTAACCTAAGTACTGGTGAACACTGTACGATGCTCCTTGTCTTTCTCATCAGAATGCCAGATATCCACCACAGTCCAAAAATACAGATTACAGGACATTAAAAACATCTATCTGATATTTTGCCTGAGCATGATGCAAATGACATCGAATAAGAGCCAGAACTGCACGGAGTTTGGCTGGGAGAGAGGTAATTTCCTTCACAGCACTCCCTATGGTGCTTATTTTGGTAACATAGCACTGTCTCTGCTTTTGCTGAGAAGCACTTACACAGCACCACGGCCTCTGCCACCCCAGTGAGGGGTGCACAAGAGGTTGGGAGAGGACACAGCTGGGACAGCTGACCTGAAATACCAAAGAGATTCCATACTATACAATGTCATGCTCAGCAATCAAACTGAGGGGCAGGTTTTTCCAAAGTATTTGCTGCTCAGAGACTGCCTGGGCATCAGTCTCCTGGTGGTGCTTTTACATCACAACATTCACTCACTTTTTCTTTTATTATTAAACTGTCTTCACCTCAACCCTGAAGTCTGGGAGTTTTTCTCTTGGTTTTTTTTGCCCTTTTGATCCCCTCCCCCATGCCACCATTTAAACATTCTGGTACAACTCAGTGACATAGCTCCAAAATACATCATATGACAGAAATAACTTTCTGCACAGTAACCAAGAGAATACCACTAAATTCAAAGTAAACAGAACTTATTTTCACTGATTTATTTCCAATTAGAACAACAGAAGTAACTTTTCTGAAAAATTACTACTAATATTAGCTGAAGGCAAAATGCACCAAGGTCACCAGAACATTTCCACTAGCTGGAGAAAAATCCTGCTGGTATTTTTTACATGAGGAAAACTGAGCATACTGTGAGAGCTTGTTATCACAAAAGAAGGCAAAGTATGAAGTTAAAGCAGCAATTTCACTCTGCAGAATATTCATGTATGAAACTAGTAAGTGCCTTTAGTTCAAGCTAGTTTCAAATTCAGAGTACACAGGTTCACGTAGAGTATGTCACTGTTACTTGAAGCAATTTCTCCATCTTATTTTAGTGGCAAATTATTAGCATATTTTTTTCCTACTCATTAAATCCTATGAATAGGTTACTAGAATCTGAAGTAATCCTTAATTTTTGGTTTTTTAATCCTAAAGCCCCCCAAAATAAAGAGCCAAACTCTGAGCATTAATCTTTATATTCCCATCAGCTCTACAGACACTTCATTCTAGCAAGCCATGGCAATACCATTTACAAGGACTAGAGACTAATACAGGCTTAAGTGCAGTGCATATTCCTGATGGTGAGGGTAGATAATATCCAAGTAACACAATAACTCTGACTCACAGAGGGCTGGATACCGTTTCATTACGTGAGACTTGGCAAGCAGAGAGGAAGGAAACAAGGAAAAATGCCTCAAACACGATTATTTTCTGCCCTTCAAATAATCAAACTATTTCCCCAAACATAGGCCAATACTTGCCAGGATTCAAGGGCAGAGAGATTAACCTCAACTCAATTAAAATCAGGAACTTCTCTCAAAATCCATCATCTTCCAAAATCACAGAACACAGTAGACAGTGAGCACTTCCAGCATTCAAGATCTAGGATCCTTGTGCTACTGCACTTTTGTGATACCCAAACTGATTGATAGCACAATCTTCATGTTTGACCTACACAGTGTCAATCCCATTATATTTAGCAGACGAAGGAAAGACACCTCAAGATACTTCATAATTAAATTCTGCCTCCTGAAACTCAGTTCTGCCTTTCACTATATTGAATAGTATGGAAACAAACAAACAAACAAACAAACAAGGCATTAGAATAATGCTTAGGTCCTGCTGGAAGAAAGAGTGCTTGAAAAGAGCAAAACCAAGTAACTTTGATTCTGGCTTTTCCATGTTCCTTGGCATATAAAGAAATGCTATAATTCAATTGAAGTAATTAGGGGGTAATTAATTCTTTTAAAAGATAATATATTCCCTTAAAAATGATAGACAAGAGACTCCTCTGGGTCTCATAACATTAAAACAAGTTCCTATTCTGTCAGCTAAGCATTCCAGAGAAGTTGTTTGAGGGTTGTTAGAAAAGCGGGTTTATTAAACAGGCAGAATATCAACTCTCTTCTAAGAAAGTAGTAACTCTGATTCTCTGCATCCAATCTCTCTATTCCAGGAAAGCCACATTCTATGAATTTTCACACTATTAGCTTGCAACTAGAAATGTTAAATCATGAATTGCATGTAACAATAAGGGAGAAAGATCTCGGGACTTTTCGCTGCACAACAAGCTTATCTTAGGAAGGAAGTTTTGGTCTGCAAGAATCATGGGCCCTCTATCTTATCACATCAACATCTAGTTCTTATCCCTCCTGTCCAAAAGTCAAAACTCAGAATGTGCAGAAGGGAAAGAGCTCTGCTGGGGTTTAGAGACCATTTAATTTCTGCCAAGTCCCTGATTCTCTAATTAGGTAACCCAAATAAAAAATAGTCCCAAAAACACTTAAAATATACACCTCATATTTCTTCTGTAAGTGTTACTGAAAGAATGGTTATACAGAGGTATCACAATGGTTGTTAAAAATAAGTGCAAAAGCTCATGTGAGCCCAGAACAGGAAACAAACTGACAGGAAACAAATAAAACCCCCAAACACATCAAGTGTAGTTTAAACAGATAAAAAATACCTTTTAATCTTTAAATTAAGAGCATTCTGAATTAAAAGTGTCAGATCTACCCAAACTAACATCCCCAATTTAAGATTTATAAATTTCTGTCCTCAGCTCCCACAGTGCGCATCAACATCATGCAATTTCAACAGTGAAGCTCCACTGCCTATTTCATTTCCTAATTTTCCTACTTTTGCACAACATAATATATAATCAACTGAATACATTTTAACACTAAAGGTTTCTTTCTCCCATCTTTGTCAAAACCTATCTCCCCTCCAAAACACATAGGTTTGAGCCAAACACAAGAGGTACTAGTCTTTTTTTTTCTAAAACCCTGCATTTTCAAGGAGAATGAATGCTCCTGAAATCAGTATGAGTAAGAAGATGAATTTGAAAGAACATTAAGATGTTATGAAAAAATCCCAGTAAAAACATATTTTAAATGCACCTGAGGTCCATTCCCTACATGAGCGCATTTATTAGCAACTGTATAGCTGTACAAACAAACTCAGGTGCAACCTTCAGAATTAAAGGAGACATTAATGCTGATTCTCAAATAAAGTTTTTTATTTTTAGGGGGCATAATAGAAAGGAAAAGATGCGGCCACAATTCATTATCTGAGCATTGTTAAAGTGTAATAATCTGCCAACTTGTGAAAAAAACTGCCCTCTGAAAAATTCCCAAGAGGTTCTTCCCAAGCACCACACTGATAGCAGATGGCCAGCATCGAGTCTGCAATTACCAGTCTGGCCTGACAGTTCCACAGATGACAATGATACTCTTCTTTTTATGCATGTGTGCAGGGGGCAGCTTGAGAGATACAGACAACTAGATATCACAGACAACAACCCATTCCACTAAAAATATGCATATACAATCAGTTTCCAGACTGGTCATATGATTTCTCCATTAATCTTCATTTCACCATTAGGTTTCTCTCCTTTTTTCTTTAACACTGTATTTTCTGCTACTTAAAAGTTTTTCAAACAAGCTGGTGGGAAATGTGTAACATTAAGGATGCAGTAGAACTGACCATTGTCAAGCACTGCCAAATACAAACCTCACGAACTATCTGTTGTAACCTTTCCCCTCCTTATTTTATTCTCCTCCCCAGCACAGTCTCCCCCCACTCAGCCCTGAGCAGATTATTCTCTTGCCTACAGAGGAGAACAGAACATCTGATGAGGAGCTGCTGTTTCATTTCCTCTCCTTCATCCCACCCCTCAAATGGGGAAGCCCTCAAAAGGGGGGAGGGGAGAGCATGGTTTTAATTCAAATGCTGCATCTTAAAATACTACTGTGTAGCATTTGGCTGGGAGTGATTAAATCTATATATAAATACACACCATGGGAGTGCTTTATCCCCCCTACATCTCTTGGGGACAAAAAAAACAAACAACTTCTGCATTAATAACCATTTACTATTTCAGCTTCACACCCAAGAATTTGACTATCTGAGCAAAACCTATATTTTGCCAAAGCCAACAACTGTTTACAAATGAAAGGAAGCAGAAAACAAGTTAGGAGCTGACAGATGCAACAGAAAGAGGGTGGAAAGGATTTTCTTGTGTGCAAAAGAGGCCTGACTGACTTAACTGAAGCATTTGGACCTCTCCTCAGGAATGCTCAGCCCTCCACAGAGACTTCTGTCTTACACAGATTCAGCATTCCTTCCTTCATTTCTAATTCTTCCTGTTCCTCCTCATTCCAGCTACCCCTTTTGCAAAATTTATCAGGCATAGAAAAATGCTGGAGCAAAGTAAATCACAGTCCTGCTGTCATTCATTATCTGAAATCTTACTGGGAAATAGGTCAATGCAAGAAGGAAACCTGAGGTCTTACTACAGCCTAGTTCTCTCTCATTCCAGCTTAATTCCAGTGACAGGTTGCATAGGGAGGGTGACAATGCTATGGAAACACTGCCACTGTAGAGGCTGTAACCCTCCCTGATAAGATGACTTTTGACTAATCACGATTTAATCCAGACTAAATTCTGACAATCTTTAGATACTGTTGATTCTTCTCAAGGATCATTGACTATGTGCCAAATGCCATGCAATAAAATGCAAATTCCTTCCCACCAAAACTGGAGATGAGAGGAGACAACATGCTTTCCTCAGGGCACGGTGAGCAAACTTTCTTTGCTGACACACACTATGTGACACACACAATGAATGCCAGAAAGCACTGTCCTTTTATCAACTCCCTCAAAAGTTTCTGCTTTTTCCCACTTGTTTATCAAGTGCTGTATTACAGGACATTACTCCTCTGTCTAAATCTGGCACTTCTTGCAACTGCAATTATCAAAACATGTAACACAAGCACCCCCTTTGTGGCAGAGATGCAAGTTAATGCACACAACTCATGCAGAACTAAATTAATCAACCCTCACCAAAACAATTACTTGGCTCCAGCAAGGAAACTGCACGCCCTCAACAGCTTTGCAAAAGTATGGTTAGCTTGTGAAAAACATCTTTAAAATGTTTTGGATTGTTTCTCTCTCAGAAACACACAAAACTTGGCAGTGTCAACTCACCTTCCACACTGTCAGAACAGGAAGTACCAATCCCAGTGTCCCCACTGTCAGAAGCTATGCTGTGTCTTCTCACAGGATTGTTTTGACTGCTTGATGAAATTGTTGAGGACTGCCACAGGGATTCAGTACCAGGTAACCATCCCACTGAGGAATAATCCGAGCCTATAAAAAAGAAAGCCAGAAATCTGTCATTAGAGATACAATACAAAATCAGCAACAGAACACCTGTCAAGATGAAAACTGAATCCTATGTTTCATAGATTACACTTGAGCCAGAATTTGTACGTATCTTGGAGGTTTTCTTTTCTTGTTAATCAAAATCCTTTTGCTGCATGAAAGCTCCCCCAAAATTCCAAAACATGTATTTTTAACTATTTAGAAACATGATCCTTAAACTTTTCTTGCACTCTTTAACGAGACACACGATTCCTATCCTAGATCTGATTCTCAATTCACAGCAGAATTTTGCAATGCAAGCCTTCAAATACAAAGAATTAATTAATTTTAAGACCAAAACCAGTTGAAGATTTGGCCACTGAGATACAGTCCTTTTCTACTGTGCATAAACCACATGACCTAGGTGATAAAGCCAGCAATGAAATCGTCAACACTGATATCTAAACTAATTCCTTATGTAGCTACACACAAGCTGCCTTTGTGAAACGTATCCATCTAGTGGTTTGATTCATTTTGGTTATTTTTTAATTTAAATAATCATTAAAATATTACATTTTAAAACGCAATTCAGAGCAGGAACCAGTTCCTCTGTTCAAGGAGTTTTTGAAGTAGGCCACATATTCTCACAGTCAACCTGAAGGGAAAATTTATCACGGAGTACAATCCCAGAAGACCATTACAATTTCCAATAGCCAGTATCTAAATCTGAGCATTGTTTAAAGGCAGAATACTGATCACCACACTCATACTCTGAACCAGCACAGGCACATAAAGAACCATGGAAAAAAGCACGGCTGCTCTTCATTTATATACAATCACATCCATACACCCCCTCCAGCACTTAGCTTTGTATAGCACTTTCAGCAGGAAATGACTCATGAAGAAGTATCAGCTCACATATAATGTCTCTTATGCTACATGACATTGTTTTTAGATAATTTGAACACTTTCAGCAGTGTCCATCTGAAGTTGTAACAGCCATTTGCCTCTGCAATGACATCTGCTATTTCCAGCTGTACTTGTTTTACAGTAAATTAAATAGTTCAGAAAACAACGCAAAAATTAAATATGTGGGTACACATATAACCCCCACCCCCACATACATGAATACATACATGGTTCCCATGTAGCAGCCAAATCACTAGACCTAGTAGTCAGAGTGGTAACAGCTGCTTGCCAAGCCACTTGAAAATTGAGGAACACCATAAATACTTAGTTACACAGTAAATTCCTCATGGCATGTGCTATTGAGCTGTAACATGACATCCAGAACAGTCTTTTTTGTAAGTAGGTTCTTGAAGGCCTTAAATATGCCTGTCCATCACATTTGCCTCAACTTCATTCTCCATTGAGATTACTGCCTCTTCTTCCCTTTAGCACATTTGCCTACCTTTTCTCCCTCTAATTCAAAATCACCCACTTCTCCTTCCCCTTCATTCTACTTCAGCCATACCTTGTGTAATGTATTTCCTTCTCTTCCTTAAACTTATTCCTCTCCAGAAATGTCTTGAACTATTCCAGTGGGTATCTTTCAAGTCCAAGGGTGAGGGGCAAGACCAGAGGAGCCAGACATGAATGCAAGTGGCCATGGCTCACCAGTCACACCCTGTAAAGGGGTCCCATTCCAGGCGTCATTCTTCCTATCACTCTCCCTGTCATCATCTACTGTACTCAAGTGTGACAGTTTTGCATACAGCTAGTGGGAAACTGGGATATTTCTTTCTCTCCTACCATCCAGCACATTTTTCACTAATACTCTGGCTGCTTTGGGAACAATAATTTTCCTACTCCCTCCCTCTGAACCGGGCTACTTTGCACAAGAATTCCACTTCATCCCTCTCAAGCTGCATCTAGTTATTCCAGCAAGAGTAAAACTGGCTTATGGAAGGCCAAGCTAATTAAATCATAGACAGTTCTGATTTAGGAGACATTTAAAATACATTTATAGAAAAGAAATATAGATTGATTCACCCTTTACTATGCCGTTTTCTACTATACAACTATTTGGTGACATTTCAGCTTTTATGGTGTTGCACAGGTGTTAAAAGAAATGCAGCAGATAATTTACTATGGAGTAGTGGTAGCATTAACATAGCATTAAGCATCAAACCCTTTAGATGTCTCTCAGCATGTGAACCTACAACCATCCATACACAAACCCCCAAAAGGGAAAGGTACTTTTCACTCTGGTGGAACTTTGAGGAATAAAAGCCAAAAATACCAAGGAGAGTGACTTAAGAAAGGACTTTCAGAAGTCACCTACTCTAACCTTCAACTGAAAGCAAGGTAATTAGATCACACTACTCAGGGCCCCATCCAGCTGAGCCTTGAACACCTCCAAGGACAGAGGTTCCGCAACCACACTGGTTCTTCCAGCATTTTAGCACCTCCATTCCAAGAGAATTTTCCAAACATCTCAAGCGGCTCTCATGTTCCAAACATATTGTTGCAATATACTCCAAAAGATGCAAGACCCCAGTGCAACTAGACTAGGTTAATAAACAGGGTTAACATACTAGAGAGGGCAGACAGTCATTCCCATCGGGATCTCTGCAGGTAGTGTAAGTAGAGAAAATAGCAGGCACCACAGGACACCCTGCTATAATCTATTCTCAGTTTTACCCCTGCACACAGACAGCCTGGGGACACACCAAGCCCCAGGTGGGGTGCTGAAGCACAGCACAAAAGGTCCAGGAGGACAAGCTAGCACACCACAGAATTAAAGCTTTCTGGTGCACCTTTGCACCCAAGGACAGTTCAGCATCACTAAGTTAACTCATGAAGCCTGATCCTTGGGCTGGTAGGCCTGAAGAGTAAGTGCTGGTACACATCTATAGCTACACACAGACCAGACTTTCCAAGCTTTGACTCAACACAGGCCAGCCAGATCCCACCCGGCTTTCCAGGGAAATACACAAGTCTACCTGCACAGTGCTCTGGGTCCCAGCAGGGTCTCTGCACTCAGGCACTCCCCTGTCACATCCCCTGGGAAGCACAGGGGGCTGTGCACAGCAGCAAGAGTGCACCCACAGTGCCATTACCAGGACCAAGCCTTTTCCTTACAGCCATCTTGTACACAGGAGTGTGGACATGGGCTGGGGTGGGTCTTTCTTCACTGGATTTCTACTGTTGAGGAAAAGGCTCAACATTTAAAAGGAGTATGTTCCAAAAGAGACACTTGCTTTTATTTTTAGTAGGTAAACAGTATGTGGGTTTTACCCTATTTTCGACATGTCAACAGAACATTATTGCGCATGATCACTTCAAGAAATGCTTTCTCTTTGCCCCCCAGACGTTAAACATACTCCTTTTTTTTTCTAAAAAGGATAGCTAATGACATAATCCAGGAGTCTACACTTTTTTATGTTTCATGTCACATCCACACAATTGTGTTATCTTGAAGACCTAATGGAGATTCTATTTCATACAAGGCCATTACAAATATACAAGTGTCTGCAAGAGAAAGTGAGTTCAATCAGCCTTGAAAAGCTGTATCATAAACAGCCAAATGCAAGCACCAAGATAGCAGAAACAAACCCAAATATTAAGGCTGAACACAAAGTAACCCATAAAATAGGATCTTAGAGACCTCATCTTAGACCAAGACATTATCTAAAAATTAATATATTGCTTTCTTTATTTGAAACTTACCTTTCAAAGCCAAGTCCTGAGGAATCCCCAATGGCTATGCATCCCATTCTATGCCCCCCATCTCCTTTTTGGACCGCTTTCTGCAAATGCATGATCTTTCATACAGCAAACAGCCTACACTAAAAGAACCAAGTGTAAAAGGGGAAGATATACAGGAGCCCCACACTGCGCAGCCAGCAGACCTGCCTCACTCACCCTGGTGCTCTCATGTCAAACCTGCCAGTCAACAGCCAGCATCCATCTACCAAAATAGAGTGGGGTAAGAAAAGCAAGCAAAAATTTCCAATCAATATTTGTGCTGCTGAATTGTATATTAGCATCTGTCTATGATCATTCTTTACTAGGTTAGAAAAATCTGCCTTTCATAGGATTCACTAGAAGATAAAGTAGTGTCATCCTACCGGGCTGCAATTTCCAACAAGCATGCCAAAATAGGCGTAAGATCACAAAAAAATCTCAAAAGAAGCCTTGTTTATACAGTTGAATGACTCTTAAATTTGGTCAGTTAAATATACCAACACAGTCCTCTGCTTCCAGCCTAGGCACTTAAAACAGATCCCTAAGTGTATAAAGGGCAGGAAGTAGATTATTTATTAAAAGGGAACAGTTGTTGAAATTTCACTCCGCAAAAACATCCATCTTTTTCTGTGTGTTACAGAATGTTGTCATCTATTGCTGTCAGAAAGACTCTCAGTTAATTCTGGATCATTACCACGCCTAATTTCAGTGGCATGCACCAATCTCCTATGATGTACATACACAAAATAATAACATTACTGTCTTTACATTTGGTTCCTAAAATACCTCTAACATGCTTCAATTAAAGATTATTATTTTAAGTGACAGCTATGATACTGTTACTTTACTCAGACTATGAATGGAAAGCAACAGCAAAAGACGTAACTGGGTTTCACAGCAGATACATCCTGAACTAAGAATACACATTTTTCTATTCCACACTGTGACTGACATGGATTGTGACCAGAAGTGAATCATCCATGACAGTCAGTGCAAATTTATACAGTCAAAGGATTCTGAAGAAGATCTCTCTACAGTACTATCAAAACTAACTATGCAAAGCTCACTGTAGTCATCATGGATGTGACCAGGCTGTACAATCGTATTTCACGCCAGGATGGCACTGAAGTCTGCCTGAAGCCCTTTCAAGGAAATAAGCGTCAGCATTCAGCCCAAAGACACTGCCACAGTTAATTAGTTTACCCTCACCATCTGCACCTTTACCCAAAACACTGCTAATTACGCACAAAGATAACATGGCAGTATTTTGAAAGTCAACCCACCTTCAACCCAGTTCTCCCACATCCACTCATAGAATCCCTTGACATTGTTGAATTTATTCCAACTGCATCTTCTACACAAACCTCTCTTCTCAACAAGTTCTCAATAAGTTCCTTAAGGCGTCACAGCCTCTCTTTTGCTCTCTCTTCTGTCCCATAGGGCTGCATAAGCACACATCTTTTCAAAAGGAAAAGTCTATAAACAAACACACAAATGGTCTCTCAATGATACAGTTGCTGTATTGTAGGAAAAAACTGACTTTGGTTGGAAAATGTTTGTTTACTCATCATACCTGCAAGATCATTACTGCCAAGATTAAAGAAAATCTCACTCTGGGATGTGCTTCATGCACAACAAGCCTTCACGAATAATATTCTACATTTTTTAACTGCTGAAAAGACAACAAGGTGAGAAAAGGCAATGGAGGTAGGGGAACCCAAAATGCTAAAAAGCCTTTCCAAAGAGCAGATGTCATACTTTAACACATTTATATGGGACTTTAAAAAAAGATGAGAGTTAGCAATGGAATGGTGTGACAGCAGCCTCCTTCAGTCTAAGGTGAAGCGAATAATAAGGTGCAGTCATTCAATGTGACATCCTGACACAATAAAATGATCCAGGCATGTCAGTGTTCCTTCCAGACACAGGCAAAAAACCTCTTAATTCGACAAATAACTACTCCATAAATTATTTTGAAAATAATGCTTAAAAAATGGCATCCCAACCCTAACCTCCTAGACACATACTTCCTAGGTGCACTTCATCTCCATGGTCCTTCTGAAAAACAAATTGCAACTTTTATTAATACAAATGTCCAAAACAAGTTCCAGTCTACAATGCAGGCTTTTCCCTTCCAGGGTGAGCAGAACATTGGAAAGAGAGGTTTCTAAGGCTTTCAGGGAAGGTGGCCAGACGACAGTTTCAGAATCATTTTTTTGCAAACGCTGTGGAGGTGGTGGAAACTCACAGCTCTACCAGCTGGCCATGAACTAACACACCAGAAGGTCCTAGTCCTTCCTCACACACGAATGCAGCTGAGAGTAGGTGGATGATGCAGTTTGATTAAAGTACAATAAGAAGCAGGGTGAAGTGGGACGAAATGACAGCCTGAACTATTAAATTTTTACGTTTCAGTTTCTCCAAAGTACTTTACAGTGTCAGGCAGCTAAAGTATGATTCATCCTAAGGACTCACATCCTTTATTAGTGTGCTTTCTTGACAGAGCCTGCAAGCTATTTAACCAAGTTCTCTTAGTTTTCCAGTTACAAAAAGATTAGAACAATTCTAAGGATGAAGAAAGATAAAAATGTACAGATATAGAGGGAAGCAGAGAAAGAAAAATAGGAATGTGAGAGTTTAAGCAGAAGAACATTGAGAGAGGCCTTTCTACTGACATTTTTACTTGTAGAGGCTGATAAGACTGCCCAGTATACAAAGGCTTATGCCTATCCTCTATTACTAATGTGCAAAGGAATTCACTTACTAGAGAGACAGAAAAAAATAGAATAGTAGAGGAAAAAAATTAAAGTAGAAGAAAGAAACCTTAAGAAGAAAATACTCAAAAGACAATCCTCAAAGTATACATACACCTGACTGACAGTATCAAAACTGCCTTTTTAAAAAAAAGGCTATGGTCATATTTTAAGGAACATAAACTTCTGCTTCAGTTTCTTGAGAGCTAAATTTTAAGTAGATTGTGTCACCAAACCTCCAGCTTCTTTTGCCTCTCAAATTCCTTAATAAAGGTTAAACAGTTTTGGTTTTCTGCCCCCACAGAAGTGGCTAAATGTACCATCTCTCATCATAGATAATTACAACTATAAAACCTTTGTTTTCTATACAAAACAGTATTTCAAAGTGAACCTTCACAAGGTCTGACTTTTATGACTTTACAAATGTGCACAGAACTGTACAACATCAAGCCACAAGGTATCCCATGTAGCAAAGCATGCAATTTAAAGGACCAATGGCAACTAAAAATAATAAATAAGTCAATTGGATGGATGAGCTTCTGAGAATCTTACCACTGCAGTTTAAAGACACAATCTTTAGGTAGTTTGCTCTCTATAACCCCCCACCAGAATCTGTGGAAAGTAAGAGGTGAACAGCTCTGTCTTTCCACCAAAGAGTCCAGCTGGCCAGCTTATGCCGCTGGCTAAAATGGGTCTGAGCTGGGAACGCAGTTTGACATCAGAGCTAATTGGATCTACTGGTCAGCTGCTACGCAAAGGCTGCTCACCCTGCCCAGACACACGCTCGTCCTGCTTCCCCAGGATAAGCCCTGCCACTCCAGAGCCTACAGAAAGTGGTTCAGGAACAAACTGTCCTCGCTTAGAGAAAAGGTTATCTGCTAATTTGACTTTCTAAGCTTGTTCAGCAAGGGGTCAGACAAGAAGCAGTGCCACAGAGGGAGTGGGAACATACAGATCTGATGGCCAACAGCAACCAGGCTTGTCCTACTGCTAAACTGCACATTGAGGCAGATTGTAAACTGGAGCGAGACAGGCATAAATCTCTGGCTGTCTTCACTGAGGAGAACAAAATTCATTCAGCTAGCAGAGAGCTGTGTTCAACCGCTAACTAAAAAGGTGGCAAAATCCTTAAACTGACACAAGTATGTAATACTGGGCTTTGCCTTCCCTGACTTCTATAGAAAGTATGTAAACCGAATGCAAACTCTTAACACACTTTGTAATTCATACACAGACAGCATTTAGCTGTAGTTATTTAGCATCAAACCAATGATTAAATTCCAATCTTGACAGGAAAGAAAGAGGTTTGCTTTCATTTCATCACTGATAGGAGCAAGACCAAAAACTCAGTCCAGTTGTTGACGGCACTCCTTTGAGTTTTCTGCTTCCAGATAGCACATTTGCATAAAACAGAACTTCAAAATACAAACTGCAGATGTTTCTTATTTCATGTTTGGCACACAGACTACAACTATTACCTCATGCCTGCTATGCTGGCTTGCCTCTTTGTTTTTGGACTCAATGCACTATTCACCTCATGGAAACACAAAATTATAGTCCTAGTTTCCATTCACTTCCACATAGCAACTACAGAGGAGAAGGCTACCTTTTAAACTTGGAAAGTTTATCAACTGCAGTATGAAGAGGGGGACACCAAGGAAAATAAACACATTAAGTTATGCTTAAAGTTTATATTAACTTTGAACAGCAAGCCCCCAGGACATGCAGTCAGTTCTTAGGGTCTCCTAAAAAAGTTGTGTGCTTGTAGTTGATCAGCAGAATCCTCCTGTCAAAAAAGTATAATGATCACAGGTTATCATCTGTTTCACCCCTTCTTACCATTTAGCTTTATTGATATTCAAAACCAGGCAACTTGTTTCTCCAAGCTGTTTGTCATGCTAACATTTTTCTTACAGAATTACCTTTGTCCTCTCTCTCTCTGTTTAAAGGCTTAATTGAATCTCCTCTGTGCAGGGGGGAAAAGTGAAGTAATCCTAAGTGCTAAAATGAGTCAAAAAATACTAAATGGTTTTAAGTCGCTCCCACACTTAGCAAAGTGGAATAAATAAGAGTCTAACAGTCTTACTTTAAAAAAGAAAAGTGCATAATTTCTCTCCTCTCGGTAGTCAAATATCAGTTCTAAAGATAACCTTTACACTAAAATAAATGGAGAAGATAGAGACTCCTCCAAAAGAAAATTTCACTGAAATATTTTACTCAAGTATGAAAAATTAAGAAAAAAATCTTAGCACTGTTAAAGAGGTCTAATGGGCACTATAAACACAACAGGACCTACTTCGATGTGCAAGCATCAGAAAACTGAGTCTCCAGGCTAAGGGTTTAGTGCATGCTAACAGAAATATGCAAGGAACAACAGAACTATGCAAGGGAGTTCCCACATTGTTACATTTTAGTGGGAAGGATGAAATTCTGTCTTCCTGTAAGACATGAGGCGATCTTTCTTACAAACTTCCAGTGGCCATGTCACAGAACATAACTTTTCCCCAAACTTAGCTTTAAAGCTTCCTCTCACACCTATTTAATTTAAGAAAGGACAATATCCTGAAAAGTGAGAACTAGTAGTTTTAAAAAAAAAATCCTTCACACCATCAACTCTATTCAGGATACTTTCAGTCAAAACCAGCACTTCTTGTGTTTCTGTCTTCACAGCTACAATCACTTTCAATGTAAAGCTTTACATTACAATAATTCTACCAACCACACAAAACCCTTTGTTTAATCAGTTTGGTAATTTCAAATGATGATGAGAACAGAAAGGATTTAAGACTGCAACCGTTAGTTTTGGTTTTAGTAAGTAGCAAAAATGATGAAGTTTTGAGCAATGCTATTTCCAATCTCTTTTTGTGCTTTTATTTAGGTCTCTACACTTTGTACTTTGTTTTCTTATTACCTGCAGAACCATCAAGTCTTTGATCAGTGCTAGCCACTTTAGACAAAGCACTAATTCTCAACTATAAGAATGCCCCCAGAGGCATTGAGAACTGCCAAAAGGTCTAAATGCTGAAGGTAAGCATTTGCGAGAGAAGACAACACCTCATAAGAAAGACAGGCTTGGAAAAAAAAAAAGTTTGTTTTGAAACATTCAAAAAAGTTGCAGCTTTCCAAACCATCTGGAAACTATGCTACAAAAGGAGTAAAACAAACATTAAAAACATAAGGATACCTTATAAGGAATCTCAGATCTGACTCCAGGATCATTCAAGAATGTTTCTCATCTGAATACCACACCACGTCTCTAACACATTCAGAAAGTTGAAAGCATCTTTTTTTCTTTTTTAATTGCATTTGCTAAGTCTACTTCAGGTATTTTAAGAAACAAAGAGGCAGTTAAGACCTTTACTTAACAGTACTTGCACCGCCCTTCCTCAGCAAGACTCAGAGAGTGTCCTACCACCTCTTCAGTCATTATACATTATTCTGGACTTGCTTAAACCTGTGAGTCCACTAATTGGTGGAAGTTACACTGTCCACTGGAATTAATGTCACTTTTTCCTGATCTTCACTTAACCTTCCTTGACCTTCCTGCTAAATCTGGGGATTAACTATATACTTCCTGATGTCATCTGCAGCAGCAAACCAAGACTCTGCTGGGAGATTTCCACTGTTCACCAGCTGATTGAAGGGCCAGTCTATTTGACTCTAAATATCCCACACCTGCCAGACATCAGGATAGATGCTTCCTACAGTGAAACGGAGATTCCTGTCAGGTGCCTGACACCAGGGTCAGGCAACTGTAAATCCCTCGTTCAGTATTTAACTTCAGTATTTTCCTGGTCCTGCTTCCCCAATTAGTTTGATGTAAGGTTGAGCAAGTGTTGGAGTGGGCACATGGGAGGCATACAAGTGGATGTACACAGAAAAGTGGGAGCAACTACCCACTAGATTATTTTAGCTGCAAAATGAAATCATGCCCTGCAAGCCACCTGCATACACACCCTTTCAGGCAAAAAGTTTACCTGCCATATTTTCCCACATTTCAGAGACTATCACACCTTTAAAGAAAGAAGAATAAAAAATTCTCAAAACTCAGCCTCACTTCTTTGTGTTACTGACTCCTTTTACAGATGGGCCTTTCAAATCTCAAAAAAAAGCAGAGATCCCTGGGGAATGAGGAACAGAAAGATGCAGTGTCATTTACAGCACGGCCGGCTGCAGAGAAATAGGTCATTTGAGCGTGGCTGTGCAATCAATAGGATGTTCGCACTCAGGCAACCGAGCCAGATGCTGTGGAGCACAGTGCCCGGGAAAACGAGCATCCTCAGGGGCAATTCCACAGGGGTCAGCAGTTTCTGGGAGTATGAGGGATGATGTGTCAGGACTAACACACTTGTGAGCATATTTACATGAGTTATTCCCTGCTGCAATTCTCCTCCTCTTCTTCAGCCATCCACCTCTAGGCCTCTGCAGCTGATCTGCAGCATCCCACAGGCCACATTTAGTGCCTCCTCATCTTGCCCAAGACAGCAAGAAACTTCATGCAGGAGCCTAATGCAGGAGCCAGAACTTATTATACTTCAGTACACCTTCCCTCAGTGTTGGCAGGAATAAACTTCAGGACACTGTATTTAGTATTATTCCAGAGAAGAAATATCAAAATATAATGGCTTCCCCCTGAAGAAGTTCTGTGGAGTGCAGCTGCCCAGACGGTGGCAGGGGCTGCAGGGAGGCCTGAGTGAGGAGTGTCCTGAGCTGCCAGGCAATGGCCACAGCCGGTTCCAGACAGCTCCAAGGCAGCCACAGCAGGGTTCAGCAGAGCCCTGCTGCCATGCCGGCAGCGCCTCAGGGAAAGCATTTGCCCAGAAAGAGCAAAACACTCCCCATGAGCAGTGAGTGAGGGAGAACAGGAGTCTGAGAAACAGCCCTGTGAACCCCAGAGGGAAGAGCAGGAGCAGGAGCTCTGAGCAGAGGTACCCTGGAGTAAGGCCCTGGAGAGACCAGGCAGAAACAGGGCAACAGCACAAGGAAAGAGCATGAAGAGGAGTCGACATGGACTGACACCACGGCGAAGCCTGCTCTGCCTGTGACAGCGGCTGGCAAGCAATCTCTGTCTTCATCTCAACACGAGCTTTTCCATCCTGTTTTCTCTCCTGTCTCACTGAGGATTGGGAGCAGCAAGCAGCTGAGTAGTGAGCCAAGGCTGACCCGTGGCAAAAGCCAGTAAAAAAGCCACTTTTTGAATCACAGTGAATACGTCTGAATGTGTTTTAAAGCTAATCACAACCACAATGAGACCGTTTCATTGTTAATGTACAATTCTAAGAGACATTTGGCCACCCAAGAGATTACTGACAACTACGACCAAGTCAGCACTTTTTCAGCCAAAGAACCACCAGCACAGGAAATGAGAATCAGTTTAACTCTCTAACTACTAACTAAACCACAGGCAAGTTTTATGTTAAAAACAAGTATCCAAAGAGAACAGATGAAAAAGCAGTTGATACTGAACAAGAATAGTACTATTTCTCTAATCCTTAACTAACCTGTCTACAACAAACAAGCTTTGCTTTCAACAATGGTAGATGATCACCTCTGGCTACAACCTCAACTCATGCAATTTAGGAGGCTTTCAGCTATTCTTACGACCAGGCACCATATTTTGAAACACATGGGTCCTTTAACAAGTCTTAAGTGCCTGGCTAAAATCTTAGCATAAGTAATTTTGCACTGTAAGAATCAATATTTGATTGACATAAATTCTAGACTTTATTTGGAGACTCTACAGGTGCTACTTTCCTACTAGCGCTTCCTTCATCACCTCCCCCTGGGGCAGACAGAATGGCTCAGGCTGCTTTTTACTACATATTTATTCCATAAAAACAAATTTATTCCTTAAAACAAATGCATTATTCTCAAAATGATTAAAGTAATTACTACTTCCTTTAATTAAAATTTTAAGAGCAAAGAATTACTGCAACCACAAGTCTATATTCAATCAGTTGAAGTGTAACACACGGGAGATCAGAATAACTGCTAACCTCCAAATCCAACACTATAATACACCCTTACATCCATCATTCTTCTCTTGCCAAGCAGTTAAGACATAAGTGCTCTGCACACATTGAAAGAGTGGATGCTATAACCATAAAAGTGAGTTGCCTGGAGGGAGGGGAAAAAAAAAGTGTTGTTTTGAAGGGAAGTAAGTAGCTCCTGTTCATCATCACTCAAACACAGAATGCCATTTGACCCCATAGTGATCTGTGAAAGACAGCAGAGGCCATTCTAGCAGCCCATCTTGCAGCTGGAACATTACATTTTTAAGTTTGGGTGAACCACCTTTATAACGCACCACATACAAACACATTTATACACTTTTAACTGGTAACCAATCTGAAATCTACACTTGGATTAACTCAACATTTATTGCCTTGCCCAGCCTGTAAAGATAAACCTGCTTTTTTAAGATACTTCCAAAGCTGTACCATCCCTGGCTGCACATCTCCAATAGCAGAGCAAGAAAACTTGTACAGAAGCAAAACCACTGGACTTCTGTCTCCTCCTCCAAAAGGATGAAAATGAGTGTCATCAGCCCCATCTTCCCCACCCTGGCTGCGTTAGGCAGCTGCCCCTGAGGCCCACGTGTACCCCAAGAAGGCAGTGCCCCACAGGCCTTACAATGTGTTGGGACCTTATTGCTGCTGACACTTTGCTTGTGACATCGTTAAATAATCTTTCAGACCCACTGTGTTATGCTGCCAGCGAGGCTCAAGTACAAGGAACACAGGGCAAATCACACTGCCAGGGCTCCAGGAACAGAGGGGTGCAGGCTACTATTTTTAGGGAGTATCAATAAAATCCTTTTGATGTCCCATATTACCAATAGGCAATAATGGACAGTGGAAAGAAGCTTGACTAGAGGTGGCACTAAAAGTTTTACTAAAAGTAATAAATATGTGTCACTTCATTTCAAAGAGTGCTTGTTTCACTTTCCACAGGCATCTGTTGGACACATATGGACTAACCACATCCAGATGAGCACTTTCATAGTCTTAAAAGAGTTATTAACCAAGTGTGCATTTCAAAGGCTGGTCTAGATAAATAAGCAAAGGGACTAAAATGCTGTATGCCCTTCACTGCAGTTAAATCTCTGTAGCACATGAATAACTGCTGTCTTTATAGAGGTGCAAACTATGCTGCAAGGGTTTCATAAACAGTCATGTGTACAAGAAGACTTAAAGACTTAAGTCAATCATATACATTTCAAAAACAGTAATGTAATTTTTCAGGACAGGCACTGAAACTGTAAGGAGCTGAAATTATTTTGCATGAGCAGCAAATTCAGTAAATTCACTGATTATACAAGAAGTACCTATCTAAAAAAAATATCTCAGTGGGATGCAAACAAGACAGCAATTTTTTTTCAGAGAAGGTACTCCTATTGAACCAAAAAACCAAAAAACAAGTACTATTTGGAAATGAGAAGAAAGAATAAAACTGAAGGTCACAAATTAAATATGCTCCAGAAGTGTCCTTGCCTGTTACATTTTAAGATAACCAGAATTAATTTGAATCTATTACTAAAAAACTGGTAATTCCCCAGCGTAAACAGAAGAGCTCAGTAAACACCTAGCTTTGTGAGGGAACTGTATGATTTTCAATTGTATGATTTTCAATGGTTTTCAAAAGTATGACTTTTAAATACCCATATCCAGAGATAACTAAAGTACAATTAGCAAAATAAAAGGCTTTTCAGTATAAAAATATGGTTTACCAAGAATTATCAAGGCATTAACTGTTGTACTCCCACACCAATTAGAACCTACATCAAGTAGTTGCCCACTGAAGTATTAAACATATCTTGACAGAAGAAAGGTTCCTTCAGGTTAAGAAGTGCCTAAACTCCTGCCTGCTAGTAGGACACTACTCTTCTGCTACAAAATACTTTTCCCATGAACAGCTTCCTTACAAAAAAAAAAAAAAAAAAAAACATCTAACATGTTTTTTACATGTTAACAATAGCACAGGATCTTAGTAGCTGTCATTCCTTCAATAAAAACTCCTGCATGGAGCTAATTAACTTCCACATCTTCAGACAGATTACAAGCCACACAAAACAGGTTCTCAACTGTTTCCCAGTAGGACAGATGAAGGAGGGCACTCCTCTGTTGGAAAATGTAATGCACACATCATCCCTCAAGGTTAAACCTCTACCTGCTTGCCTTCTAATTAACCATCACTTTCCGTTAGTTTATCGTATCTCAAATTAGATCTTTTTTCTACCAGTTTTGCTACCTTACATTTCTACTGCTTACAGAGAAACACACATTTAAATAATCAGGGTTAATACAAGTTCAAAAGTAAAAAAGGGATGGGGGAGGAACTAGAAGCAATACACAACATTTGTTCTCAAGTCTTACAGACAATTCTGAAAAACAAGCAAAGCAAAATATTAATCCAATAGTTCACTGGGATTTGATAAACTCAACACAGTACTAAAACACTTTATTCAACCCCAAATAAAAGGGAAAACAATGTATCAAATGTCACAAACTGAATTTTTCTGAAACAAGTGAAAAATGAACACCAACAACCTTTGTAATGGTCTGAAGTTAGTATCAGAGTACATGGTGATATAAGCTTTTAATATTCCTGTCCCAAAGACAAATAATCAAGAACTGAAACACCCTAAATTCCTGCAGTTTCCATTAAATTAACTGAAATCTCCACACCTATTGTTCAGAATACCCACTATCTTTGCAAGCTGTAGTACAAAGATAATGTAACTCCATTCTTTTGCAGGAAGCACTAAATAATTTTAAAAAATGCTCCAACAAGGCAAACATGTTATACACAGAAATTCATAATTTAATCACAGTACAGAAAAAAAGAACAATGCCTTCTTTCACCTTATAGGGATGAACATTAGCCTACTTGTAGAGATTCAGGCAGCTGCTAAGAATGTCTTAGCAGCTCTTGTATTTGCAAAAAAAAACCCCGTCAGTCTTAAGCAAAACAATCTCGCCATTTAAATATGTCAGCTAACTGTATACACATTAAACAGTCATCTTTTGCGAACCCAAAATTAAAACATAGATCCAAACTTCTAAAGGAGAGAAATTACTCCAGCAGCACTACTTTGCACTTGCAACGGCAGAGCCAAACCACAGACCTCCACTTGTGATCAATTGCTTCAATAAATCAAAACATGACAAAATATTTGCAGAAGCCCTGCCAGAGTAAGACAGGTGATACAGTGAGTAGTATTTTCAAATCCTGAAAAAGGCATCCTAAAGAGCCGGCACCTTGCCTTACCTGCCCAAAAGCAATGCTCACACGGCTCTGCAGCCAATTCACCGGTTTTGCTCTGCTAGTTTGACAGCCGTGACAGGGGAAGTCAGCCCATCGCTTGCACAGAGGTGTTTCCCCTGGAACAACCTAACTCCAAGCATTAACATTTCAACGCATCCCTGCCAGCCCGCAGGAACTAGGCTCTAATTAATCCAGAGATAAAAAAGTGGTGGAGAAAAAAAGGGGGGGAAAAAAAACCAAAAACAGGACTCGACCCATTTGTTCCAGTCTAAATTTACAACGAAAAAGCACCAAGAGCAGCACGCTTCCAGACTCTGCTTAAGGGTACACTAACACAAATCGGGGATGGAAGAGAAAGCCCAAAACACGGAAACGGATTATGTAGGTTAAGCTCAGCTTTTGTC